>WOVY01001357.1:0-495469 GCA_013436015.1 Rhipicephalus annulatus
CCATGACCTACTACACTCCTGACCTGCCCAGAGAGCACCTCTTCCAGCGCCCACGTTCTAGTTCATACCTTCTGCCGCTAGGGCCGTCACCTACGAGCGGCGTGGCGCTAGGCAGCACCTGTTCGCTGTCGTCTGCTTCAGCCATCGCTGTGGCAGTGCAAAATCGTTCTTATTGTGCATGAATTGTGTATGAATGTGTAAAATATGGCAAATAAAGCGATATGATTCCTCGTCAGAGTTGGCTGCATTCGTGTGGACGTTTGAAGCAGAAATAGAACCGTAAAAAAAGCACACAAAGGGTCACAGTGGCAAGCAGACGGGAACTTTTCTACAAATGAAGGAAAATTTATTATGAAAATATTTCTTGAATGAAAACGTAGTCCAACGAGATAAAAAAACTATTGTTAGGCATTCATTGTTCACACTGAATCACGATGGTTCCAGACGATACGCATACACAAATTGCAGAAGATACGCAGAAACACAGTAGGTCGTGTGCAGAAACTTGCAGACGGCAGATAGCTGCAGTAGTCAGCTCTAATAGTGGCCGCGTGCAGTTTTTTTTTTTTAGATGAGCTGACACCTCAAATGTAAGTATGGTGTATTGCTGCGTGCCATATTGCAAATCGGAACAAGGCAAACAAAGTAAAGTAAGTTTTCACGAGTTTCCTGCCACAGACATACGGGAAGAATGGATCGAGGCAATTGGAAGAAAAGGTGAGTCTTGTGTTTTTGAGAGTCGTTTCAATTCAGAACGAGTTGCAAGCTAGCAAGAAGCACCAGGGTGCTTTAGTAAACTTTATTTCCGTGTGTTATGCTAATTCACTGAGCTAAAAAACATGAAAGCTTTTTTAAAGTACCGCGGCTAATATGGCAGGCTCCACAAATAGTGCCAAGAAATTTAAATATAGCACACAAGAAAAAAGTAAATATACGAAATCTGTAAATTATGTAAAAATGCGTAGCGGTGGGTTGCGAGGGGTTCGAGCACCCTTCCCGAAGGCTGCCTCAACAAATGCCGCCGAAATCCATAAAAAAATTAATGATATGAAATATTTACGTGCTGCCTCCACAGTTTGTCTCTCTGTGTGTGTGTGTGTGTGTGTGTGTGTGTGTGTGTGTGTGTGGTGTGTGTGTGTGTGTGTGTGTGTGTGTGTGTGTGTGTGTGTGTGTGTGTGTGTGTGTGTGTGTGTGTGTGTGTGTGTGTGTGTGTGTGTGTGTGTGTGTGTGTGTGTGTGTGTGTGTGTTTAGCGATGGACAACTCTTGAACACTGGGTGTCACTGAAGTTAGCGACCGAATTTGGTCAAATGTATTTCTCATCTCAAACTTCTATCTTCCCATACAGCTTTGTTCGTTTCTGTATAAGCTTACTTAAGGTAATTAGAAACGTTACGCCGGTAACGAAATGTGGCGATTAACTGTTCACTCTATATAGGGCTGGCAGGCGGTCGGGTATAATGACATAATTGAAGTCCTTCGTGCAATGAGCCCATCGGCTCTGTGAGGGTTAAGAGACCCAGCCGGTGAAACCGAAATGAGGAACCTGGAATAATCAGCGACAGATACTCTATTTATGTGCGTGCTGCATCTGAGATTACATCATGCATGACAAAGATTCGTTTTGGAGAATGCAAAAGAACAAAAACCACTGAAGTCATCGTCGTCAACGGCGGAGTCATTGTACAGGTTAGAGGTTTGCGCTCTAAACCAAGACCAAGGCGCTCAAGTGCGCCTCGGTTTCGGCTCTGTCGTATTGGGTCGCGCTTCGTTACTGAGCAGCCATTAGGAAATTCAGCTTTGTTATGAAACCTTGTATAGCCAATGAGCTCTTCGAATAAAGGGCTTCAAGTATGCCACTGGACTCGACCACGTACCATCACTAAACATCAATCGACGAATGTAGTCATCTAAAAAGACATTTACAAAGGCTGCGAGAAAATATGAAAATGCACTAAATGGGTATACAGGTACTTCCCCAGAATAAAATCGTGGCTATGCTTTTTCTTAACCTCCCCATTTGGCTTGTTACATTTTGGAAAAATTAATTACAAAAAAGGTGTTATGGACTGTTATTTTGCAATCTTGCTAGCCATGCGTATACGCCTTTACCTTTGATGAAGGTTCAGGAAAGCATCGCTGGGAGCCCAGCGACCGGTCGAAGGTATGCAGCCTGCATTTTACCGCTGAAGATTACAGAACAGTGACGAAAAGGAAGATGTTGAAGCCCACAGCCGTGCCTTCCTTATTTCCCGCTTCTCCTGATCCACGTGGGCAAGATCCAATGCCGCGGAAAAAGCGGCTAAAACGAACGCAGGGGGAAACAACGCTGGCACCCATACAAGTAAAATACTGTAAGTAAAACTTGAAGTCTAACACAACAACGGATAAGAATAATGTTAGCAGTATTCCCTTATGCGTTTAGCGGGACAATATATCTGTCATGCTTCGCTATTTTTTCGGCTTAACAGGGGAACGTCCAACGCAGATTCTTCTCAAGAAGAGCGAGCATCAGCGGAGCCTGGGGAAGTATATAGTTCTGAAAACCCAATTGAAACTGCACAAGAGGCCGAGTGGTTGCATTTTCCATCAAGTCAGGACAACATGGAGGACTGTAGTTCAGTTATACAAGGGGAACACCAGAAGAGGCCAGTGCGGCGCTCCATGACGTCGCAAACGTCGATCGGTTTGAAGAAGATGCGCTCCCTGGTCGCGGCAACTAAGACGTTGCGGCGGAAGTGCAGCAGGCTGAAAGAAATGAACAGTAATTTGCATTCACAGCTAGAGAAGCTAAAGAAAGATTTTTTCGAGATGAAAGCCCTCGCCGAGGCGAATGGCGCTCTAACGCTGCAGGTACGCAGTTACGTCAGTGGACGAATGTTATATTAATCCTTTTATATTCGCACTTAATTTTAAATGACTCTGAACATAATAACAATTTAGGAGTAAGTCAATTCTATCAACATCACCCGTACTACGAGAGGACGTCCGGTGAGCGAAGGAATTCTCGAAACTATAAGAGATTGTAAAGGTGGCGATGCTACCCTTAAGTTCTCGCGCATCGGCTAGCAGTGACGTCATACTTTGACGGCCTCAGGTAATGTCTAAGACTGCTGTGTTAGTAGATGCAAGGTCTGAAGTAGCAAGTTTCAAAGAAATGTTCTCAGCCAATGCGGCCAAGTACACAAGGAGCGACGCAACATAAAGCGACGTGCACGTGTCGAAGATTGTTCGCCAAACTCAGAACATTAAACCTAGTCTTAATTTTTTCTGTTCTAATAGTCGTATGATCGGAACAGGAACGATAGAGAATTATCAGGTACTCATTTATCAGTCTATTAACTTAGTGTCCCTATACTTTTTTGTAAGAAACGTCAGAAAGGGGAGGATGGAAGCTTGCAGTAAAAAACCTGTGAACAGGGGTTGTTCCCATTCTTTAATCGCTGTTTACACACACACAAACACTGAAAATAATCATGAACCAACTCGCTTAATCAGTAGTTTTAGCAAAGTTGTTTCGAGCCGGCGTTTCGACAAGCAGGCTTGTTTTCTGAAAGACTGAAATACAATTATAGCCTTAAGGATGACAAGTCCGCTGTCATGATGTCTGCTCGAGAGAAACTCTGTTTATAGATTTTCTTCTTCATATAAATTTACGTGACATTTTAGTGTACGCCGATGCTGGCAATCTTTCTGGTCATACGAAGGTGTAGGCCTGACATAAGGACACGGAATAAAAGAAGGTTGGTGGGTAAGCGCGCACATGAGCAAGTGTTTAAGATACGAAGGTCGGTGTGTACCCCCTTGCGTGATTGGCGCACCCCGAGTTTATTCCTTTATCCTGCGAACAACGAGTTCAAATTTCTGTCGTCGCAAACAATTAAGGACATTGGACTGACAACTGGAAAGACAGTAATTTGCAAGCTGTGTTGTGTTGGTGCTATGGGCCGATCGGTTTATGCTCGTACAGGAAGCCACGCTTGACGCACATGTGATGTCTGCCTTATAAACTTGAGCGAGCAGCATTGCATTCAAAAAGGAAGGAATGGTTTGGAAAGTGTAAGTGAACAGTTTCCGCTAGTCCGTATGTGTGAGTCGGTGGCCGGTTACTGAACATGACGCAAGTCTGAAGTTGCGCAATTCATTAATGTAGCATAGCTGCAATTGAATGTCCACGTGGTGACATGAAACATCTATTATTGTCTTAAGAGTAAACGCATATCTTTTCTCGCGATTATGAATTGTTGAATAAGGAATGATGCCAAATGCAAGGTTTCGACAATCAGGTGCACTATTCTTTGTCAGGACAGCAACAGCCTCCTTTAGTAGCGTGTGTGTGAACGTTTGCTCACTCTCCCACAACATCTAAACTTGTCTTGACAAGGGCAAGTCCAGTACGTAAATGTCGAATTGTTGGATGCGCCGGCATTCCCTGCTCTACGATGTTTCAGCGGGTCAAGCTTCCATTCTCCCCTGCACTTCCGCTTTCTTCCAGTATGTTATCTTGCGCGTGATTTACGCATTTCAACTGCCCTTTCATCATCAGGAAATGCTGGACGAGAACGACAAGAAGGCTGAATTTTTGAAGGAGCAATTGCAATGCCTGCGTGAGAAAAATCACCGTTGGAAAGAGGTGACCATCAGGCAGGCCATAATGTGGCAAGCTAAATCACCCTGCGGGTACGAAATGTTGCGGAGGTCTGGGTGCCTCACCCTTCCAAGTCGCATGACACTGAAGCGTTACATTGGCTACTGTACTGGAGCAGTTGTTTCGTCGCTAATGAAGCAAAGGCTGCACACGGAAAGCACACACTTGTCCGAACGGGTACGTTACTTCGATCAGAATTATTTACAATATGCACGCGAATAACGAAGGAAGCAGCGCACGCGGCAGTGTTTGACTGATCAAAATACATGCTAGTATAGCCGAATGAAAAGTGATTTAAAGTGAATAAACAGGGACCAGACCTGTGGCAAGGATTACTCGAACGTAAGATGTATTGTTTAAGAGTATACGGCAGTGCGCTATGTTTGCTCTAAACCCTAATCATTTCTGTTAAATTATGGGTCATGTACGGAACAACAAAGAAGGTTATTTATATAATTAACTGTCTCCGCCGATATATAACGCATGTCTGTTAACAGTGAATTCCCCCCCCCCCCATTTTTTTTGTTAGGAAAAAATGGGCTCTTTGATTGTGGATGAAATGTCTTTAAAGCAAGCACTGACGTACGAAAAAAAAGGAGACAAAGTCCATGGCCTAGTCGAAATGGGAGGCCTAGAAAAAGAAGTGGGCATTCAGAACGAGCTGGCCACACACCTTCTCGCCTTTGTATTTGTAGGCTTATCAACGCACTACACGTAAGTGAATCATCACTTTGTCTATCACTATACGTTTCGCTGTGACTGAAAGACTAACCCCACCTATAGATATAAAAAGAAAACGTTGTCTTTAATTAACCAATGATGTGCTATTCCGCGACCAGGGCTGAAAGTCTGGGGAGGGGCAGGGGGAGTCGTCTTCTATTTTTTAAGGAGGGCTCCCCCCCCCCCTTTCCCCCGGCAAGTCAACTTTAGCATTGTGCACTTATTTGACAAGCGCTCGAGATGAGCAATTGGCTCTCCTCCTCTCTCCAACGGAGTGAGATTTTAAGCCCAGCTGACACCGACGCTACAGAATACTGCTAATTTTTATCTTTTTCAGGCTACCCGTGGGATATTATTTCACGCAGTCAGTAAAAGGAGACCACCTGCATCAACTAACACTTGAAGTAATTAAGTCCATCGAAGAAGCAGGATTCCAAGTGGTCCGACTTGTAGCTGACAACCACGCTTCGAACAAAAAGATGTTCACCATGTTAGGGAATGGTCGTATGATGCCAGTTGTGCCGTAAGTTGCTAAGTATATATTTTTGCTCTCAGCTCGCATTAAGCTGTGCGCAATGCCTAGTGTAAATATTTTTTTATATGTATTCGCAGTGTGCCCTCAATGTATGCATGGATCGAATCCCAGCTGCGGCTGCTGCTTTTCCGATGGAGGCGGAAATGTTGTAGGCCCGCGTTCTCAGATTTGGGTGCACGTTAAAGAACCCCAGGTGGTCGAAATTTCTGGAGCCCTTCACTACGGTGTCTCTCATAATAATATGGTGGTTTTGGGACGTTAAACCCCACATATCTATCAATCAATGTATGCACGCGCATGCATGCCGTGTTTGAGTGAAAAAAAAAAAAAAAGACTTGGTCGCACAAAAAAAAAGCCTGTATCAGCATCAGAGCCCCCCCCCCCTTCTTTTTTTTTAATCAGCGCTGCCATATAAGAAAGCCGTGTCCATAACAAGATTGCTATCAACAGTACAATCGCTGTAAATAGCCCGTCTTTACAAATCAATTGACGTTACGCGTTTGCGTAATGTATGCGCACCTGCATGCGACTGTATGAATGGGTGAGTATACTTAAAGTTTCGGAAGATTTAAGGTGTAGGTAATCTCAATAAAACACACACACAGACCTGCAGGATCATGGCATGAGTGGAGAAATTTTATAATAAGGTAATAATTAACAACGCACACGTCCTTCGAATGGCTAACATTTACATTACTTTGGTAAAAAACAGAAAACCGTATATGCAACTAATTATTCACACCGCAAACGCCGCCTTTCTCCAATTTATTTATTCATTTTTTTTTTGTTGTTGTTGCAGACATCCAATGGATATGAATCGGAGGCTCTTCCTTTCTTTTGACCACTGCCACATCCTGAAAAATCTCCGCAACCAGATGTTGTCCACCAAACGCGTTCTGTTCAACAATGGGCATTACTACAGCCCCACGTATTTGAGAAAGTTGCTGGACATAACAGAAAAACAGTCGTCGTTCAAGCTTGTTCGGAACCTTACGCAGAAGCACGTTTACCCGACGAACTTCGAGAAATTAAGCGTGAAGAGGGCCGTTGAAGTGTTCTCTCCACAGGCATGTATAAGAAAAGGTGTAAACCCATTTAGCGTTAGTGTCACACACTCCCAGATTCTCTGTATTCCTTGTAGACATCACAATGCGTGACGCACACAGGTCATGCAGGAAATGCCTTTTCGTTAGCTGTAAATTATGTATGCTTCCTGCAACCTGTATTACACAAAAAAATACATCTAATTGAGCTAGAATCATGCTCGCAGTTTTCTATCAGTAGTGACGTTTATACTTCTCAAATTCTTTGGCGCGCTCGGGCAAACTTTTATGCGCTAATATTACGCCACAACTCATTTTACATCATATTACGTCAAGTGAATGTTCATGCAGAAGCAGAAAAAATTTTGCAGCTTTTCGTTCAAATGAAGCAGTACAAAAACTGCCTTTTAATAGTAATTCACCGCAAACGATACGTGAATATTCATGTTAGTTTCTGGTTTATTTGTTTGTAGAACCCAAACGGAAGCAAATGGTGAAAATGTAATTCAATACGTATATAACTGCTAACATATTTATCAGTATGGTCACATAAAAACATGCACATGAGCTGCTGCTACTGCTGCTGCTAACAGCGCATGGTTATCTGAACATACAATTTCCCTTTCTTAACGAATGTACCTGCGCGTATTGCTTACCACACAATAATTACGTATCATTAGAGCTTCTATAAATATATGTTCACTAACACAAACTCACTTAAAAGTGCACGTTATTGATGACTGCAGTGCCACTTGTAACTCGTCTCACTTGCTGTATACGAACGTCCAAGCTTAGAAACCTCTCTCTAAATAATTCCGATCATTTTTAATATGTCGCGTCTCCTTGGTTTCTAGGTGACATCGGCCTTACGATACCTCTTACAATACGGCCGCAGATTTGGCATTTTCGGGTTTGAAGACTGCCTGCCAACCATCGAGCTGATGGAAATGATATTTAAATGGTTCACCATACACAACATAAGAAATACAACCTTCCACGTAGTAAGCCGGGACCAAAACAGGATGCCGTTCAGTTCCCCAGATGATGACAGGTACATTCCATTTATCCCGCTAGGTTTCATATTTTCTACAATAAACTGCTTTATTTTCAGGTTGATATGGCTGGAGCAGGAATTTCTGCCCTTTTTCGCAGCATGGAAAGCCGCGGCACCACATAAGAGGGCATTCATATCTCTTGAAACATACGAAGCTCTCCAACTGACCACAATGTCCACAGTACAGTGCACACAATTTCTCATCCGTTCAGGTTTCCTATACGTGTTGACTGCCAAATTCTCCAGTGACCCTGTCGAAGCACTTTTTTCCACCATCAGACAGCTTCAAGGAAGCAACGATCAGACAGACGCCCGTGCTGCGCTTTCATCACTGCAGAAAGTCCTCGTGATGGGAATGATGCACTCATCACCAAGCGGCAGTACAGAGCAAACAACGTCTCCTCTTGGATCGCCCAGTGCAAGGCAGGCGTCGTGCTCCACAGCAGTAAAGCAAGCCGGACAACCTCTGGAAATGCACTCGCTAGTAAACCAGAATCAAGGGTCGTCAGGCGAGTGCGCGGCATCGACATCTGCTACTATAACCCAGACGATGCGGCCACATCTAGAAGCCCTGCAGACTTGCCGTGGTGCGCTTTTCATATCTCGTTGATTCCGTGTAATGGAATGATTTACATTATTTAAAAATTATTACACACCGTCCAACAATTCCCCACTATACGATATTATGCATATATTATAAACTCTGCGCTGCTTACTGTGTTACATGCAAGCCGCGTGAGGCAGCGTTTGCGTCAGTGCACGATGTAGATGAAAACATGCTTCTCAATCAGTTATACTGTGTATGTATGTAACGATAAGTCCATGGTACAAGCAGGTACTATGGCTTACATTTAAAAATATAACATGCTTTCACCAGGCGCCCACACAACTCGACTAACCGACGTCCCTTTCCCGCAATCGGGGAAGAAATTTTCGGCGGTTTTGAATCACTGTCATAACTGGCACACAGATGATGGCATGGCTCGTTTGCGTTCGCCTTACTCTCTTGAGATGCTGTCCCTTCCTAATCCCGTCGTCTTTCTCTTGCTTCTTCTCCTAGATTTTTTTTTATTTTTAAACGTTTCTCCCTCAGTTTTTTTTATGTTGTTGTTTATACTATTCTCCGGACTTCTTCCCTCCTGTCGTGACAAGCTATAAATCGACGCGGAAAATGTGTAAATATTATTATACCTTGAAAAAGACGGGGCTCTCCCGACGCAAACGTCGGCTGAATGAACAGTTATCTTGATGATATGTGGGGTTTAACGTTCCAAAACCACCATATTATTATGAGAGACACCGTAGTGAAGGGCTCCAGAAATTTCGACCACCTGGGGTTCTTTAACGTGCGCCCAAATCTGAGAACGCGGGCCTACGGCATTTTCACCTCCATCGAAAGTGCAGCCGCCGAAGCCGGGATTCGGTCCCGCGACCTGCGGGTCAGCAGCCGAGTACCTTAGCCACTAGACCACCGCGGTGGGGCAACAGTTGTTATCTGAAAGCGCATTAACATCCATATATATATATATATATATATATATATATATATATATATATATATATATATATATATATATATATATATATATATATATATATATATATATATATATATATATATATTTCTCATATTTTGTATACGGACACGTGTCGGTTTAATCATGCATGCTTATCTATATACTGATAAAATTCTTGCACACTTTTCATTTCTACCTTCCCACAGGTGCCCCACAGCCAGGCATAAGGGCCAGCACGCTTGGCCTTATAGCGGGCTTCCTGGTGAAAGCAGCTGAGGATTGCATTACTTGCGACGACTGCATCGGCAAAATCAAGGCTCCCAGCTCATCTGGACCAGCTACTGCTGTGATATTTAATTTAGACAGGGGAGGGCTTTCATACCCAACGATCTCATTTCTTTCCTTTGTGAGCACTCTAGAAAGGGCCGCGGAAGCATTTGCGCCATTGGCCATTTCCAAAAAGAGGCCGATGGCACTTTTTGTGCAAACTGTGCTACCTGCAGTGGCCTTGAACCCTCTTTTCAGCCATAAAGGCGCTACTAGCGAGCACCGAGAAGCCATGGCGCGGCTAGTGTTGCAAAAATTTAGCCGTCCTTTCTTCTCAAACTACGTGCGGGACAAAACAGCCAAAGAAGGAAAGAGAAAGAGAATAGCCGAAAAGCCAAAATCTCGCAAGATTTTAAAAGTTTAGTTGCATGCCTCCATTGTATCATGTACGCGCCCAGAACCTTGCTAGCACATTTTATTGAACTATGACCCAAATGCACGCAGCTCTGTACGCGTACATATGTTTTTCTTTATTGCAGACACAAGCCGTCACTGTGTGCCAGCAAGTAGGATATTCTTCGAAAGTGCAGAAACTTTGTTTGAAACATCAGCTTTAACTGGCATATTGTGGCACGCATAAGTAAAGCGACAAATGTGTTTTGTTTCATTTTGAAGTGCTGTAACATTGCTCGAATCACACGCATACACTCGCCAAATTCTTTTAGCAGAAACCTTGATATCACTTTGAGGGATCTGCTTTTCATTGACAAACGAGTATAATGGCACATTTTCAGCATGTGTACGCGCCCCAACTGCGGGTGTCGCCCTTGGGCGCTATCAATCAAACATAACCACTAGTACAACAAAGGCGGTACTATTCCGCCCTAAAAATAAGTCTGTTAATGAAAACATGCATTTCAAGTATGGCGATACTATTATTGAGTTAGTAAATTGTATAAAAATTCTTGGAGTTACATTTTCGAGCAATATGCTTTGAAACGATCGCATTTACAGTGTGCTGGGTCAGTTATCTCGCGTAGAGGGCACGGTGTACAGTGGCAAAACTGTTCTACTATACAAGGTAAAATTCTTACTTTATAAATGACTGTTCTGTTGGCATCTTGCTTATTGTTTCTTGGTATGAAGGACTACGACTAACACGCGCTTACAAAAACTGTACCTGATGCAAAAGACGTATATTAGAATAATTTTTTACTGGTCGTATGATGCTCGCAGAAGTGAATTGTTTCAACAGGCTGGAATACCACCCCTACATCGTCTCTACGATTTTAAGTTAGCATTGGTGGTCAGGCGTCAATTTCAAGAAAGTCGACATTATTTGTACGACCTCTCGAAACTGCAGCCAAATAATTTGTTCGAAACATGACATAAAGAAACATGGAAAATAAAAACTTCGAGAACAAACTACTCCACAGATAGGTTGTTCTACACAGTTTCTACGTTAATTGATAAATATGTGAAAGCTGGCATAGATTTCTTACTCTGTACCCGAACTCAATTGCACGATATACACATGTATAGTTTTCAAGATTTCTTTGCAGTTGCTACATTGTTATCATGGTTGCTATTTTTATTTTTAGAATTTGAACTTGATATTTTTGTAATTGTTGCTTAGATAACATTGCTAACTGTTTGCCAGTGCTGTCGTGCTAAAGGCGTCTGTGGGCCTATGTCAAGCTGCCTCTTTCGAAGAGCAGCTTTTACCTGCCGCTGTCCTTCATCAAACTATTGATGAAAAATAAAACATTATTATTATTATTATTATTATTATTATTATTATTATTATTATTATTATTATTATTATTATTATTATTATTATTATTATTATTATTATTATTATTATTAACTATGCTCGACAAGATGATGATAATGATGACGATAAAAACTTTATTGGGGTCGCAATGTGTTGCCCTCGATAGGCACATCACTGCCTTTACCATATCGTCTCATCGCACGGACATATAAAATCATAGAAACGCGCATCGGCCAGCGCTCCCCGTTCCAGCAGACAAACTCCCGTAGCGAAATTTGACGCACAATTTTTGTTGTGTAGGTCACAGTAAGAGTTAAAGCTTCAATTCCTGTGTCTCTCCTTGATATGCGTCCGTTGGCGTATGTGCATTATTCTCTTCTATCAATTGACTACAAGTGTAACACCTGTCGAGGGCGAGTGTCCAAGGTAAGTGCTCAACAGGGGCACTGCGTTTCACCTGACGCGTCCTAAACAACCTAAAATCAGTTTGATATTCTATTACCAATGAGTACATTATTAGTCAAAAGCTTTATGAATACTAAATTGAAGTTTTTTTAGGCTGGAATGGCAAAAACAACCATGCAGCAAGACATTTCTACGCAAATATACAGCTTTAGAAGTCAATCAACCAGTATAGCCTAACTACTAAAATGTAACACATAGCACACGTTAGCCTTTTCAGCAAAAAACAATCACACGTATAGGCAGTTTGTCACAGAAGCAGACGCATGGTATCAGTCCGTCGCCCTCCTGCCGGCCGCACAGTAGCAGACGAACAGGTTATAGGTAGCGCCACCTACGGCGAGCGATTGAACGAGAGCGGGGACACGCGCTCCCATAGGAACCCCGCTATCTGAACAGGTCAGGAGTGTAGTAGGTCATGCCTCAGGCATCTTTCTTGAGGAGGCGTTGGCTTGGGCATGACCTACTACACTCCTGACCTGTTCAGATAGCGGGGTTCCTATGGGAGCGCGTGTCCCCGCTCTCGTTCAATCGCTCGCCGTAGGTGGCGCTACCTATAACCTGTTCGTCTGTTTCTTTACGGTTGTTTTGTAGGCGCTGGTATAAGAATGCCTGCATTCTGCAGTGAACTGGCGGCATATATGTGACTATTTCTTCCCATACATTGCTGGTTAAGCAAGGTGTTCAGAGCGCTTGAGTATTTATAGCACACTGGTTGACAAACGTGGGAACCCGTAGATTTACACGATGTAGGGCAGCCTATGCGTGGTCGCGTGCATTTTATTGCAAAAAAATTCTGAATGTCTTTTAGTATTATTATTTCTGAATAATTCTAAATTTTGGATCATAAATACGCACTACGAGTGCTTTGTTGGTCAAAATTTGACCACAAAGAGTGAAGATGACGTCAGCGAGCAGGTGCTGACTAGCGCCACGCCGCTCGTAGGTTACGGCCCTAGCGGCAGAAGGTATGAACTAGAACGTGGGCGCTGGAAGAGGTGCTCTCTGGGCAGGTCAGGAGTGTAGTAGGTCATGGGCTTGGGTCGCGTTTGCTGCGACGCTCTCCAGATGTCTCTAATGCCGCGTGCCACTTTTTCTTTCGTGGCTCGGAACTATTTTCTTTTTCTATTTTGGCAGTATCCAGTCGCGGAGTGGCGGATGCTAGTCTTGGCTGACTTGCGCCGTGAGAAGCTGAGGGAGACGCGCATGCGCCCCGCGCCGCATTAGAGCAGACGTGTGAACGTGAAAATCCGTAGGGTTTGATACATACGGTTTCGTTAGTGTGTTATGTGAAGTGTGGCATGGGCACGTGTGCGGGATGCGACGACGCACGTCCTACGCTAGTGCGGATCCGGCTGTTCGCCAGCGTTGTGTTGTGAATGGGCCTCGTGTGCGGTGACAAGAAGTGGAATTGGTACTGCTGCGGCTACTGCAGGTTGGGCAGACGAAATTCCTAGGCCTAACGATATTCAACGATTCATCGAAAGATGCACAGTGGTACTGCCGACAGACTCCGGATAGGCAACGAAGTGAGGGAACTGAAACTCGGCCGCAGTTTCTCAAGCAGCTCCGGCTCGGCATTCCATTCCATTAGGTGTAAGTGGTTTGACTCTTTTTTTATTTATTTTTCGCTGGCATGTGTACGTATGTACTACGTTCATCGTGACAAGCGAAAGAGCTGCGTTCGTGCCGCGAATTTTACAGCAGTCTCGAAGGGTCTGAAGAAGGAAAAAAAAAGAAGAAAAACGTAAATTCACGCAGATCTCGGACTGTCGTCGCTTACTCGCTCCTCCGCTAGACTATTGCGGTCGGGTTCGGAAAGGATAACCTAGACGATAAAATGCACGTCGTCGGGATGGCCTTCTCGAATCGGTCGACACATCGCACATTTCTCGCTCTTTTCTCGTTTTGCTCTTTTTAGCTCTGAACATCCGCGTTGTGTTACTGACACCGACCGGGAATCGCCGCTTTATCTTTCCCGAGTTCATATAAACACCAGCCCCTTACTGAAAAACCAGAGAATCACTGAAATCGGCGGTGTGGTCGTAAAATATGCGTTCGTATTGCGTTGAAGTTCGCCACCCTTGACTCTACAGCACATGCCTGTCTCATTTGTATCTTAAACACTTATTTGCACGTGTGCGCTTAGCGGACTGGTGGAGCGCGACAAACGAAGTGCTACGTGTGGCAACGCGGCAGAAACGCTGCAATGACAAAAAGAAAAGAAAAAAAAAGCTCAGGCTCCTCGCTGCCTTCCTACTGTATAGGCGTGTAATCAGCACATTTGTCAAGGTTCAGCCATTGTGCATTCTTTGCTCTATTTTTTTTTCTTCCATGTAAGCAGGTGCCGTGTCCTTTTTACTTTGCCAGCAGCATGGGGCCGGTATCACTGGTGGGAATGAGTACAGGCGTTTAGCGGTTGACACGGATAATGTGGGCTCAGGCGTTTGAAGAACATTATCATTATTATCGCGTTTGACATATGTCAGTGCGTAGAGGATACAGCGGGAATTTCTCGCTGTATAAGGAATGCACCGTCACTAAGCGTTGTCTCGATAAGTGCGGAAAAAAACTCGGCAAACTTGAGAGGGAGATTGGGCACGTTTGATGTTCTTTCAGTTTTTGCACCAAGTGGCCAGATCGCGTTTTCCTGCAGTGTCAATCAGTAAGCTGTAAGGGCGACAGTAAATACATGCAAATCACTGTTGCGATTACGTAGAGAAAACTTCGTAATCGCTTCGACAATGTGTCCATCTGTAAGATGTGCGGAGATTGTGTTCCTTCAGTCGGAGTCGTAAGTCGGTGCGTATAGTAGCGTTGAGTCTTGCAGATATCGTCTGTACAGCGCAACAAGTGCCGAGAAATAAACAGTGAAGAGCAATGTGTAGCGTGGACCAACTTGACCAAATCAAGCTTTTAATTGTTGCCGCAGTCGTGTCAAAGCACGCTCTCCCGTCTCTTCCTCGTGTTTTATCAGGCTGTTGTCACTGTGATCCGGCGCTTGTGAGACAGAATCAGTATCGCCATACAAAAAAAAAAGAAACGTTGGGCTGATAAGCTTTCAGGGTGCTGCTGAGTTCTCAGAACTGCTTGTAAAATATTCTGGAAAATAAAGAGATAAAGGTAGTCCTTTAAGCTAAGTGCGGCGCCGCGTACTGGCTAAGATTGATAGGTCAAAGAGTGGTCAAGAAAAGAAAGATGCGTACGGGAGGCTATCCCGGAGAAAAAAAAATAAGGAAATAAAAAAGAACTTATGGAGTAACTGTCTTGTTTTGCGATGCGCCACGCTGTTCTATAGTAGTTCCGATGCTCGATTGCTGACCCGCAGGTCGCAGGATCGAATCACGGAGGCCGGTTTTTCGATGAAGGCAGAAATACTTGAGGCTCGTGCACTCAGATATAGGTTCATGTAAAGAACCCCAGGTGGTTGGTCGAAATCGCGGGAGCCATTCATTACGGTGCCGCTGAACCTGAAGTTCCTACATTTTTTTCCCCCCATTAAAAGCTACGGACTTCAGCTGAACCCGTCGTTTTAAACTACGAAGATTTCCCTTCTCTTCCGTCTTCTCCCTCACGGAGACCTCGTAAGTCTAGTAGCTAGAGACTTCGTCTGCTGCGGCATTCCTTTTCCTACTTATTGTGATTACATTGACGTAACATTTCAGACTTTTCTATGCTTAGAAAAAACGATCTAGACCTGGGAGCTCTAGATGAAAAAGTGGCCTTAAAAAACAATACATCAAAGCCAGTTTCGGTTTCGCTTCATGGAAGAAAACAGTAGTGCTGTGACATCATTGTGGAGTTCATCGCGATTTGTTGGCGTTCTCCTCGGTTATCTCCGGTTCCCTGGGTCGCATCTCATGCTACTTACTCGTTGGGAAGCTTCACGTGAAACATTTAGTGACATGTTCAAGTACAATGTGTTCCGCTATTTTCGACCTTTAAGAACCTTGATCGAAACCATTGGAAGATGGGACCGTGCGTTCGGAGCATAGGCGGGACGGGTGGAGAGAGGGAGAGTGCTTAGATGACCGTTGGGCGCCTGCTCCCCAGTCATCTTCACACAGTCAGGCACTGCGCCGTGTCTTGTCTCCTAGGAGATCTTGGCTCATACCCACATGGGGGATTGGCCACACTGTACCTCATAATGGATCATTTTTTTTTTACAACGCTTGCTAGCGCCGTGTCGCCCAAGGGGCTGACAGCAACTAGGTGTCTTCTTCCTCCTTCTAGAATCACTCAACAACACACAGTCAGACCTGACCCGTCATCGATGTGCAGTGTCACGGCTGTGCAGTTTTTTTTTTTCATTTTCTCTGCCTAATATGTCGGCTTTGGGACACCCGGTATTGCTCAACGGTTTACTGTCGCACGTTTACCCCCAAGAAATGTAAAGACCAAAGCACACGACCAACCATCCAGGGGAGGGGGGCGCTGGGCTAACGCCCCCCCCCCCCCTCCGCCCACACGGACACCTATTTCGGATAAGCCTGCGCACGCCCATAGTTCGGAGCCTTGTCTTTCACAACGAGGCCACATGCAAGGCTGCAGCCTTCACCCTAACCCGTCTTTGCTGTCGTAAATCGATATTTGCTGGTACGTTGCCAGCACTTGAGGAAAACAGCAGCTAGGCTGAATGTGTATACAGGGAACTCTCACGTGACGAAATTGTGCCGCGGCGTGCTTTGTTCTGGGTAGTTATAGATCAACTGTACGGTGCATCACACTGGAACAGTGACGCATTCAGTTCGCTTGCACAGCGATCTGTTAAAGCTTGGACAATGAACACTTCGCAGTTGTTATCTACATGGGGCATCGTCTCCCTTTGACGCTGCGGAAGCTACGCGCTGCAGTGTGTGATGTCGTCCGAGATTGTCGTATGCACAGTGTTATCTCTCGACCCTCGCTGGCGTATCTCCGAGAGCGATGACGATTACCGGTTTTACACGGTTATGAGGCGTGAGTCTTTTATCACCTCTTTCAGGCCCGATGATTCCAATCCGAATCTTCAGTTTTCTGGGTTAGTCAGCAACCGCCCGGTAGAAAAAAAGAAGATAGAATTCGAATGCGACTCATATTTAGCATCTGCTCTACGTATGCTGCCAGCCTGGTAGACTAAAACAGTCGAGGCACGTGTGAGTGAAGAAACTTTAGAAGCATCCGCGCTGTTCCTGCAATTAGCTGGGGCAGCTTCTGCTGTCGCCCTGAAGGGCTAGGACATTCATTTTGGTTTTGTATCGAAAATTCGAATTCGGCTGTTGGGTGATGTAGTTTTCTACCTTCGAAACTAATTGACTTTGATCGAAAAGTGAGGCGCGGAGTCTTTATTGATTTTTTAAAAACTTCAGTACCTATAATTATGTGCATGTGACATTATAAAAATCAGTTGCTTACATTGAACAGAATGAATTTGTGATCTGGGCTTGAAAAGGTCAACAGGAATGTACTAGCCGCGTTACTGTTCAGCGTGTGCGTCATTAGTGCAATCCCGCCGCATACATCCATCGAACGGCCTTCCCCTTTTCGATGACGTCATTTTCCGCGGCGAGGCGTCTGAAAGCCTCGGGCAGACCGGAAGCGCCATTTCGCAGCATTTGCTCTCACGTGGTCGTGACTTGTGAATTATTAGAATTATATATTCTGATAAGGAACTGCTGCTGTGATCGATCGTTTCATGTCTGTCCAGAGCGAATAAAACAGATGACCTCAATTTGTTCGAATGCTATTTGGGGTCAAATGTTGATAAGGTACGCTACAGAGTGTGGTTGCGTATACAAAACGTTTAACAGCTGCTCTGTCTGATACAGCTTTGGTCGTTGCGCGGCTAGGGCGAAAGAGGGGCTCTTAGAATGAAGCTTTCTTCTGTAGTATCCATTCTCGGTTCTCGTCGGCACAAATCGGCCTGAAATTCTCTCTCAAACCAACGTTTCCGACAATCTCCAATTCGTACGTCCTTTTAGTTTATATACTGAAAAGCGACCTTTAGCGCAGTGAGAAAACTCGTCACTGTAGAAGGCAAAAAACTGATTTACACCTACTTTAGCAGCGCCTTTTGAGTTTACAAATTAGCACGGATGAGCCACGGGTGGTCTTTTAGTGGGGGACCATAAAAGAGTACTGACACGATTTGAAGGAGGCACCCTGAAGGGACAATTTTCATTGTAATGTTCGTAATGCCCACCACAGTTGACATTATCGCGATGAATCAACACAGTTCACTGGGTTTTTCACACTGCCTAAACCGCTGTTGAACTCGGTGGACGACAATTCACTCATCGTGTATAAGTGAACCCCGTGTGAGCGACAGCAAATTACCAAAAGCTTGGCCAGAATATTTTTGGAAGGACGGGGGAAGGGACATACCTCTTTAAAATGGCCATTTCTCGCTCTGTATGCCTTAGCGAAAAACAATTCGGGGAGGGAGAGGGGGGCATGGGTCCGGTATGCCACCCCCTGACTACGCCCAACGAGGATTAGAAGAAGAAAAAAAAAAAATTGCGGGAGTGGAAATTGTTCACCAGGAGTGAAGCTGTAGGCACCGTAGGATGGTGGCTGCCAGCTTACTAGGGACAATATGGGCGGTTGGCGTTCGGTGATTGAAGAAGGGAAGTCTTATTGTACACGTAACTTGTACGTACACGAACGAAACAATGAAAACGAGTGAAAAACAGTGTATACATCTTAGAAATTAGCTCTAAAAAGAAAATTATCTCTGTGTATCCGAATGTTAACGGAACGTTTTCCTCGCAAGCCCAACGATTTTAACGTGGAAACTTTTTTTGGGGTGAGATAGTGCGCAAAGTGCGTCTTTGTGTTACCACTTTCCTTTAATAAGCCTTCAATTCAAGCCAAATTTTATTCGAGACTGAGTCGCCGGTACTCTTCTCTGTATGTTATTTCATCTGGGACACCTATCTCTTAGTTTATAATTTACGTTGCCTTTAGACTGACAGATCAAAGCCACTTGATTTCTGAGTGGGCACCACCAGAAAAGAGCATGTTTCCGAGATCTTTGATGACCAAAAGCTGGTTCCAGCCATCTTTTTTTTTAATCCTCCTTGGCTACGCCGCTGCAAATGACAGAGTTATAATTTCGCGAGTGGCCGTCCTCCCATTACGTCAGATTATGCTCACACGCCACTTCTAAAACGCCCCCTCTATAACAAAACTGAATCGACTTAGATGAAACTGCTAGCCGGCCTAGTTGCGCTTGTTTGTCCCTGTGTCTTCTTTATTCGTCCCCGTGTGTTCCGCGCAAAGAACTTCCATGGATGGACTTTTTTTTAATGAGTGCTGACACGAATATATATTATTAGATTGTCGTTTTATATGAAAGAGGGTACTGTGGAAACTCTTTCGCTTGCGATATCGATGGGTGGCTTTTCAGTGACGTGTCAACGCAGTGTGACGTCACGGGGAGACCGCGAATCACGACGCACGAAGTTTGTCATCCTCTAATGTTGCTGAAAATATGAAAAAAAAATAGTACTTTTTATAACCCTACGGGGTAGTCCTTGTGAACCCTGCGAGACAGAAGAGTGGATCAGAGAACAAATAGGGGTTAGTTGATAATTAGTAGACGTTAAAAGTGACAAGAAAAGAGGATCTGGCCAGGTCACATTGTGAGAAAGACAGGTAGCAGTTGGTCAGTCAAAGCATTAGAACAAACTCCAAGAGATGGGAATGGGAACCACGGTCGTGAATGGTAACGGATTAGGTGGAGCGACACGATTACGAAATTCGCGGGCATAATTGAAGTGGAATCAGTTGGCTCACGGCAGGCTGGGCCCTAAATAATGTGAAATGAAAGCTCAGTGGTTTATTTCAGTGATAACAAATGTGAGAAAAAAAAATGGAAGTCAAGGAAGCTTTACAATGCTAAATGTCCGCTCTTAATTGCAATTTGCGTGTCATGTTTGAATAAATGGAGGTCACGGCTTTTGGAACTATAATATCTCGTTCGTCCCCGATACAGATGTGGATTATACGGCTTCTCTCATGAGCATGTCATGGTATTTGGAGCGTTAAAGCCCTGCAATTATTATTTCAGGGCAAGGTTGAAGAGATGAAAAAAAAAAAAAGTGAGCACTGGTTGTCGCTGGAACCAAGGAGCGGACTTGTCTTAAAATACTTAGCCTACGTCAACACTATATATAAAATGACTCAGCGCATTTGGGTGATTGCCGAAGGCTGCAGACACCCGAGTCGACCCGTCTACGTTTGCATGCGCTCTAAAACGGGTCGGTTTGAGTCAATCTACGTATGTACATCGATGATCGCTCAGGCTTATTCAAAGTTCGATCAGTCTGACTGGCTGGAGCGTGAACGTCGGATATACTCTCACCTTGACAAGCTTACCTGTAGACGGGCCTAGCCAGAAATGTGCGTGTATATATACACTTGTAAAATATAATTACGGAGGGGGAGGAGGGTGCTTGCTATCCCCATCCCGCCTTTCTAAATAATGCAGACGTGACCATGTCGGCTGGTCAACGCTCCCGGTAATCGACGTTTTTGTGAAAATGCCTGTGCGCGTTAACGTGGCCTCCGCGATCGACTCCAGCAACGGCGCGCTGTCGGAGCTAATCGCGGAAGCCACGGCGTTAATGTTGCGTGAGGAGACTATAGACTGGCGAACTATATATACGGAGCAAGCTACCACTCGGAAACGTGGTCCGTCCGCTTTCCGTCGTGTCGATCACGCACGCCGTTCAGTCTCCCGGCGCATAAGGGAAATCTGAGCGCTGGCCCTTCGAAGGTTTAGCTGCGGAAATACATAAGCGCCGCTCAGGTGTTTTTCTTCCGGATGCGACAGACCTTAAAGGTCGTCGTCGCTGCGCAGCGCATCCGCGAGCCAGCCAGCCGCCTTCCGCGTTCCTACACGCGGCGCGCTGCTATACGAGGCAGGCTAACGCGCACGGCTACTATGTGCGGTTTATGGTCCGTCAGTTGTAACGAGTCCCACGACGTTACTATACGCTCATTCGGGGAAAACTGCTGACGAAGTCCGAATGATGCGCCGTCGGATGGGAAGCCGCGTCACCTTTCGACTTTCTCACGTCGCTCTCTGGGCGGGCTGCTGGACGCTGGACACGCAAAAGAGGCGAGCGAGTCGTAAATCATTGAAATAGCAAAAATAGACAGAGCCTTAACGATACTATGATAAAAGTATAAAGCATCGCTTAGTAGATACAGGACTCGGGAAGGCAGTGACACACACGGTGCTGAACTTGCAACTCGTTTATTGAAAAAAACATGTATACGTTTCTTAAGGGCGAGCGCGCATGTTCATTGTCAATGATATCAAGGATGATATACGTAGCCCCAATCTGCTTGTCTTGTTCAGTTGATAACGATAATACATGCGATATGCGCTTAGGAACACGAGTTAACACTGATGTAGAATTATTTTATTACTAATATGCTAATATTACTAATACTTATTTAATTAATATATAATTACTAATTAATAACTACTAATTGTTCATTACTAATTAATACTCCATTTTATTATAATATGCTTGATATATCGAGTTTAACGTCCCGAAACCACCGTATGATTATGAGAGACGCCGTATAGTGGAGGGCTCCGGAAATTTAGACCACCTGGGGTTCTTTAACGTGCACCCAAATCTGAGCACACGGACCTACAGCATTTTCACCTACATCGGAAATGCAGCAGCCGCAGCCGGGATTCGATCCCGCGACCTGCGGGTCAGCAGCCGAATACCTTATAGCCACCGGACCACCGCGGCGGGGTTACTAATATATCCTTAATTATTAAGTATCGTCTGAGTGCTCTAATATTACCGAATGAATGTGGTGTGATTAATGCTCCAATCCATTACAAAGGCTTGTTCTTGATCACCTATTAGCCGTGGCGATTACCCATTTCAGAACTTACAGCGCAACACCAGAAAAAATACAAGACAGGGAAGGAGCAAAAGAGAAAGAAAAGATGGCGCTGCTCCTCCCCTGTCCTGTATATTTTCTGGTGTTGCGCTGTAAGTAAGTTCACGATGTATCCTAACCAACTGGCCCAACTTAACGTCTTACTACCCATTTCAAGAAAACTTTTCATCGTCGTCAGCCACTGCATAAAAAAAATTTGCACGAAATTCCTTCCAAGTGTGTAGCGGATACCACGCTTCTCCGAACAATGACGAATGATAGCATAGTGAATTCCGGCACAAAAATTACGATTATTTATGACGTAGTGGGTACCCAGTGAGTGTGCTTGTAACAGTTACACAAAGAGTGTTTAGAAAATTAAGGCTGTGGATTGCCGCTCCTCCAGCTTTCGCTGTGACTGTGCTGCGCGTGCCGCGAAGGCCTGTCGGTATTTTGCTCGCTACGCCCCTGGCGGCGGGTCACCAGCATTGCCGTGGGGAAGCGCTTCGAAACGAGCACACTGCACCGGAATGGCTTACAATTGGGCTTGCTGGTTCATGATTTTGGGTGTGGAATCGCACAAACAAGACAGGGACTATAAAAGATTGCCTCGTTTTTTTTTTCTTCTTTTAGTCCCTGTCTTGTTTGCGTAATTCAACACTTAGGCACACTGCACCCGAGTAGAGTGCGTTATTGAGTTCCGCACTCCCGTGGGAATGCGGTTTCTGCAAATATAATTCACGACTTCAGATTCTGCTGCAGAGTGCCATAACGAACCGCAACATAGTTGGGGGGTTCATTTGGAGTTGACATGCACTGTTACCATATGATTACAACTTGTCGTCCTCGCACGCGCAAGGACACACACGCACACACACACACACACACACGCACGCGCACGCACACACACACACACACACACAAACACCCACCGTGTGGCGTTCTAGCAGGATTGGTAGATTCAATTAGCCGTCAGTGTACTTCTGACACAAGCGATTTTCTGACAATGATGACAGTGCGTTGCTATAAATAGTCCGCCGTTTCCCGTTCGGTGATCTATCGGGAATGAGTCATGTCGGGAATGTCATGTCACCAAATGAGTCTGTCATTTGCGGAGTGTGCTGGTGGGCATAAAATGAAACCGCCTGATTCGCTGGGATCCAGCATGCTGGGCAAGCCATTTTATTCTTACCGAGGCATTGTACACTGTAGTGTACTGCGCGTTTTGTGCGAAGTATCGCGCACTGTCGCTTCTGGTAGTATTAATGAGGACCAACAGACAGAGATGCATGCCAAGAGAAGCATAGGGTATGTTCTTAGAAGTAATTGTAATGTAAATGCGGAGAACGCCAGTGATCTTTTCGTCCGCTTTTCTTTCTTGACATTACAATTACTTCCAAGAACGTCCCTTATATTTCGCTTGGCATCTTTGTCTGTTAGTTCTCAGTAATATTGTGCCTAGCAAAGAAAAATCAGTCCTTAACTATACTTTCCTTCGGATAAAATATTAGATGTATATACGTAGCTGCGATTTGCCTGTACCCGGCCTTTTTCCCTATTCGTCCAGGCATCTGCGTTGAGTTGAGCGCACGGGACAAATAATGAGGCTTTTCCTTCTTTAATCGCGTCTTAACGGGCTGGAACCCTTCACTTCGTTATCGTGCATACAAAGTGGCCCAGAAAAACACACCTATATGTCACGTGGCGTCGTTGCTGGTTAGCGTGTCTTTCGCGAATACTTGCGCGCTGCACTGAACTGCTTCGAGGCGATATGAGCGAATCGATCCTCTCGCGGGTTGCTGATCGCGGGCGCACTATTCCGCTGCAGCTGCGTTTGGGCTCCTTTTTTTTTTTTACTCCTCTCCTCCTCCCGCAGCCGGTCGTGCATTGTAGTGGTTCGCACTTCTGTCCGCATCCGGATCCGGGGATGCGGGAGGGCGACACGCAATAAAGGAAAAATCTCCCTTTTTTTTAATCTTTTCTTCTTTGTCTTTTTTTTTTTTTTTCATCTTCGGAGAGCAGCGGTTGTGCACTTGGCCTCCGTTCGCCCGTGTGTATTGCCAGCGCTTGAATATAAAAGGAGGGCGTTGGAACGGAAGCGCGACAGACTATCGTGCCTATCTGTACGCGTTCGCTCTTGTATTTTAATAATGGAGGGTGGTTGAAGTGGTGGCACTGGGGACTCTTTTGAGAATACGTGAGAACATGGCTCGGGTACAGGATCGCGCTGGGGCGTCCCCTATTGTGCAGCTGTTCCCGGAGCCCCGTTCGCGTGAAAACGGGGCGAGCGGGTCGAGTCGGGACGACTCGTCGTTTTGTCAAGCTGGACTAATCGTTCCTTCAAGTTCGTTCAGTCCAGTAAACGTATAATCATTCCTGGTAAGTCTTATAAATGTACGTGTACACGTAACAGTCATACTCGTGTCGAATCGCTTGGTCGAGCGGAAATCGTCTCGCTCGTGTAACGCTACAGACCTTTTCAGCGGAGAGAAGGATCGCCACCTCTCTGAGCTGTTGCATGTACAAAAGCCGACGTCACAGTATTCACCCTTTTTTAGGGGCGAAGCTCCTTATAGCGGCACCCGTTCGTCCCTCGTAGCCGTTGTAGTATGTAACAAGTATAACATTTCGACCTCCAAGGTGGTGCCGGTTTGAGATTTCTTCTGTGCGTTGTTGAACAATGAGAAATAGTGCTTAATGTGCATACCAATGGCTGCTAATCGGGAACGAGAGACAGCAGCATTCGGCTTTTAGTCAACGCGCACGCTGCGATCCCCATTAGCAGCCATTGGCATGCACATTGAGCACTATCTGACAAGAAAGGGTTGCTACGTTACACTCGCTGGGTGTAACCTCCTTAGTTTTAGAAAGGTTTAGCGAGCGTTGAGCCGCAGTGCTATGAATACAATGAACTAGTATATACCATGAACTCTATGTTGTTAAAGGTGGGAAGTAGATACGAAGCGCAAGCCGTAAGAAAGTAAAAGCCGAATTCTCTTGTCTCTCATTTCCCATTAGCAGCCATTGGCATGTACATTGAGCACTATCTGACAGGAAAAGGTTGCTACGTTATACTCGCTGGGCGTAACCTCCTTGGTTTTAGAAAGGTTTAGCGTGCGTTGAGCCACAGTGCCATGAATACAATGAACTTGTATATACCATGAATGAACTCGAGGTGGTTAAAAATGGGAAGTGATTTTCTAATGTTTTCCCTGAAATTCTGTAACAAGACCATGCTAAATTTTGTTGTGGGATGGTTTATTTGTTGTGTTATTTATTTATTTCTGTGTGTTATTTGGTCTTATATATTTATTTCTGAAAACATATGCGACAGATTGAGCGGCCTGCGTGCCAAACTGTATTTAGGAGCAGAGGCCCCATGTCAGGCTATATAGCCTTTAGCCTCTGCTCCTGTCAGAATTTCAGGACAAACAAACTTCAATTCAATATCAGTGCCCACCTCCCCCTTGTTGACCGAATTCAAAATGCGACTCGCTTACCGTGTACGAAAAAAAAAAAAAACCTGCTTCACACGATGGCCTGTCTTAGGTCCCTGGCTTTCCTAGAGCAAATGTTGAAACTAGAGTGTACTAGAATGGGGGAGTGGGTCCACTGAAGGCTCCACGCTGAGGCGTTTTTTTCGGAAAATCCAGGTGGCGCTACCATCGCCTTCACCTGAAGACTTAGCCGTGGTTGCCATGGTTACAAGTCCCCTTTGCCACGCGGTTCGCGACGGGTGGGTAGTCTGATAGTTCGCGCGGTTCGCGTGCTGCTCGCGCGTCTGGCGCAGTCTCGCAGCCTAGACGTGCTCATCCTCTAATCTTTTGAAGCAGCTTGGAACGCTCCGTTATGCAACCAGCAGACACATATCTGCGCACGCAAACGTGCCGTCTGCCGCGTATTCTTTGTCCAGACGGCTTTGCTCAAAGGGAAATACAAACCTACGCGTTCACGAAAAAAAGCATACATTTTATTTCATGTCACTTGTTTTTGTCTCTAATAATGTGTAAAAAAAGAACCAGGAGACAAATTGTGAAAACAGCGCACGAACGACGGTGCATCGAACAGACGACGGCGCGTCGAGCAGACGACAACATCGAGCGCTCAGCGTCCCCGCCAGCGCGTCGTGCGGCCCGAACCGCCGCACGACTCGCACGCTCCCGCCGAAACTGACGTCACTTCAGGAGAAGGCTACTGCAGCGCCACCAAATTTTCCGCCGTTTTTGCTTCACCCGCACCGCTTGCCGCCGGCCACAGTGGACCCACTCCCCCATTCTAGTACACTCTAGTTGAAACTATGCAGTTATTTCATGTTAAACTTAACATCAGGGTTTGTTGACCCTGGTTGTCGTCAGACATCTATGGCCGTAGCCCTGCTGCTTAAACAATCACGGGACCCTCCCTTTAGGGAATTGGGGGGGGGGGGGGGGTCGTCCACTCCATGCACCTGTTACTCTCGTGCCCACGCTCATGTCTCTCGACCTCCAAAGCGGGAGCTCTGTCAGAGTTTGTCCCGAACATGTGGTGTACACGTGTGACAGATTTTTTCATTTTCATTCCCTGTTTCCGCCGTGACTTGGGTCGTTCTGGCGCTTTCCGACCGACAGTAGTTTGTTTTCATATTGTTTCTTTATTTTCTTTCCCGCATTGTCAGATTATTCACTTCTCTCTCTCAGTGTGTGCGTGCGTGTGCTTCCTCTGCTATGAAATGTGGCAGCTTGCGATAGTTGGTATGGCATGACGATAGTTAGAGTGCGAGAACAAAACCACGACACAGAGACGAGAAGGAAATGAAGGACACGAGCGCTCGTGTCGTTCGTCTCCTTCTTGTCTCTGTGTCGTCGTTTTTTGTTCTCGCGTTATAACTATCGTCATGCTCTGCTATGAGCTTTCCACTATTCGTATAATTGCGCAGCCGTAATAAGTGGCCTCTGCACTGCTGTGAGAGAAGCGTAAGATGCGAATGCGGCTCGGCGTGCATGTTAGAAAAAAAAAAAAAAGATGCGCCCCGTTATTCTGCTCCGCGTCGCAGAATGCGAACTCGTTACAGCGTTCTGCGCTGGCAAACTCGGATGTGTTACAGTGCATGTGCTACAGCGTGGTGTGCGCGTTACGCTTTTAGCGACACACGGCGGCGGCGATGTACAGCGTATACGCACATAACAGCTTACGCGCAAGTTTCCTGCCTTTGCCGCGTTTGTCGAGTGCCGAACCTTGACGAGCAATTGCCGCGGAACGGCGCACATAAGATATAGCGCCGGGAAGCATCTCGGTGTAATATACAGTCATCACCCACAGAGTTTCTGAATATTAACTAGAGGGCACTTTGGCGCTGCGATCGTACAGCGACCATGAGAATGAATGATGGGTAGTACACACATTTGCCTAGTCTTCGTACTTGCGGGCGGCGAATCGTACTTGCGGCTTTGTTTATTACTGGTTACGGTTTTGTTTTGAAAGAAAGAACGAACCCTTTTGAACTTAGGGACTTGATTCGAAATGGTAAGCCTAAAAGAATAAGGTTGTGAAGCGCAAACGGTGAACATTTGCTAATTTATGTTTTCGTGAAAAAAACAGCTCCAAGCCAGACGAACACACACGGAGCCAGAAGCAGGCCAGAAGTACGAAAATTAGACAAATGTGTGTACTACCCATCATTCCCAAGCTCGCTTAAGCGCCGTGTGTTGCAACTCCCATAGACACTAGCGCCAGAGTTCCCTCTGGTAAGTATTGTGGGAAATTCTATGTCATCACCGCTCCAGCTATCATTGCCCATACCTGAATGGCGGCGGGCGAAAATGAGACCACCACCACCGCGCGCAGCTGTCGACGCAGTCGCTCGGTCGGGAACGTAAAATAGACCGAGCGGAAGCGCACGGTGGGCCCGACGCTTTGAGCGCGCACTTTCCGGAATATCGCTGCTGTCTCTCTGTATTATCGTTGCCGTGATTTTATCGCGTATTTGTGCCGTTTCGGCTGAGGCGCATAGGTTAACATCGCAAATGTGGTGTGCGGGGTTTCCATGTATACGTCCCAAAACCACGACATAATTATGAGAGACGCACTATAGCGGAGGGATCCGGAATTTTTTTTTCCACCTAAATTAAAGCGCGCGGGTATCCGGCCAGCATTATGCCTGCATGGTCGTCGCAACCGGGATTCGAACCCGTGGCCTTCTGGTCAGCGTGCCGAGTGCTGTATACCACTGAGCCACCGCTTGCTTGCTTGCTTGCTTGCTTGCTTGCTTGCTTGCTTGTTCCTTTCTTTTGTGGCTCTCACCCACTAAGAGGGATTGGCCAAGAAGCCGGTGGTTAATGCAAGTCAATGCCTATAGATTTTCTAGACTAGGGGAATATGATTACTGTGTTTTGACTGTGAAATTAATTTGGCGCAATGTAAAAAAAAGAAAAAAGGGGAAGGGGAGAGAAATAATAGAATTTGTTGAATATCTGAGGTGGAATCGTTATAAGAAATTCTCCTGAAAGTTGAATCATTGCAGTGTATCAGCTAAATAATAAGTGGTAGTGTGGCTAGTAAAATTCGAGAGCTGATCGCTGGCTCAGCAAGGTAATCTTCTTGTGTTATATATGAATTCGCAGAGAGCGCCCGTGACGGATTGGGAAGACGTCGCGTTTTTCGTTTGATGATGATGATGATAATGTGGTGGTGGTGCTTTGTCGTAAATATCTTTTTTTTTTTTGCAACAATTGCGGTAGCGCGGCTCAGCGCCTTTCCATCTCACTCCCCTGTCGGTGGCCTTTCTCCAGTGTGGGATAGTTAACCCGCACTGTCGAACCTTCTGCTGTTCCGGTTTACGTCTCTCTATACGCAATATATGAAGAAAAAACAACAACAACAGAGTCTTGAAAGAAAACGCTACCCGTCTTAACGTTATTTAGTGGCGCACTGTGGCGTTTCTGTTTCAATCTGGAGCCTATTTCTGGCCCCCCGTGCCTTCCTTTTTCGCGTGAGAACCAAAAGCGTGTTGCCGGTGTTACGCGGTGCTCTCGCTCTCGAAAAGAGACAAAGAGAGAATGCGAAGAAACATTAAGCAAGCGAGGAAAACCGGGAGCTTTGGAAATTGGAGCGAGTGCCAAATAAGCGACTGCGAAGGGTGTTTGGCTTGGCTGCGCGCTCTCGTAGTTCTGTTTCTACACTTAACAACTGACTGTTTCATTTGTAGTGTCCCTGACGCGCTGGCATACTTGAAAAGTGTTTACTATTGTTTCCATACAAAAAAAAAAAAACAAGATATCTTGCTCTGTTGCCATTTGGTCAGTGCAAGGGCAACCTTCGTCAGCAGGACGTTTTTTTCTTCTTCTTCTTCTCGAGTCACATGATCGCATCTTGCCTAACGAGCACTTCTTCAGCGTGCACTATACATACACATTGGGCCAACGCGGGAAGTAGTACTTATACGCTCATAATGCGTTCATGGTGGCTGTGTATGTATACGTATATATATACAGGGTGAAATGTCCTCGTTAGCCATTGGTTCAAGTTCGTCAGTGCCTCGTACTTGCGAATTTGAAAGCTGCTGTGACCCGTAAGGTTGAATGCGTTAGTGTGCATTTTTTTTTTTTGCTCTCTAGTAATATGCTTTATCGGGTTGTCTTCATCACGCGGGTTCTTATGCAGTCATAATGCGCGAACCTCATCGGTCTTATTACGACCGCCAGGAAACAACAGGCTAAATACCGACTCCCCTCTTTCGTTCCTTCTTTTCTTTGTGGTTTATCTTTCGTGGCGCCTTTTTTTTTTTCTCCTCTCTACATTTACGGTATTAGTCCATAAAACCGCGACCTGCTGCCTATGTCGGCGTTGTTAGGGATCTTTAGTCCATATGTCATTTGTTTTTATTAATCCATCTGTTTGCGCGCCGAGTTTATTCGGACGCTTGTGTGATTAAGTTAACACGTTTCGAACCCGCTTGCGAATGTTTCTTGGCACGAACGATCTGACTCTCGGTCCGACAAGCCGGCCATCCCGACTCCTGTAAATGTCACCAAGACCTCCTTTTTTTCCGTTTATCTCGTTTAAGGTTGTCCAGTTACACAAAATCGCTATACTTACGTGCGTGCGTGCTTTTGAGTCGGACTTGGCGTTGTCATAGGAGAGCAGTGATCGCTCATGTTTGCGTGTCGTGGGGGTGGCGGGAAAGAAAAAAAATGGGGTTACGGGGGAGTGCGAGGCCCGTTGCGCACAGTGTCCGAGGCGTCATCGGCGAATGGGGGGAGGGGTGGGTTACGTGGCTACTCAGCGGCAAAGGAGACGTGACTACGAGGTGCGGGAAACGGGGCCGCGCGAGAGTGCGTGTGTACGTTCGCGTATACGGGCGATCGCTTTCAGGAAAAAGAGCGCACGGTGTGGGACGCTCGCTCCCGTGTATAAATATGGCGCGTGGACACCCGCGAAAAGGAGCGAACGCGTCGAGTGAGTGAGGGAACTAAATGAAGAAAAGTGATGCTACCGTCACGAGTTTGCGGCGCCAAACGTGAACGGGGCAGACTGGGCACTGGCCAAACGGCTGGCCGGCCGAGCCGAGTAAGTGAGCAAGAGAATGAGAGAGCGAGTTAAGGTGAGATAGCGGGCGGCAACGATCGTTATTACCGTTTGCGCGCGCTCGCTCTGTCCTTAGGTTTATTCCTGGCGGTGCCTTATTCGGACATGCGCACCGCGCCGCTTCGCTGGACACTTTTTCTTTTTCTTTAGCGCGTGCTGTAACCACCGCCGCCACAGCGCACAGTTGCTCTCGAAAAGGGGGACACGAGAGATGTGTGTGAGAACTGCCGGCCTCTTCGCTGCATCGTGGTAATTTATGCTTCCTTCCGGTTCTCGCCACCGTTTTCCGGACCTGGGAATGTTTTTTTTTTTTTTTCTCCGGTCACTCGATAAAGCGGGAGACGGAGAAAGGGGTACGAACGGTAGAAAGAAGGAAGCAATTGTGGCTGCATATTTTTGATCCCTGCGTGTTTAAGCTCATTCACTGTTGGCGCATGTATTTCCGTCAATCGTTCGGCTCTCGTTGTTCACGTCTTGCTCAAGCACTGTAGGAATGCGACTGTGGCAGTGTTTCGTGTAACGTTGCTCCACCGAGCCGTCACCTGAGTTGAAGGGAAACATAACGAAGAGGAAGGTATGTGGACAGGTGATCATGCGGTGCAGCACTTGAACAAGAGCAAAAAAATAATAATCAATGCGCGTCGTGATATCTACGTCCCCAGTTTGTGAATGCCGTTTTTGTTTTACTTGCTTTTTTTTTCAAAGGCGGCTTCCGGTGTCAGCCTGCTTCACTCGTAATTTCGTCGGTAACCTCATTCATGATATTCATAAATCAGTCTTAAATGAGTTACAGAGTACACGGTGACGTGTAAGGGACAGAGTGGGCAAATTAATGCCTGACAAGGTGTTGTCACTCGTCCGAGTCTATGCGCCAAGCATGTGTACCAAGTGCCCCATGTGTACATGTGTACCTAATGCCCCAAACGTGTGTACATTAATTCGCTCATGCGATTTCTCGCTTTTTCCTCGAATTTCCCAACCAGTATCCACCACGCTTCTCAATCTTGCGGTGGGCGCCCTGTTTCCTCGTATTTCTCGTATTTTAACTGACCTTTCCAGCCTATGTTTGAACTTTCTCATCTACATTGCTGGCCCTCTTCACTCCCTCTTCTGTATTGCTGACTCAAGGCTTACCTGCGCATGCCTGTGCCTAATAATCTACAACGTATATAGCGTTTTCGGAGTATTTATTTAGAAAGCCAGCATGTTGTTTCGTGAATGCTATAGCCTGCATTCTCCTCTATTTGTTCTGAATGCTTCTAGTTACGATCAGCTGTTTACTCTTAGCTAAGTTGACTTGTTCTTGGTTTACACTGACAGCGCGCCCGGCTGTTTAGCCTACGCATTTCTGCATTATGTACTATGCTGGGGTCAGGGGCACAGGCAGAAACTTTTTTCGGGGGGGGGGGGGGGGGAGGAAGGTGTGTCCCGCAGTGCCACCTCCTAACTATGGCACTGGTTGGAATCAGCACAGAATGTGAAATATATAATTTTTTTGTACATTTCCCATGTCTACTTCGTGTGACTGCGATTCTAGAAGGAACTAGCTATTCGTGATTCACAGTTGATTTCATATGGCGAAACATATACGCATACAGACAGGCGTCTTTACTGCTTCTAGATGCGATGTCTGACTGGCTGTTATCTATTTGCCAGCCTGTTTTTTCCGCAACTTCCTCGCCGAAGTGCGCCCATGATCCTAATACACAGACGTGTCACCTATATGCGAATTCGAGATCCTCATATAACAATGCTGTTTATTTACCATCATGACTGCACGCGCGCTGGTGCAATATGGCTTCAGTCCGGAATCCGTATCGCCCATCTATAGGTTTGCGTTGAGACAAAACTGCACCCACTCAACAGTGCCGTCGAATTGATCAGTGTTTCCCGCTGCGCCCTTTTCGATTAGAGATCGTGTGCCTCGTGTGTATCGTCCCTTATCTGAAAGACGACTGTTATTCGTCAGCGCTGTGCAGGCTTCCCCGGTTCTCCTGAGCTCACCAAGGTCATAGCAATATCTCAACAAGTGCCCGATGATTCTTCGAAGCTATCTCCACACGATGCTAAGCTATCTCCACACGATATTGCTCGAAAGGGGGGGGGGGCGATAATCGAACCCCCGGCCTTGGCGCAACACTTTTATGACCACCGCAGCGCCATGTATACTGGCTGTTTTCTGAACTGCCTGAGTACTCCTAACTGAGAGGTCACCACAATATAAGAAGGGACACCCGTGGAACATCTATATGTCATCGGTTTGCACAGAGAAGCGCGTTATCGTATGCCGAATGTGAGTCCCACATCCGCTGTGCTTTATTGCCATTTGTGCGCTTGCTGTTCTGCAGGAGATGAAAACTCAATGAGTGTTTGTTCGCAAACAATGAAAGCGTGTACCGACAAATCTCAGCTAGCGTATACACGTCATAGGTGATGTATAGCACGAACGTAAGCGACGTAGCTACATATATGGGGTGTGTTGCGAGGGTTTCGGATCCTTATGGATGGGACAACGTTACGCGACGTATTGTCGTCGCGTCTGAAACAATGGAACGCACCGATTTATCTATTTGTACGGAGTTTTAGACGATGATTTCGGCGTTGTGCATGCCTCGAGTGAAGGAAAAAAAAAAAGAAAAGGCTGCGCGCATTGCTTCATTTCCTTTTGTTGTTGCATAATTTATTTATTTGGTTGGCGGTTCATTGATCAATGCGTTATTGATTGACCGTGCGTTTAGGTGAGAACGAAAGCGTGTGGCGATTGATTTTTTGGCGCAGTTATTATAACGATTCTATCTGGAAAGTATGAAACGCACGCAGGCGCACGCACTCTTCATTGATTGATTGATTGATTAATTGATTGATTGATTGAAGCCGTGAAATTTTGGCTTCGTGTGGCCAAATAAGCGCGAATAATATGTAGAACAACGCTGGCTGCAATTGCGCGCCTTCCGAATTGTTATCTCTGAGTTGTATATCTTGCTATCAAGAATGTAAACAGGCGTTTTAATCTCGCTTAAGCGGCACGTGGAAAGGCAAGGGTTTTGGTAGGGCAGATAAAACTATGAGCGAGCTTCCTGGTACTTATCTGCCTTGCGCGTCGGCATTGTCTGTGATGCGGCGTCATAGCGTGCCTCGGCGTGTTCGCTGGATGCGCTTGTTAATCGCACTTGAGAGAGAGAGAGAGAGAGAGAACGTAAGAGAATGCTTGGCCTTCCTTCGCGCACAGGGGAGGTCCGCGTTAGGTTTCTTCATCGAGCGCACCCTGAAGCGTCGTTACATTGTTGCTGCGTTCCGATACTCCTGTAACTCGAAACCTTGCGAAGTTGGCGCGGCTGCTATCCGTCACAGCCGTACTAATGGATGGAGCACGCGTAAGTGCGCGTTGTCTCACGTTTCTCTTGCTCACGCTATATGATCACACGCCGAGTGCGATTCGCTCGAAAGAGACGCAATTCTTCAGCGTCTCCCTTTAGGTGAAGGTGAAACGATAGGAGCAGGGGGGGTGGGCTATATTATCGCTGCACACCCGCATTTACACATGCGAATGCAGCAACATTGCTTGCATCGAATTTCTCACACTCCACACGGCGTCGCAAACGAGTTGAGTGTGAAGACGCGTATACATCTTACTGGATCCTACTTGACGACTTTTGTGTGCGGAATTCACAGATTATCATAAAGGGCACCTCCTATAAAATGCTGCTCTATAGCTCTCTCTCGCCCATGCAGGCGTGTCGTCCTGCCAACGCTAACCCGCTATTTTTACAGCGAAAGCTGTTATCAGATCACAGGACGGCTCTCGTGCGGCGCCGTACAGTTGCCCGCCGCCGCCGGTGTCCGTAACCACTGTCGCACGGAATAAGAAAAAGCCTCAGTAAACAAAAAGAAAAAACCTGAAGGACGCAGTAGCATTCGGACCTGGGCCCCCTGCGTGCTAGCCCAGTATTCTACCACTGAGCCACACCGCTTTTTTTTTCATTATTATTGACTGAGCCACGCCGCTGCTTGGGAACTCCTTTGGAAACTGGTCTTAGGCAGGCTTGATGTCGGGAAAGGCATCTCATTGTTATACGAGTAACAAAGTGTTTTAGAACAGCAAAGGAACTACCACTGTCTACCAGGTGTCACACAATATGAATTGCGCAACGAGTTGATTGTCGAATGCTTCAACCCTTTACAAAAAAGCTTGTTCAACGATTAACTGTGGGGCATACTCACTGTTCGGCATTGTTGATGGTGATGATGATGATAATCTTTGTTACTCTGGCGAACACCCACAAAGGGGGATTGGCCAAGAACCGGGCGGCAGGATCTTAAGTAAAAGGCTCATGGTTTTTCAAACACAAAGTAAGTTTGGACTGTGGACTGAGAAAAAAATTATATAGAAAGAAAAGCCAAAAATCGAAAAAGGAGTATATCTGAACAGGGATAGATGCAGGCCATCAGATCCGATTTGAGACAGAGGTAATTGTGGGTCTAAAACGAATTATATATATATATATATATATATATATATATATATATATATATATATATATATATATATATATATATATATATATATATATATATATATATATATATATATATATAGGCAGTTTAACATGGCAATCGCTTTGTTTCAATTAGGTAGTCAAATATCGCAGAGCAGACGTCCCTGTGGCCATAACCAAATTTAATGCTGCCAAATGATAAAATTACTGCCACATTTAATTATAATCCTAATTTTTCAAGTGGAGCTACCAGGTATCTTTTCCGCTGATAAGAATATCGTCGACAGAACAAAAAGAAATGATCTGTCGTTTCCATTCCCTCGCAAATCTGACATGAAGGTGACGCCTTTAGACCATTACACCATTTAGGCATTGTGAGGATTACTTGCTTGCTTGCTTGTTCCTTTCTTTTGTGGCTCTCACCCACTAAGGGGGATTGGCCAAGAAGCCGGTGGTTATTGCAAGTAAATACCTATAGATTTTCTAGATTATGGGAATATGATTACTGTGTTTTGACTGTGAAATTAATTTGGCGCAATAAAAAAAAGGGGGTGGGGGGAGATATAATAGAATTTGTTGAATATCTGTGGTGGAATCGTGATATGAAATTCTCCTGAAAGTTGAATCATTGCAGTGTATCAGCTCAATAATAAGTGGTAGTGTGACTAGTTAAATTCGAGAGCTGATGGCTGACTCAGCAAGGTAATCTTCTTGTGTTATATATGAATTCGCAGAGAGCCCCGCAGATGTTCCTGTCGCTATGTCCCAATGAAATGGCCCCAAAAGACAGAATAATGGGAGTATTAAGTGATATTCCTAATTTTCTGAATAAAATTGCGAAGCAGTTTTTTCTTTGATTTTTGAATCGGTGACATGTGATAAGAAAATGGTCGATATGTTCAGGTTCGTTACAGCTTGAGCACAGAGGGGATGGCACCAGACCAGACCTGTTTAAGTAGAAACTAAGAGGTGGTACACGGCAACGTAATTTTGTTACCAAGACTTCCAATTTACGCGTGGGACACCATTTATTATTCCATGTGAATTGCAGGTGCGAGAAATCTGGATTCGGTATAATGGTTTTTGATGAGTCTTCAAGAAGGGAAAGTTTTCTAAACCTCGCTGCTGTTACATAAGCTGTAGGAGGCATGATTGGCACAATCGGAAGATCAAGAGATGTTCGCGCAAGTTTGTCAGCCATCTCGTTTATAAATATACTACGATGGCCTGGCACCCATATCATTCGCACTAGACGAATGTTTGCAGGGATTAATGATTTAAAAGTCTCTAGTACTGCTGATGTCGACGACGATGATAAGCATGAATACACGGAATACGAGTCAGTCACTATCACAGCTGTCGAATGAGTCGCAGGAAGTTTACGAATAGCTAGTATAACGGCCGTTAATTCCGCTTCAAATATTGGTGTATAATCTGGGAGGCGTAATGAAAATGACCAGAATAATGAGAGAGAAAAAATACCCACACCTGCCTTCTCGCCACTCATAGATGCATCCGTTGCAATTACTGTATTAGTACCTAATTGAGACAGGTGTTGTCATAATAAACCAATCAAATATTTAGAGGGCAAGTGTTTAGCGTTCATGGGGAAGATATCGTCAAATTCTATTTGCACTTGGCTGATTGGTTTGACAGATGGTGTGATCTCGAATATATTAACATTTAAAGCATTTAGAAGTGTTTGAACAAATAGCACTTGGGGTTTATATACACGGGACCAATGCTCATTGAAGAAGACACCAGGCTCGGCAAAGAATACAAATTGTCGCCTTCTTAAAGTGGATTCAGAAAATTTTAAATAGGTGTTTACTGTTAAAATACGAAATCTGCAAGCAAGGGTGGACATCCGAGCTTCTTGATACAAAACATTGTTAGCTGTGAATTTTGGCACACCTAAACAACTACGTAGGGCTTCCCGCTCTAAGAGAATGAGGGGGTTTATTTTGTATGCTGGTCCACCAGAGAATAGTACACATCCGAATTCAAGAATCGGACGAACGTACATGCGATAAATCATGATCATCGTATCTCTGCGAAGACCGGAACGGAGGCGGCTAAGCCTACTTATCATTCCAACAGCGCGTGTAGCCTTAATTTTAATATATTCAATGTGGTCACGCCAGCTCAGTTTTTGATCGTACAGTACACCCAGATATTTAATACAATTAACCTGGGGTATTATTTCCTGATGGTACTGAAGAGAAATAGTAACTGGTGCGTCCAACGGAAAAACTATTATAGCACTTTTAGTTACGTTCAGGTTCATATGAATTTTCTGAAACCAGGTTTCCAATGTTGCCAAATAACACTGTAAAGTCGAATGTAGTGAATAAATATCGTTGTCAGATGCAAAGAACGCGATATCATCTGCATATACATATACGTGTACCTTATTACTCTGTAGTATTGAACTTAACAAAATGTTAAATAGCACAGGCGATAGAACAGAGCCTTGAGGAACACCTCTCGTTTGGCTATACTTCGGCGTGGAAATACCTCGTTGGAAGCAATAAAATTTTCTGTCTTTTAAAAATTCGTATATCCAATTTGTTATGTACTGCGGGAACCTAAGCTCTTTTAGGACATTGATAAGAATAGCATGTTCAACACTGTCATATGCCTTGGCTAAATTAAGGGTTACTAGGGCCGCATATTGTCGTCTGTGCCGAGCAAGCTTTACAAAAGGATTACAAAAGTTTCTGACATAATGCTTCATCGTCGTCACACAATGATTTATGGCGTAGTGGGTACCCTGAAAGTCTGCTTGCAGCAGCTACACAAAAAGTGTTAAAAAGTGCTGCGCCTTGCTCGCAAGCGTGGCGTTTATTTTTTCATTGCTTTTTATTTGGGGTTCATTGCTTTTTATTTGGGGGGGGGGGGGAGGTTGTAAAAGGGTTTAACGAATATGACTCGCTGGTAATGACACGCCGCGTACGTTGCCGAAATTTTTCGTCAAACTTGTGGCACATACCCGCCCGCGGCTGTGTGCCACGGGTGCGCGGGTTTGTGCGACATATGATTGACAGCTTATATCTATCCTAGAATCGACCGTAACAGACAATGGTAATTTTAGCGCGTGAGCGATAATACAAACTGATATTGGCAGCGTTGACCCCACCAATGCTGAGAATAAATGTCAGGGTTCCATCAGCAATCGAATCTCAGCATTGTTCCTCGCAATCAACTATTCTACCACAGAGCCGCGCCAGGTCTCGGAAATGTACTTTGCAGATAGATGTTCGTGAAACGTGAATTGTGGTTACAGTGCTGGCTATACAGTTTTATAAACATTGCTCATGAACTCCTATGAAACAGCCGTCGCGTCGGATTGACGTCAATTGTAGTTACACGTCATTCGCTGAAGTTGATTCATGTAGCAGTGTCCAGAGCGGCCATCCTGGCGAGCACCAGCGCTTCGTATCATCGTGCTGCTTCTGGTGTAGCTGATATTCACGTTGCTGTTGACATCCTTACGCAACTGTAAACAACTGATTATGTGAAACATATGCGGTAACTGGAAATTACTGCGCCATACTGCTCCAAAAGGGTTTTTTTTTTTCCCGTGGTTCGCGCGATATAGCTGCGCCACAAGGTGGTTTCGGAACCGAAAGTGATCTTGACAGCACCCATATGAGCGGATATTATGTGATGGTCGCCATCTTGTACACTTGCGCTACTACATTTGCGTGCATTTGCGTGGCTGCAAGAGCACGGGATTGGCCGATCAGTTATTCCCACCTAGGCGCGATTGCGGCGGTGCCTTTTTTGGTAATCACTGACAAAGAACGAAGGCGATGTGGCGAGTCTGGCGACCACCGAAAAGCGCACCAGTGTGACATTGTCGATAAAGAAACCTACGTGTGGCGGCGTAGCGCCGCTTTAAGCCTACTGCACGCTTTTAATAGCTGGCGACTACCTGAGTGGGCAGGGGCGCCGATAGCTGCTGCTTCGATCGGTGTACGATACGGTATTCAGCGTGCACTGCTTTGCAGGAACGAAAGTAGCTCGGTCTAGCCCCGCCGCGGTGGTCTAGTGGCTAAGGTACTCGGCTGCTGACCCGCAGGTCGCGGGTTCAAATCCCGGCTGCGGCGGCTGCATTTCCGATGGAGGCGGAAATGTTGTAGGCCCGTGTGCTCAGATTTGGGTGCACGTCAGAGAACCCCAGGTGGTCAAAATTTCCGGAGCCCTCCACTACGGCGTCTCTCATAATCATATGGTGGTTTTGGGACGTTAAACCCCACAAATCAATCAAGTAGCTCGGTGTTGCAGAGTGGAGCGTTGCGGATCGCGGGCACCGAAACAGCACGCTTTCATAGAGCGACAACCGAAACGCGCCTCAGTCGCCTGGACCGCTAAAGCGTCGCTTGCTTGAAGCTCGCCTCATCGCGTTAACGTAATAGCTTTCTCGCCGCATCTCTGCGCGGTCTGAAGCGGAGTAGACGCCAGCGGCTTGGCACGGCGTGTACGCCAAGTAGGCGAAGAGCTGCACGCAACTAGCCAATAGACCTTCGGTTCCCTGCGACCGTATACCCGCGCCTCAAAAAAGCTACGTCTGTTTTCGTTAATAGCATATCGCGGCACACATTTAGCGCGGACAGCCGCTTGTCGCTGCATCGGCTGCGTATCCCGGACTGCGCAGTAGTTTCCAAATGCTCCTTGATGTCGCCACCGAGGTTATTATTCTAGTAACGTTGGTCGCCACCGCGGGCCATCCATCATGGCCGCGCGAGAGTGCCAGTCATTTCTGAAATTTGGCAAACAGAAAGAAATGGCTTTGTGGTGGCCACTTTAGGGCGATATTTGCTATTTTCTGGGGCACTGTATTTATTCCTTCTTTAGCAGTGATGGCGCTCGTGAAGCGGTGCAAATTGGTACTTGGTGGTTAGTGCATACTCCGCTTATGCGTAGTTAGCCGCGTTCTCGGCGCTGTACGTAATAACGAGATTTTACTGTAAAAAGCTTCGCGCGCGCGCGCGCGCGCGCGCGTGTGTGTGTGTGTGTGTGTGTGTGTGTGTGTGTGTGTGTGTGTGTGTGTTCATAGCTGTTCCCGTGCTTCATAAGCACAGATTTTGCCTGCTCCAAAATGCTAGGAAGCATTCCCACCACTGCGTGTGTCTGCACTTACATTTGTACATATCTTTAGCGCCACTTTGTACCGTTTCGCGCAATAAAAAAAAGTTACAATATAGTCTCCATCCACACGCATGTTCGCACAATTTCGATTCCCTGGGCGGATCTGCCGAACTTACAGATTTTTGTGTCCGAAATGGGAGAGGGGGAACGGACGGGCTATATATACACGATGGTCGCTTGTAATTGATTGACATGTGGGGTTTAACGTCCCAAAACCACCATATGGTTATGAGAGACGCCGTAGTGGAGGGCTCCGGAAATTTAGACCACCTGGGGTTCTTTAACGTGCACCCACCGAAGGTCGCTTGTACACGAGTGTATATGGTATCGTCTTCCGCGTTGTTTCTAATGGCTGCCGTGCGTTTGCATTCCCTCTCTCGCTATGTGCCATTGGCGGCGCACACGCGCCCTCTGTGTGACTTTTTTTCTCTCTCTCTCTCTCTCTAATTTATTACCTTCTTCGTTCGCGTAGTTTCACAACGGCCTTAGCGGGCGCAGCGCAAGGCAATTTCTCGCGCTGATTGCGTGCAGCGCAAGGAACGCTCTTTGTTCCTTTGCGCGCGCCGCTGCTCGACAGCGCCGTATACACAAGTGCGGCGGCTTTTTGATGGCCGTTAGTTTCTTTACGTGCACGGCGACCCGTACACGCTGTTTCGTCTCGTGTCTGTGTGACGTGCGATAGCAGTTGGCCTCGCGTCGGTTGCCGGTGATATATATATATATATATATATATATATATATATATATATATATATATATATATATATATCTTGGCCCCTACAAAGTTGTCGACAGACCTCACCGGTGAACTACCTTGTCACACCTGTTCATGTCCCCACTGACCAACGCTGCCGCGGAACAGAGATTGTGCACGTTTCGCGTCTCAAGCCCTATCGTATGCGTTCCCCAGCGTAATTTGCGGCCAGGCTGGCCGCTTCCGTCGACGGGGGGAATTAGTGTAAGAATTCATTGGACGTCAGCTTCCTCATCTGTCAATAACCATCATCAGTCTTCGCCCCGTTCTTCATCATCGGCGCCATCTTGCTGTTGCTTGAATACAGCGTCAGCAGCTGAACCGTTGTATTTCAATATATATATATATATATATATATATATATATATATATATATATATATATATATATATATATATATATATATATATATATATATATATAAACTCGGAAGGTTGTGTACTGCTCTGGAAAGGGGAGCCTCATTTGCGAGTATGTTTCGGTTAGGCTCGGATGATGTGCCTCAGTATTCGCTCGTTGCGAATGTGCTTATGTGCGTGAATGACCTTTTATTGGCAACTGTGTCACAAAGCGTTGCGTTTATTGCGATACGATAGCACGAGCGGAAACGTGTTGTTGTCTTGTGAAGATTACGTATGCGTATACACTCAATGTTTAACGAACGTGCGAGTGCACGGCGCTGTGCAGAACAGACGCACCTTAGCGCATCACTTTAGTCGGTTGCAACCCGAGAGGAAATAAATACAAGCTCCACTCAAGGAGAATCAGAGTAGCCATGTTCGATCCAATCTCGTTTGTTCATTTTTCGTGACGTGAGGCACACCGCGTCTGTTTCGGCTCGGATATCCGGTGTGGCCCTACAGACACGTGTTGGTGTTGCTGGTTTCAAGTCGAAAGCGTCCTGTCCGATTCCATCGGAAATTCTGACATCACCGTTTAGCCGAAGAACATATCTTATGTTGAAACGACGAACTTTTACTTATCGTAAGAGAGCCCCGTTGCGGTGGTCTAGTGGCTAAGGTACTCGGCTGCTGACCCGCAGGTCGCGGGTTCGAATCCCGGCTGCTGTGGCTGCATTTCCGATGGAGGCGGGTATGTTGTAGGCCAGTGTGCTCAGATTTGGGTGCACGTTAAAGAACCCCAGGTGGTCGAAATTTCCGGAGCCTTCCACTACGGCGTCTCTCATAATCATATCGTGGTTTTGGGACGTTAAACCCTACATATCAATCATCAATCATTACTTTTCGATGTGCGATCTACTTTATGGGAGGCGTTGCCTTTTTTTCATGTGTGGTTCACAAGCGCTCTTTGATTTTCTGTTTGGAGCTTTTATCTCATAAGCTGTATGCACGGGTCGTCATGGTCTCAGCTTCTGAAGGTACTGGCACTGCGCAATGTTGGCTTTGATGACAAAAAAAAAAAGTCGCGGTTAATCTGTTTGAATGCGACAATGGCGTGGTGGGAACGCCCCTGTGCGGGAATAACAAAAGAGCCTGCATGCGATGTTTCGATAACATTAACGTGACATCGCAAGCGTCGCCACCACTTCGTGCTCCAACGCGGTGGCTTTGGTGGCGTCAACGGGCGCCACTAAAAACCAGCTGTGCCTTTTTTGCTTTGCTGGGGTGAACTTCCTTGTATCAGTGTTGCGCGCGAAAAAAACGGTTATAATGGCGTTCCATCGATGAACGAGGTCGGTCGTCTCATTCGCGCACGCGCGCAGCGACTCCTGCTCTCCGAGCGTCGTCGCTCCATTTCGTCTCCGACCATGATGAGAACGAATCCGGGCGACGCTGCCAGTCGCCGCCGTCGTTTTTTTTTTTTTTTTTCGCCGCCCGTGTCTGGCCTCCAGACCCTTTTGTTCGCAGTGGGGCCGCCAGCGCCTCTCTCGTGGAACGTGTTTCTGCGTGAACGGGCGTCGTCGCATTGGGAACTGCGCTCGGTGTCTTTCCCGCCGCAAGAGCACGGCTTTGTTTGCCCTTGTCACACGCGCGACTTCATTATCGCCGGGCGCGCCAGCCCTGGCGGGCCCTTCGCCCTCTATCCGCTTTGTGTGTAACGCGATACACCGCCGCAGAACCAATCAGAACCTCTCCGCCGTTCAAAGAATGCGTGCCATTATGGCCGCGGCGTGCGCACTGGCACGGCCGCTGGATGAAAACGTACACGTGTATACGCTACCGTCAGGGTCGCTCGCTGGATTCCGTGCCGACCGGTTGTGCCCTCGCGGTCTCCGACTTCAGGCGTAGCCTCTGGCCGACTGGGCTCGCCCTACGTCATCTCCTGACGCCGACCTCCGACGACAGTGTAGCTATTATGACCGACTGGACTTGCTCTACGCCATCGCCTGACGCCGACAAGAGCTCTCGCGAGTGGTGGTGCCCCGTCCTCGGACTCCTGTGACCGTGTTCCCATCTCTCCTATCCCCTCTATATGTCGTCGCTCTCTGGCTTACCACCTCACGCCTCTTTTTCTCTCTCTACACCTTTACTTCTATCCTTTTAATGCCTCCTCACCCCCATCCCCTGTGAGCTACTGTTGAGGTGTCGCTCGCTGAAGCAGACAGTAACGGGGCTCACTTTTCTCTGCCTTCCTCTCTTACCCCCCGAATGCAGAGATGTTACTTGGCTCGCGACTTCAACTTAACTTGAGCAAGTCGGCGCGAAGCAAGCAGCGGACTTCAAAACGCCCAAGTCAGCCTTCGCGTATCATAGATGCTCAGGCTGTCTTGCTTGGTCAAGTCAAGAACGAGCTTCAAAGCAGAAACACGCTGCTCGCCTGATAACGAGGGTAATAATGAAGTTGTTCGCGTAAGGCATGTATTACACCAAAAAAGACCATACGTTTTAAAATAACTATAAAAACGAAAGGCCACAAACATATTCTTGCCATTTTACGGCTAACGAGCGCCACGTGGTGCCTGCCACCACAGCGATGCGCAGTTTGTCTTCTGTAAAGCGTTCGTTGACCGCTGGTTTTAGTGGCCACCCAAATGCGGTGCGTTTCTCCACGGTTGCTTGTTTGGAGGCGAAACAAGCATCGCGTTGGGTTCTTTCGTCGTTTTTTTTTTTTCTCAATCGAACGCCATGGCATGTATTGGTGCTGACCCGGCTCACGAGGTGACGCGATTTTCACGGTATTTGCCTTTCTGTTCCCCTGTGTGCATGCCTGTAATGGGCTAGGTCGCAGTTATTATGAAAAAAAAACAAGTTCTGGGAGCAAATGTGCTCCGTATCCTTTTTTTTTTTTGAGCTTGGTAAACAAGAGAAAAAGCGGGGGTTAGGACATTGCCCTCAGCAGAATTCTTTCTCGCGGGGTGCAGCAATGTATCGCTGCATGATGGTGACGCGGACAAAAAAAAAAAAAAAAAACGTGACAGTGGCACCTCTTTTTTATGTGTGTGTAATTTTACGTAGCGTTGTGCTACAAGCGATGCCTTTCTGAGCGAGAAACAGCGCCCTAGACGGGACGAAAGAATAGACGAGGCACACGGACACAGCACCGAGTCAATTTTTTTTTTTTACCGAAAGAGACGGAAAATGTCGTCGTGTTATAGAAAAACAGAAATAGCCTTTGCGGTTACGGAACACTTCGACGTTGTCGACACCGGGGCTATTAATACGCACGTGTGTGTAGTCGACGCAACCTGTAACGCAAGGGAACTCAGCCACTTCATAACGGTCCGCCGGCTCCGGAAAGCGCGCCAGCATCGCGTACAGGTGCTTTGCGATGAGTAGCGTAACTTTTTCCACTGCACAGCACACTGTCGACTACGGAATGCGGACGAAATTTCCGGTGACTGGTTGGAATGTGCCAGCGCTGTAAAACCTGAGAGCCATCAGTGGCTGTAACACTGAATGCACGGGCTGTCTTCGGTTGTCCCCACTTTCACGGAGCGGCAACATAACGAGCAGCTGCCCCACGGCGTTCTTCATGAATCTGTACTTAGCGTGGAATTGTTGCTCGTCGTACAACTCCATCGGATTTCCTTGGTCACCTAAAGCGGTTCCAAGAATCTTCGACAGGCAGTGCGCCTCAAAAAATGCTACGCTTTCGGCGAGGCAAGCAAACTCAAAAGCGGCCACCTTTCACGCTACGTCCATTCGAGAGGCGGCCATGTTGGAATAACGCGTGAAGTCGCTTTCAAGCTAGCCCCGCAGCTGACTTGAAACTTGTCCTGACTTCGACCGAGCCAAGTCGCCTTCAAGTCATCCGCAAGTTCGAGAACGATTTATGGCGACCGGCAAGACTGTCTTGAGTGAAGAACGAGTCAAGTACGAGTCAAGTAACATCTCTGCATTCGGGGGTTAGAACCACTTAGTACGCTTCCATCCAGCGGCGGTGGTGGTGGTAGTGGTTTGAAGAGGGAAAAGGCACCTAATTTCTGTTGCCCGGTAGGGAGCACGGCGCAGCGCCTGCGGGGAAGGGAAATGGGAAAAAAGAGGGAAGAAAAAAGGTTAAGTAAGCAGTGGCACAGTCGTCGTATTCAGCACGAACAGCAATCCGGCAGCAAGTATAGGTAGGGGTGGCGAGGGTCCCGTTTCTCAGCGGTAGGAATCCAGCGGTCACGGATGAAGGCTGAAGCAGTGTAGTGTGTTCCTTCACCGCGTTGACATCACGTGACAGCGTTTAGCCACGGTGTTCGTGGAGTGTGCAGGTGCAAGGGGGGTCGTTTTCTCTCTGCATTCTATGAATACCACGTATCGCGCTGCTTCTCCTGGTTGGTTCTGGAAGTTGCGACCCGTGTACACGGGCTGCCGGCTGACTGCGCTGTCCATCCCACCCGCCGAAGGCATGCTCGGCCGAACTCGACTCTTTTCTCAGTTCTACGGAGGAGGAAGAGAGAGTCGAGTCTGGCCGCATCAACTGCCGACCGCCGTGTGTGCAGGTGCAGCAGGCGGTGGCAGGTGTCACCTACTACTACTACTACTACTACTACTACTACTACTACTACTACTACTACTACTACTACCGCTACCACTTCCGCCAGCTATACGCGGCGCAGCACGAGGCCGCGGTGACCTCATTTTGTTGTGGGAGAAGTGTGAAACTGTTCTTTGTGTTTTCAATTTCTGTTTCTGTCTGATTTAAAATACCCTCGGGCAATCGAAACTTGCCTCTGCCATGATTTGTTTAGACGCGTAAAATTGCGTGTTCTTTTTCATTAGTGGTTACTTGTGTACATTTCGTGTCTGACCGTTCTCACATGCACTTCTCTCTTTTCACAGATTTAAAGTATGAAATTTCAGTGAGAGTTATGAGAACATTAGCCTTGCCAGTGCACTGTTGGATAAAGACATTTGCGGCCGTTTGACTTCCGTTCTTAAAAAAGAGTAGCTAATGAGGGTGGCTTGTCAATTTTCAAGTTTGTATTTTTCAAGCAATGTAACTCAAAGCGTTTGTAGTTGCAGAGCGGTTTGCTAAGACTGTTTACTGTATGGCATCATTTGTACAAGTTACGGAAAGCTGCTTAACCGGCCCCCCCGAACACAACTGGAACAAAACTTCGCAGAGCCCTCTGAAGAGGTTCCTATTTATAAAGCCTGCGGTGCATATTGCGGAGATTACCGAGCGGCGGCACACATCCGCCTGGTTTTGGTTAATAAGGCCTTCTGTGATTGCGCGCGCGTGTACATGTTCGGCTCGGTGTGATAGGTCGGCCGTTTGGGACGCATTTGGAAAACCGGCATTTGTTGTCCCGAATCCGTGACCAGATTGGCTCATCTCGGATGTTTTTGCGAGGAAAAACCAGCCAAACCTGCCGCGGCTCGGCAACCCGCTCCTTTTCTTCGCGTGTGGTTGCGGGGAGTGTTGTGTGTGTGTATTTATACATTAACGGCGCACGTAGGCGAAACTATACCCACGGGCGTTTGCATATGTGAGCTGTTCTCGGGGCAAACTTGCGCCACGTGCGGTGCAGGTAGAACGTAACCGATAGTGGCGTGTGAATGTGCACCTTTCAAACAAGGGCTCCTTGGTTGTCGCCTTATTGCCCGCTGGTCTGTTGCAATTACGTACGACCTCGCAAAATTGCGCTGCCGAGGCTTACATTTTCGGGCAACAGATTAGGAGAAAAAAAAGTGCGCCCATGGAAAGGCCGAAGCATGGTTGTTGGCGTCGGGAGAAAGCTGTAAGGTCAAGCCGCGTTCATGAGAGAGCGCCTGGAGTTCTTCTCTCATCATTTAACAAACTGGGTTGTGCCCGGTGGCAGTAAGAGTCGAACCCAGTACTTCTCGCATCCATGGCAGGCGCTAACCACTCGACACGGGAAAGCCGGTCGTTGCCACGTGGCACTGGAGTCGAACGCAGTATACTTCTCGCATTGCAGGCGAGTACTAACCTCTCGAGAACCTATGCGGTGGTCGCTTTCGTGCCTCAACGCTCGTCTCCTCTCCAAATCATCGTATTAAGGCACATTTTGTTCCGCCTGCTCCAGCGCCGCCGCGGAACGAAGGCATTGCCGGGATGACACAGCGGATCTTTCTTGTGCGTTGGCGGGGGGGGGGGGGGGGAGTGGTGATGTTGTAAGAAGGGAAAGAAAAGTGAGCCCCGTAACTGTCTGCTTCAGGGAGCGACACCTCAACAGTAGCTCACAAGGAATGGGGGTGAGGACGGATTAAAAGGATAGGAATGAAGGTGTAGAGAGAGAGAAAGAGAGATGAAGTAAGCGTGAGAACGTTAACATATCGAGGGGATAGGATAGATAAGAAAGCTGGGAACACGGTCACAGGAGTCCGAGGACGGGGCACCACTTGCTAGAAGCTCTTGTCGGCGTCAGGAGATGGCGTATAGAGTAAGTCCAGTCGGTCAGAGCTACACTGTCGTCGGAGGTCGGCGTCGGGAGATGACGTAGGGCGAGCCCAGTCGGCTAGAGCTACGCTGACGAAGAAGATCGCGAGTGCACGGCCGGTCGGCACGGAATCCAGCGAGCGAGTCGTTGGCGAGGCGGGCTGATTCGTCGCCAAGTGGTGACTCTATATATATACGCGGTTCTCCCATTTTCTGGCCCTCCGCGTGCCACGCTTGGGGATTTGTGTGCCGGTTGTGGCGAACACACCCATATTCTCGCCGCACTCGGCACGGGTCGTCGCGTGGGCGCAGTGATGGCGACAGATACGCGACGGTGCGCTGAGCGCGATGTCGTTGACCGCCATACGATGGCGCGATGATACCCTCTACGCCGCGAGTCGGGTCGGCGGCCGGCCGCGTTGGTTGCCCAGCGCGTGGTTGCGGGTTCGATATCGGGCCATATTTTCCATTGGAGTGTGACGCCGCGGAACGCACGCACGTAGCCTGCGTATTACCAGTGCCCCGCGGGGTCGAAGTTATACTCTGCAGCAGTGTACACACCAGTACCACGATTCGATCCCGCTCTATCTTCGGGTGAGCAGTCAGGCACTGCAACTATACACTTTAGATTACCGCGGCACATCACAAACCGAGTCGGGGAAGCAAAACGAAGCCTCGGAGATCGGGAAACCGACCTTTTGATTATTATTATTATTATTATTATTATTATTATTATTATTATTACCTCTTATGTAATACCCTTACCAAAGGGTCTTTTAAGGTAGTGAAGTGAAGTGATTTCATCTCTTTACCTGTCGGTGGAGGTACGTAGTCAGTCTTTCCGCAGCATTACGCTTTCAAAGCTTAAATGACTGCATACATCGTTTGGCGCGTATGCTAATGAGCTCGTCTAATTTCCAACCATTCGAGAACAAGCGGGTATTCACAATAAAGCTGCGCAACGCAGGATATACCTCCTACTTCCTGCTAGTGGTGCTCAGGCGTCAAGGCTCTTCTGGGTGTACCAGCTAGCATATATAGCAACGTGTGATTGATTTGCACGTTCGCCTTCTTGTTCGGCGGTTTTCGTTGGGAGCAAAAAGTGTGTGTGAGCGTGTATACATCTGCTCGTTGTGCGATATCTGCTATAGCCATTGAGTGACTCTTTATGAGGACGGCTGTCATATCGATCTCGTGTTGAAGCATTATGAGCTCGCGGGACCTCATAAGCATATATATATATATATATATATATATATATATATATATATATATATATATATATATATATATATATATATATATATATATACACGCACCATTGCTCGCACGTCGCTATTCACGCGTTACCGTGCGGGAATGCGTCGTTACGGCTGACGGTTACTCGCCATGTCGGTGTGCCCGCTGCGGCGATAATTTGACACTGCAAGAAGACGCGCATTAAAGAAAAAAATAATAAGCTCATTGTCACATTTCCCGTTTCATTCGGCGGAGCGTGGGCGTGTGCCGTTTACTTTCCCCCTTGTTCCGCTTTCCTTCGGATTGGCTTTTCATGGCCCTCTGCTGCACCATTGTGTCAAGGGTGGGCGTGCTTATACGCCAGGAGAAGCCGTGGTTTATTTTAGAAAGTGGAGACGACTGTTTCAAATCACTTTCTAAGAGCACTGCCTTCAACGGATTACCGCTCATGGCGTATGTTAATCATTTCATATATACATATACTGGAATCAATAAGCGTGTATCACTCTTTAAAAAATATAATATATGCTTGTGTAATCGGCAAGATTTTGCATACATTCCATTGGTCTGCAAACTGTGAATGGAGCTACACCTTCTTGGAGAAACTTTGAAATTTCGAGTCGTTTTTCGTGCTTTTCTGTTTTCCATTATTTTTCATCTTTTTTTTTAGTGATCAATCTTTGATACTACAGCAGCGCGATGGCTTCCGGTGGAAATAACGAAAACTAATAATTATGCCAAATAACGGGTCCCTCCGTCGTTTTATTTTTTTTTTCTGTTTCTACTTTATGAAACGTGTCTGAAAAGCGGAATCGTTGTTTAGCCACAATCGTAGTATAGCTCGTTTACTTTGTAGTAGAACAAAATAAAGGCGTCACTATATACTGAGAAAGCACTCGGCTGCATGTACAGACCGCACATCTAAATCGGTTCTCGATTCGTGCCGCTCAAACTCGACCATAACGTCTGCGGGCCAGAGGGCTCCGTGGACGCGAATCCCGGCGTCGCACGACATCATCGCTCGTCGCGTGGCCCTGCTGCTTCCGGAGCCGAGTCCGTAATAATTGCTGGGGGCTTCACATCCCAAAAGCACGATGGGACTATGAGAGACGCCGTAGTGAAGGGCTCCGGAAATTCGCACCATGGGGTTCCCTGACGTGCACCTAAATCTGCGCACGCGCATTTATACCACATCGCCTTCATGGAAGTGCGGCCGCCCAGGCCGGGATTCGATCCCGTGACCTTCGGGTCACGTGATCTACACACAGTTATACCACATCGCCGTCATCGAAGTGCGGCTGCCCAGGCCGGGATTCGATCCCGTGACCTTCGGGTCACGTGATCTACACACAGTTATACCACATCGCCGTCATCGAAGTGCGGCTGCCCAGGCCGGGATTCGATCCCGTGACCTTCGGGTCACGTGATGGAAGTCGTAGTGTCGGGGAAGCAAAACGAAGTGTGGGTGCTTGGGAAACCGATTTTTCAATTTATTATTATTATTATTATTATTATTATTATTATTATTATTATTATTATTATTATTATTATTATTATTATTATTATTATTAAAGACCATTGTAGTAGAAGACCTCCGGCATGCACTTTTCTTTCACTGCACTGCTTGTTCGAGAAGGCATCCACCGGACGCTGTTATGGCGAATGGGTCACGGATTCATTTTTTTTTCCCCTTTTGCTTTCTCTCAATCCACTTTTATTTTTTTTTTCACCTGTGCTCCTCTGCCCACGCGAGTAGTGTACTATAACGCGCTCCGTAATATGCGTGCGAAGTGCTACGTGCACTGCCTCGCGTATCGCATATATATATCTGCGCCCGACGGTGTGGGCGGCGAGAAAAGACCGATGGCACCCCAGCGGGTGTCTAATATGGGCGAAGGCGAAATCGCGTGGCATGGCTGGCTTACTTTTTCTTCGTATAGCGGTTTTCGCAGGCGGCACTGGATATATCCCCCCCCCCCCACTGCTTATTGTTCGGGCTTGCCTATACGGGGGCAGCGATTGTAACCGCACGGCGCGTTGGTCTATACACAGGGCTTCCTCTTGACGTCACTGGCGCCGCGTTAGAGTGACCCGTTAACGCAAAACGGATTTGAGTGCGCGGTCGCGACCTCTACTCCGTGCGACCATCGTACACGTAGCGGCGCTAAGTACGTCAGTGCATAGTTTCCCTAATATACACTAGAGCGAACTCTGGCGCTATATAGTGTCTATGGGAGCTGCTATACGCATGGCGCTTCAGCGAGCATGGGAATGATGGGTATAGTGCACAGATTTGTCTAATCTTCGTACTTCTGGCCCGCTTTTGGCTCCGTGTGTGTTTTCGTGTGGCTAGGAGCTGTTTTCTCACGAAACAAAAATAAATAAATGTTTAGCGTTTGCGCTTCATCACCTTATTCTTCTAAACTTACCTTTCCAAATCCAGGTCACGAAGCTCAAAAGGGTTGATTTTTTTTTTTTCAAAACAAAACCGAAACACAGCAATAAACGAAGCCGCAAGTACGATTCGCCGCCCGCAAGTATGAACACTAGGCATATATGTGTACTACCCATCATTCCCATGGTCGCTGAACGATCCGTGCGATAGAGTCCCCTCCAGTTAATTTTAGGAAACTCTATGCGTCAGTGGGACCGGTCTCCAAAGGAGACGCGATTGGTTCTCCTAACGGCGACTGTGTTTTTGCTTGTCATGCAAGGTTGTGTATTATAACGTTTCTCTGGTTTCCTTTTTTTTTGTCTTTTTTTTTCGTAGCTCAGAATCGTTTCGAGCCGAATGTCTCCACACCCTATACGAAGCATGTTCCCTTTTGAATTCGTACGAAGGGTATTGCGCACTGGCCGCGTAATTAATTAACTGTACCACACTTACACGCTGCCGATCCCGGATATTGAATGCGTACTTGTCACTTTTATCGAAGCCTGTTTGCTTTTGTCTTGGCGCATTTCCACCGGCGGCGCCTTGTGACGTCTCTCCTCACGCGTCCTTTGGCTTCGCGGAACTTCTTATTTCGTGCCGCCGTCATCTTTTCGCAAGGCGGCCCTTGGGGTTGGCGGTTGTTCCTTTTTGTCCGTGCTCTTTGCCGCGTTATAATCCGTGCTCGCGCGATGTCGAATGTACACGTGCGCGCGCGCCGGAGATTGCGTTAGAGGAAATCGGAATTTCGATTAGTTAGCCGGAACGCTGATCAATGGACTGTAGAGGTCGTCAATCTTTTCCGCCTTTCATTCATTTATTTTTGTACTTCTTATTCTGCTTTTTTTTTGGTCACTTCGCAGCCGCCACTTTTTTTTTTTCTCGATTTGGATGCACAACACGAACTTTTTTTATTTTTATTACGCTATGCCCGCAGTCCTATAGTGTCTCAACGCAAGCGCCTTTAAAACGTGGCTTTTTTGAACCTCCGATATTCATGCACAAGCACTGCCGTTCTCATAGTACCTTGTAGTTATTTAGCAGTAACGTCGAACGTTGGCCCAGCCGCTCTATCGTATGCATGACTCAAGATGCAAACTCGTTATAAACACAGTGGGCATAGCAAAAGAATGCGGCGGCACGAAGCCGGACGAAATTTTTACGTAACAAATCGGCTAGTCCAGCTTCGTCATTCGCCCTCTTGTGTCAGTTTAGTATAAGATAGTTGGCTTTCATCTGAGTAGATCGTTTTGCTCAGCGATGTTGCATGGTAGCGCTGTTTAGCCGACCGGGCTCCGAATTGCGTACTGCTGCCTCTGGAGAAACGTGGGTCCGGAAACGCTAGGGGTGGTTTGTGCGAGCTCTCGTTCGGTTCGTTCTATTCGATGGTGAACCACCTGTGAATGGGAAGGTTCTTTGACGAGCACAAAACAAAAACAAAAAATGTGTCGCCGATGAGGGCAACGGTCTTTGGCGTAATGGAAGTGGTGGTCGGACGGTTTCGAGCACTTGGCAGCAGCTGTCGCGCATTACGGAAGAGAGAAAGGGAGACACACGGGCGCACACGTGGTTATATCCGCTGCGACACCGAGACCCGCGTCTCTCTCCTTCCGGTTGCGCCGGCTGCGGTTCTCCCTCGACTACGATCCTCCCCCTTCCGCGCCCTGCAAGAGAGCAAAGCCCGTCGGCTTGCCCTTGTTCGGTGCTGCCGCCGCGTGCGCTTTCTTTCCTTTCGAGCCGTGCATTCGACGGTCTCTTTCGCGGCTCCCCGCCGGGAAGTCGCCCAGAACAAGCGGCGCGTGTGGTCCGCTCGCCATAAGCCCTATACACAGATGTGGGCGTATATATTTCGCGTGCTTGACCGCGTATAGTTGTTCCTTGGCTGTGTCCGTGCGGTCAGCTGGAATGAAGCCGCGTCCAGGAAGTGGACGCTAATCTTTCTGCTCACCTTGACAGTCTGTAAAGTCCCCGTGACAGCCGGGCGGTGGCAGTATACACCCACCGTATGGGTGGGAACTCGCACGATCGGTTTTCGAACTGTCGCTTCCAGCACGCGCGATTAGCTGGAATTCGGTTGCTTGGTGGCGGCGACGCTTGGGATTCTGGGACCAAGCGCGTGAGCCGTTCAACCTTACAAATACCGAACGTGTGTGCAAGATTCCGCATCATCACTGCTTAATTGCTCGCTCGCTGGATTCCGTGCCTACCTACCGGTTGTGCCCTCGCGATCTCCGACGACAGCGTAGCTCTGGCCGACTGGATTAGCCTTACGCCATCTCCTGTCGCCGACAAGAGCTCTCGCCGAGTGGTTCCCCGTCCTCGGACTCCTGCAACCGTGTCCATTTTTTCTGTCTTCTCCTCACTGCCGTCGCTCCCTGTCCCACCAGCTCGCTCTCTCCTTCCTCCCTCTCTATCTTTCCGTCTGTTAATCGTGTCCTTTTGTTCCCTTCTTTACCCCCATCCCTCGTGAGCTACTGTTGAGGTGTCCTTCCCATGAGAGACAGTTACGGGGCTCACTTTTCTCTTTTCTTCTTTTAAGAATCACTTCCCCCACTGATTAATTGATTGCCCGTACACCGCGTTCAACGAACTGCTTCTTGACGGGCTATCGAAGCTATATGTACTGATCACGATTACTGTCGTGTCCTCATCGACCTACACCCTTAACCAACTTTTTCGTAACCAATTGTGTGTCTGTATGTCTCTAGGATCGCTCGCGCGCTGCACAACAAACATTTCGGCTGACCTTCGCGATCATGTTCGTCGAAGTTCGTGTCAGCGCGTTTCGTTTGCTCGTTTCTTCATATTTCATAGTTCAAACTAGATGGTTGTATACTCGGCGACAACTGTTCTTGACCCTGTTCTTGGACTTACTTGTAGGTTGCGCTGTTGCTGCATTCAGTTATGTCCTACCAACTTGCCCAAGCTTCCACGCTTCATGACCCTGAAGAGAAAGCTACGGAGGTGGATCTTTTCTGCACATGCAGCACTACGCGAAGTAGTCCGTTATCAGGCGCGCGTCTCGCAACGCTGTGGAAAGTGACGGGGTGCACCATCAGCGTTAAATGTAGATGGAAACGCCGCTTAGCGTTTGAGGTGCACGTAAAAAGGCGAGACTATCTCACGCGTTAAAAAAAACGCGATGTCACGACAGATAAACTAAAGGAAATACGAATAGCTTAGCCGGTGAGAGCTGCGTCTTGTCTCAAATAGCTCCACGTAGAAAATAAAAGTGGAACATTTATATTCCAGGTTGAAAATACGGGCGCTACTTTGGAAATGCCTTCACTGGCGGTAGGATGCACGCTATTTGGCTCCGTAGGTTTCCCTTCAGTGCCTAAAAATATTGTCGCCCAGTATAGAGCTCTCGTACTATCTAGTTGATGCATTAATGAACACATATTGCAGGGCTTCGAGAAAAAAAGAAAAAAAAAACACGGATGAAGGGGTATATATCGCGCCCGCCCTGTGTACGCTTCTTCGTCCGTGCTTTTTTTTTTTTTGTTTTGCGCAGCCTTGTGCGATATCTATTCTACATGAATGTACATTGCGGTTAATCTCGCACTTGGATTAACGTCAACCAACTTAGACACCCCCCGCCCCAGCCTTTTTTTTGTTTTTCATTTTACAATTATCAGAAAAGAAGCGGCTTATTTAAGTCTACGGACGTACACGTAAGTTATGCATGAAAATTTACTGGGCAAACATGTGTTTCAGCTTTGATTTATGGCATAGTAGCCTCTGCGTGTTCTTTCTTTCTTTTTGTGTGTGTGAAGAGGGGAACTGTATGTTGTCTAATCGGAGTGGCCTGGAGAGAGAGAGAGAGAGAGAGAGAGAAATAAACGTTTATTTAGAAACAGTGTTCCGAGCGAGGCCCGGTATCAGGTGGGAGGGTTCCCTAGTTCAGGAATCCTCTGGCTTCGACTGCCCTCTTGGCCCTGGCGACTAGTTGTCCCTGGTCTTCCAGGTCCTCGAAAACGAGCTTGTCCTCCCACGTTTCCATTAGGTGATCGTCGTTTATTCTTGGGGCTCGTTCCCGCTCCAGTTGCACGTCGTGGTTTGCATGGCACTGTCATTCCAGGAGCAAGCGTGCCAGGGTGTCTGGCACGCTGCAGAGCTGGCACATGTAGCCATGTGTCGTTGCGTGGAGGCGTTGCATTAATATGCCATGTATGTAATGTAAGTGTTTCTATGCAGGCGTCTGAAAATCAGGCTATCTTCTTTGGTGAGTCTTGGATGCGGTGGGGCTTGAAAAAACAAAGTAGCCGCGACGGGGCTTCATAAACCGCTAACCTGTTATACAGCGCTCTCACCAGACACCGCTTCTCCCGTATACAACTTATTTGTAACGCATTTATCGGTAACTGAGTGTGTTGTTTTTGCGCTGCTCGATAGGCGCACAAATGCAAGCAGGAAACACTTTAGATGTAAAACAGCAGAATTAATTCCGCAGGCGTCATACGTTTCGGGGCGGGTTCTGTTTTTAACGACCTGTCACGGTATAAAACGCATGGGGGTGCTGCGCGTTAATAGCGAGCACGCCGAGCGCATTTGTTATTCCTCGGTTGTAATTGCTTGGCGTTCTTTCGCAATGCGACGTGCGTTCTTCAAAGGCTGTCACTCTGCGCAGGCCTCGTGGCGTGTGCTGCATTCGTGTCGCCAGCTGCTTCTGCGCGTTTGAGCTCCGGCTCCATTGACGGAGAATGGAACTGGGTTCCGTAATTGAATCGTGAATCAATCGTGCGAGGCCGTGCAGCCTCAGAGAGAAAAAGTTGCGGCTTCATGAATGTCGCGGCGTATGATCCTCGTTTCTGCACGGCCCGATCGTGTTTGTGTTTTCTTGTTTTGAAGTGGAACGGGTGTGTTTTGTATTCTCGTTGTTTTTGCATGCTTTCAAATTTCTGAACTTCGTTATTCAACCGTTCATGTGCACGTAGGTATCTTCAAGAACCAGCCTTGAGGACATATACAGTGTGTGTTTGTGTTTTTTCCCTTTAAAGCAATACAGGGTTTTCCTAAAAAATCTATAATAGGTAGGCACTTGTCGTCTTCGCAAACAATTTCTAGGCCGAGGTGGAAATATCTTGTCACTAATAAGATCCCTCAGGCATGATTCATTGAAAAAATTATCGAATTGACTTTTCATTATCAATTATAGAGTGGTTGTTTATATGGCGAAGTTGTTCTACTTCACAAATTATGGCTAGACTAGTTTTTGAAAATGGAAAATATCAAGCGTGGTTTCAGAGATCCATCGAGTGCGTCCAAACTAACGCCGCTGGCAGCATTTGTGTACACACTGTGTGTGCGTGTGCGTGTGTGTGTGTGTGTGTGTGTGTGTGTGTGTGTGTGTGTGTGTGTGTGTGTGTGTGTGAGAGAGAGAGAGAGAGAGATGTTAGAGGAGGGGCTTATCTACCACAGTTAGCTAGTTATCCGCTCAACGCCGCCAGTGATTTCCTCGAGTAAGTGAAGTTGTTCGCATTTATAACTTGACATTCTGGCACTTCTTGTTTTTTTGTTTCTAGTTTACGATGACACGCTATATCTGCTTACGGAAGCATAGACCTCCTCTTATCACTTTGTCTCCCAACCTCCCTCTGCCTCCCCCCCCCCCCCCTCTACTCTCGCATTCGTGCATGCAACGCTAACCGCTCTGTTCAGTTGTCAGCCGCCTACGCTATTTACAGTGTGGTCATCAGCGTCAATGTGTACTCCGTCCATTTTTATCTGCGTTTCTGCCTCTTCCCTCCACTTGCATATAAATGTTTTATCAAATAACCACTTCCTACTTCTATTAATTGCGCCATCATGAACTTGATTGTCTACTACCATGTCAGGCGAGCGACCGCTGTTCAGCAACTTCGCGCAGCAGGCCGGCGATTGGCCCGGCGACCCTCACAGGAACGACTTCACGCCCCGTTTAACGCCGCGGCGCGAGTTAAAGAGAAGGCTTGTGCCCTGTCTCGGCTTTCACGACGCGTGCCCCTCGCTGTATGGCGGCGCTTCGTATGCCTAATAAGCCCGTGGCATGTAGCGCTCGCGCTTGTCTCGCTTTTTGCGTGCGCGCTCGATCCCGCGTGGCGCGAGCGTTCGTCCGGGCTGTTTATCATAAAAGCTTCTTCTTCTGCTTCTTCCTCTTGTTCTTTTTCTTTCTTCTTTTCTTTTTCTTCTTTCTTCTTTCTCCTTTTCTTCCTTTTCTCTTCTTCTTCTTCTTCTTCTCTTTTCTTTTCTACTTCTTCTTCTTCTTTTATTCTGTGTCGCTGTTTACCTCTTTCCGCGTGCGTCTGCTCCCTTTCGTCTTCGGACACGTTTCCCGCGAATGTTAGCACTCGCATCGTTTCGCCAGCCAGGACTGTGTGTCTATTTGCATTGGCGACGGCGCTCGGTAGGCGCTGCGGCCCCGTACTGATCTGCCCCGGTGCGCGTTCCCCGTCCGCTTAGTTGCGTGCATCGCCCTTGTTAGGTGTTGAATGTGTGGCGAAACGGGGATGTTTTCGGTTTGCAGCACAAACGGCTGACCAGTGCTGATGCTGGTGTCATCAAGAGGTCGTCCCGAAGGCGATACGATATGTAAAAAAAAGCTCGAGCAGGCACCGTTACCTTTATCATGTAACGCATGTATAGCAACTTGGAAGTACTCCTTGAAGCCTGAGCAAGTTTTAGTATACTGTGTCCGTAGTGGCCCTGATGGCATGACATATGGTACGCGTGCGCATACAGTGTGTGCGCAGTTGTACGTGTAGTGTCTATGCGAGACGCGATGTTGATTGATTGATTGATATGTGGGGTTTAACGTCCCAAAACCACTATATGATTATGTGAGACGCCGTAGTGGAGGGCTCCGGAAATTTAGACCAACGACGTTTCTTTCTTTCTTACGTTCTCGTAGTGTACGGGTGGCGCGGTGTACGACAGCGCGAGGCGCTAAAGCGGCGATGCCACCTTCTGCACTTGGTACGAGTGTGAACGTGTGATCGCAAAGCAGCCGAAAAACTGTAATCGAAGGAACGGCGCTTAGTCATTTCGCCCTCTGAGAAGCTAATTGGGAAGCAATGCTTGCGGCGTGGCAGTGGTTCCAAAGCTTTCTGATGACCGCGTAAGCGGTGATGTGTCTCGGAAAGTGGATGCTTGAGTTGACGAATACCATTCAGCCCCTTTGAGGACATGTTTCGGCTTCGTATGATGTACACAAACACTGAATGTTGTTCAGGTACTTCCGAACCTTCAAGCTTGAAGCTGGCACGTCTGGTAACTCGGAAAGGGCTTTCTCCGTGTGTTTGACCTGCATGAAAGGCGTTACGTGATGACGTGGAAGCCTCGATTAGACTGTAGAATATAGATGACGCCTTATTTATCTATATGGTATATCTATGCAGCTGGGAGAGGCGATGCAGCTAGTCTGCAGTTCACATGATTACCTGTCGACGATGCGTACTCGTGGCTGTCGCTCAGTCACCATTGGCCCCCTTTTATCGCGTCGCTCCGGCACCTTTTTTTTTTTTTTCTCGGTATACTGCACGGAACTGCTGCTGACATTCTCCGTTGGTTTATGTAGAGTGGCCGCGCGTACGCTCGCGATGCCGTTTACACTGTTCCCTAATTCGCAGTGTGACATACCGGTTAAAACATAATGGCTGAATTTTTTTTCTAATAGTCATTCAACAATTTGTATTGTGCTTGCGTAATCTATAGTTCTTTGAACACTCAAGCGTGTGCGCGCGGCCTTAATAGTGCGTCGCGATGTTTCGCATGTAGCAGTAGTGGTGAGTGGCAACTTTCTTGAGGAAATCTAGAACACGACAAGTAGTGAAGGACGAGAAAACTTTACCGCTGAGTGCTATGTAGATGTCTATAGCATGAGCAGTTGACACGTGAACGTTGTCCATACACACGTATACTTACCCGCATCTGCTGGTAGAGGTCGACGAGTAAAAGTATATAACGACATGGTTTGCTTCGTTTGGGGGTGGTTGGCTGTGGTGAAGGAGATGTGCTACGACGAATTCGAAAGGCTTATTATGCGTGACCAGCCGTGCTTAACGCGCTGTTTTGACTTGTTATACATGCGAGGTCGGTTACGTGCCGATGCATCATTCGGCATGCCGCCGTGGTTTGTGGAATGCATGTTTTAGGATAGAGCCTTTTTCCGACGGAATTTGACTTCTCGAGCCAAACGGTGCGCGACATGTCTGTCTTGCAGGACGTTTCAACCACCATTAGCATTCGTTTCCTCTTTCTTTAGTTATTATTATATATCGTGCGCTTGTCCCGCAGGTCGCGGGTTCGATTCCCGGCTGCGGCGGCTGCATTTCCGATGGAGGCGGAAATGTTGTAGGCCCGTGTACTCAGATTTGGGTGCACGTTAAAGAACCCCAGGTGGTCAAAATTTCCGGAGCCCTCCACTACGGCGTCTCTCATAATAAAATGGTGGTTTTGGGACGTTGAACCCCACAAATCAATCAATCAATCGTGCGCTTGTGTGTGTGTGTGTGTGTGTGTGTGTGTGTGTGTGTGTGTGTGTGTGTGTGTGTGTGTGTGTGTGTGTGTGTGTGTGTGTGTGTGTGTGTGTGCGCTCGCATTGCATGGTGCGTCGAGTAGTTGGGTGGTGTGCATACACGCTTGCGCCTATTTCTGTATGCCGTCGCCGCTTCCACTCCAGCTTTGTCGTTGTGGGTTTGTGCGCGTCGCGTCACTTTCCTAGACGCGTCACTGACCTCTGTAATATCGTTGCTTCGCCAGTGCTCAGAGTGCACCTCGTACTATCTTCGCGTTATCAGCTCCGGTTCTTCGACTTATCCGCACGGCGAGCAGTAGTCCGGCGCTGCCCACGTCCCCAGTCCGACCGCATAGTGGCTCTAGTCTATAGCCTATACACTTTCCTTAAAGAGAATATTACACCAAAGTTTCTGACACAATCTGTGTTACGTGGGGCAATCCCATTGTGTTAACGAGTAAGCTGGTGAAATTTTATCGTCTTAAGTCAAGGTCTTCATTTATAATTGAACATTTTTTCGTGAACGCCCCGCCGTGGTGGTCTAGTGGCTAAGGTACTCGACTGCTGACCCGCAGGTCGCGGGTTTGAATCTCGGCTGCGGCGGCTGCATTTCCGATGGAGGCGGAAATGTTGTAGGCCCCTGTGATCAGATTTGGGCGCACGTTAAAGAACCCCAGATCGTCAAATTTTCCGGATCTCTCCACTATGGCGTCTCTCATAATCATATTGTGGTTTTGGGACGTTCAACCCCACATATAATCATCATCATTTTTCGTGAACACTTCAGTGGCCTTAAAGTCGGTCCGAACAACCCAGGCGCACTCGGCAGCCGTGACGTAACAGGCTGCTTTGCTGTGCGAGCGTCTGCATTTCGGCGAGCGATTTTGTACGGTGCTCAGCTGCACGTGAAGTCGAGCTGTTTTCAGCTTTCTTCGGCTTGATATATTAAAATTCAGCCGGGGAAACAACTCGGGTAGAAGGCGACGGCTCCACTCTCTATGCAGCGCATGACGTAAAACGTGTCAGGGAAATATTGCGGTCGCCTGACGGTTGGAGGTGTTTATAGCCGCAGACTTCTGTGGCCTGTATATTTTTTGCACCGAAATACTGTTTTACATCTCGTTTTTCTGTACGTAGACATAATAGACCCTGTGCTTCCATCTATCGTCGAAAACCGCAGATGGTAAACTGACCGTGTCGTGGCCCATTTAAAATTGCAGTACGTGTGTCTGTACGCTTTTTTATGTGTTTTTGTTCTTACGTCATTAGCGAGCGTTATCTGTGTACAACTGCGCTAATTCTTGCCGGCTGGCGCCATCGATTGGCCCCGACCCAGCTTAACGCGCAGCAGTCGCCGCGCATGCATGTATCTGGGCGACTTGCCGCAGCTGCAGCCTCGCGTTTCTTATCCGCTTCGGTGATCTTTTAATTGGGGTTTTCCTATGGCGTGTCATTATCTGCCTTCGTTGTGCTCCTTCGTGTCAAAGGCTCCTCGGTTATACGGCTTCGGTGCCCCGCAACGGATGACCGAATGCTCTTATATGATAACGCGTGTTCAATTTGTCGTCTACGTGTACAGCAACTGTCGAACTCGACGCGAACGCGCCTCAACCTGTTTTTAGATTTAGATACGACAGGGGGGTGGAGCTTTCCGGTTGGGCGCAGGTGCCTTACAACTGATTGATTGATTGATATGTGGGGCTTAACGTCCCAAAACCACTAGATGATTATGAGGGCTCCAGAAATTTAGACCACCCGGTGTTCTTTAAAGGTGCCTTACAACTGCGTTTAATGCGCTATTGGCATCGACGTTTGTTCAAGATTACCTACTTTTGTTACATCTGAACCGTTGGAGAACTGTCGTTAAGGCAAAATCTGATGGAGGCTGTGTGTATTTGCTCGCATCGTTTAACGGACCGATTCGGGCGGGCCTTCTAAGCGAGGACCGCGAGAAGGGAGGTCACCTTGAATAAGCGCTTTGCCATCAGTCCCCTGCTTAGTCGTTAAACCGACCAGTCGATTCATACTGTATATCGTCCGTAACTACGTATAATCGTCTTTCTCCTCGCTGGTGCAAAACCCGGTGTTGTCATTTTCTCTCGGCTCACTTGCTTCTGGCGATTAAAGTAGCCCGAAATCTGGGTGCATACTCTGCCGTATACATGCGCAACTGTGCCCCATGCTTCATCGGACCTTCTTACTTCGCTTAACGCAGTGGCTCGTTATATTAGCATATCCCACCGACAATAAGGCTTTACATGTGGAAGAAGCTGCGCTATAACGTTCGTCATATCAGCGCCGTATACAACAACATGCTGGACGGAGTTAACTTTGCGCATTGAATGAACGTTTTCCTTGAAGTTAAAAGTTGCGTGCGCCGGGCGCTGATGAGTGACATGCCATATATGCGCGGTGGTATTGTCCACTGAAAGTTAACCTTCAGCTGGCCATGGTTATAGCACCGCAGAGAAGCGCCATCGCTGCGCTTCGTTCGCATGCATCTCTGTATCCGCACGTGCAGTATCAAGCACCTCTGCGTGACCTGGCAGTGGCATGATCGGCTGGCATTCCAAGCTATATAGTTACATCCATCGTGAAAAGGCGCTCGTCGCCCCGCCGTGGTGGTCTAGTGGCTAAGGTATTCGGCTGCTGACCCGCAGGTCGCGGGTTCGATTCCCGGCTGCGGCGGCTGCATTTTCGATGGAGGCGGAAATGTTGTAGGCCCGTGTACTCAGATTTGGGTGCACGTTAAAGAACCCCAGGTGGTCAAAATTCCCGGAGCCCTCCACTACGGCGTCTCTCATAATCATATGGTGGCTTTGGGACGTTAAACCCCACAAATCAATCAATCAAAAGGCGCTCGTCAGAGCGGCCCACATTCTCAGAATGCCTGGCGACACGAATATATATATAAGGCTTTGTCCTGCGAGACTCGTTGTGTGATGTCAATGAAACTAAGATTCCAAGAAACGTTCGAGTATAAGCGCGCGAGGACAAGTTTGGAATTCGCGTCACGTCTCCCACACCCACATTTTTGCGCGTTCGTCCGATTGGTGCAGCGGTTGCGGGACTCGACTGCTGACCCAAGACTTGCGCGTTCATTCCAGCCGCGGCGGTCGCATTGAGGTGGAGGCATTTCAAAATGCCAGCTGTGCGACCGCACTGTATATACGTTATACAACACCAGCCGGTCGAAATTTCCGGAGCCCTCTACTACGGCTTGCCTCATATTTCGTATCGTGGTTGTAAATAATGATGTACCAGGCATTATTATGATCACATTGTGCGCAACCACCTTATTGTCCCGAAATTGCCAGGAAACTCGGATGTGGTTCATTAGGGGGGGGGGGGGTCATTTATAGTAATAGGCGCCTAAAAGCGTGAACCAGCTCGGCACTGTGCTCTTCCTTGTCCATGCTTTTTTTTTTGGGGGGGGGGGGGGGTAAAGGGGGCACTGTCTTTGTGGTCAATGGTTTTTGTCAACCAGCTCTCGCCCATACTATTCTGAAGCAGAATTGAGTGATGGATACGGGCTTTCTTAATCATGCACGGTATGCTATTAAAAAAGGGCCCACTGTCAGTTTAGACTAATACACGCACGGCATTCTATGGAAAAGAGCTGTCAGTGAGCTGTTTTCATAGGATTTCGTCTGTGTTTAATAGGGACCCTGTTTTAAAGGACACGCTGTGTCAGTTTATTATTTCGGCATTTTCGATGCCGTTGCGTTAGCTGTCACAAGTGAATGATTAGGCGAGAAAGTGAACACGAAGCTTTAATTTTTTTTTTTTGAATCCCGCGCCGCCCTCTTCAGCGTGTACGAATGTCAATGTGACGTCACGAATTTCGAAGTCGATTTTTTTTTTCAATTTGACCACATTGGCTGAGTAAAATTTACTGTAGCTAGCTAAGTCTTCGCTCGCTTATGACGCGGTGTAATTTATTGTTACCAATTAAGTTATAGAGCAGAATATTACGTTATGTGGTGGCGTATTTTGCACCCTTTTGTTATTGCGTGTTACCTGTCTTACCAGGCGTCTTCTCGCGTGGTGCCCCTCGTAATTTAACAATACGATATTTTTTTTCAGCTCCGGCTCGACGAGCGTCTTTACCCTCCCCCCTCATCCATCACTCACTGCGCTCGAGGCTGGAACTCTACGGCACATCCAAATGAATTGCCTGATAAAACTCCCTCTCGCCTTTTCCTTTATGAATATAGGTCTAACCCCTGCTGTCCCGAACGCTCCTCCCCGTATGCCGACCTGTCACATCTGCCTGTTTTACTGCCCAACTGCTCAGCAATCCAGCTATTACCCTACTCCCATTTCTTTCCATCACCTCCTGGCTCGACTGGATCGGCGCCGAAGAGGAAGAACAGCGTCGCGACTGGTCGCACGGGTGGTCGAAATGCTCGGCCTGTAAATTGTGGATGAATAAAAGTCTGTTACTACTACTACTACTACTACTACTACTACTACTACTACTAATACTACTACTACTATCCCTACTGAAACGTTCCGTATGCGAGTCCAATAATTCCATATGTTTCCATAAAAAGTACATATTGTTACGGATGTGATCTTTCAGTCCGCGTTACAATATGTTTCCTATATATTTTCTATATATTTCCGTAAGATTCTTATGGAAACATACGGAATTATTGGACATCGCATACGGAACGTTTCAGTAGGGACTACTACTACTACTACTACTACTACTACTACTACTACTACTACTACTATTATTATTATTATTTTTTTATTTAGTGATGGTGTAGTTGTTGACTATATAGACTGTATGATCTAGAGTCAAGCAGAACTTTTTAAAAAAACAATAACCAGGTCGACTCAGACTCAAGGGACGCCCTGCAAAGAGCACTTGTCTCCACGAGGCCCGCCTTCGTCGGTCGTCTGTCTTCTGGTTCCGGCGGCGAAATCCAGTTCACCCGATCGCGGTTCTATTGTCGCAAGAAAATTGCCCGTTTGCGGGAACTGTGACGGAGCGAGAGTTGCAGCTATACACACTGCGAGCGGTATCCGCTATATACGCTGCAAGCCCGTTGTGGACAAGGGGGCCGCCTTGCGCCCAATTAGTGCTCTTAATGAGAGCCCGCAGCGACGTGCGTTGCCGGTGTTCTATATAAAACTTCAACCGCATTTCGTGTCACCCGTATAGAGTTATACCGTCATGTGTATACGAGGCGGCCTGTTCGCGGCCACCGCGAGTTTGAAAAGACATATACGAACTGATTTCGCTCGTAGAGCACAATTAGCGCACGAAGGATTGCCGCGGAAAACGCCGAACGATTTAAAAGAGAAAAAAAAATAATGCACATTGTCATGCATGAGCTTCCGGAGCCCATTATGTGTGCCGTATAGTATTTACTCGTTCGATTAGATACTCTATATTAAAAAAAAACAAAAGGAAGAATGCATTTGGAAGACTGACGCCCACTCCATTTATTATTATTATTATTATTATTATTATTATTATTATTATTATTATTATTATTATTATTATTATTATTATTATTATCGTCGTCGTCGTCGTTGAACGAACAGTTTTTTTTTTCGAAAATGTTTTGATGGAACGTTTGTCTCGCTTTTTTGTTTGGTTGTTATTACTTTGAAAGAGCAACATGTATAGGACAGCTCACGCCTTCTCTCTCTCTCTTTCAATACCCCCCGCTTATATATGTATGTATAATGTTACGGCCCGACTACGCTGCGGTAACTGTATAATTACACGACTTGGTGCAGTCGCTGACACACATCACCGGGACGATTAACTTAACGGGCCTTGTCTCTTAGGAGCGACAAGCAAGTATCGAAAGTATTTAAGTAGGGGGGGGGGGAGCGCATTAAGCTACAATAAAATTGTCTATAGCCACGATCGTCGTACTTATGTGTCAGTTGCGAAAGTGCTTATCGAGTGGTATACTTTGTCCTCGCGCGTCCGGACCGTTCCGGTATAACGGTAATCGTCGAGTGTGTGTATGCTTGCGGTTTTTTTCTTTTTATCTCGTGATGCGGATTGATAAAGTCCGGAGTCATCCAATGCACCAATTTAACCGTTTTCATGCGTGTACGTCCACCGTAGAATCATTCGTTTAGTTGTTGGAGATGCAAAACGGCTCTTCGTTAACAGCCTAGTATGGCGGTGCTGAAACCTATCCGCAAAATATATGCAGAAGTATACATACACGCTTATGCATAGTATACAGCTGTTTCCGTAAGTCGTTTTCTTGTTGCCGCATGACGTTATTGCTCCGATAGCTTCCAAGGAAATGTATTGACTGAGGAACTGCGCGTGTGCTTCGGGACTCTGCAATTCGAGGGAACCTGGTGCCCTTTTTTGTCTGCTGTGTTGGCAAAATAAGAACCGCGCGCTTGTTGTCGTCAGCGCTGTGTCGACTTGAGGGCTGTTTTTCTTCCACGCGGCTTCTTCTTCTGCTTTTGCTGCTGCTATACTGCACCGGTAGAGGAGCGGCGTATATCCGATCGGGTTTCCAGGAAACGCGTCGGGTTTTGTGTTCTCGTGCAACGCTGTTCTGTCACACCGCGCATGACAGCCCCCACCACGTTGGCGTCGTGTGCATTGTTGCCGCCCGCGATGATTTGTTTCTATGTATACACCGCTGCACGTGTTATACCGAGGTTCGGCGCATGCAGGCCGCGTCGGAATGTAGAATGGGAAGCTGATCGATATATATATATATATATATATATATATATATGGAAAGAAGTGTATACTTAAGGGCTCGTTTTTCCGTGTTTTAACACAATATTAATCAGATCTAACAGACAGTAATGCCAAGGAATGTACAGGGGAAGTTATTAAAACCAATGGAATGTAAATAAGAAAGAAAAGTGGATGCAAAAATAACCAGCCGTGCACTTTTCTTTCTTATTTACATTCCATTGGTTTTAATAACTTCCCCTGTACATTCCTTGGCATTACTGTCTGTTAGATCTCATTAATATATATATATGTATATATATATATATATATATATATATATATATATATATATATATATATATATGTGTGTGTGTGTGTGTGGTGTGTGTGTGTGTGTGTGTGTTTATACTTAAGGGCTCGTTTTTCGTGTTTTTACACGATATTAATGAGATCTAACAGACAATAATGTCAAGGAAGGTATAGGAGAAGTTATTAGGCCAATCGTAATATAAATGAGAAGAAAGAAAAGTGGGTGAAACTTGCCGTGGGCAGGATCCGAACCTGCGACCTTCGAAAGACGCTTTCGATGCTCTACCCCTGAGCTACCACGACAGCCATCCCCCCAGCCACTTTATTGGGTATCTAAGTCAATTTAAACGTGCGAGTGTCAGTCAGCGCCACTAGTAGCCATGGCGGCGAGCGTGGCACACTTTTTATGAGCCTGTTTGGCGTCACGTAGCATATATATATATATATATATATATATATATATATATATATATATATATATATATATATATAATGAGATATAACAGACAGTAATGCCAAGGAATGTACAGGGGAAGTTATTAAAACCAATGGAATGTAAATAAGAAGAAAGAAAAGTGGATGAAAAAATTACCAACTGTGAGCAGTTGGTTGCTCACAGTTGGTAATTTTTTCATCCACTTTTCTTTCTTCTTATTTACATTCCATTGGTTTTAATAACTTCCCCTGTACATTCCTTGGCATTACTGTCTGTTATATCTCATTATTATTGTGTTAAAAACACGGAAAAACGAGCCCTTAGGTATACACTTCTTTCCCTTATATATATATATATATATATATATATATATATATATATATATATATATATATATATATATATACGTTTTGTTTGCTTTGCTCATTTGCAGTTTTCTGTTTGTTTGTTTGCAACTTTCTCGTCACCTTATGATGCGAAGAGCTCGTCGCACATCTCTTCGTTCAGAGTGATTTCATAAAAGTCCCGATGTCGCAAGTATAGAAGTAAATCGTTTGTTTGAAGCATCGAAACTTGCATATACGTGATGGGTTGCCGTTGAAATGACCTGCATGCTATGGAAACGACTCCGGTACTTTCGCATTGTTTCTAACGGCGTCGCCTTTATGAACAAGCGCCACAGTAACCACGCCTGGCCTTTCGCATATGGAAGAAATGATGTGGCGTCGCGGTGGATAAGAAGCTCCTCGTGTGCGGACCGTACTGTAAACATCAACAGACGCGGAGCTCACTAATTGGCTGTAAAGGATACACAGCCATTTACGTGTCACCATCGTGCGAGATATGCATAAGAGACGCACTGAACCGAGCCCGTTCGTCTTGCCAATTGTTTATTCCTCTTCGCCGAGAAAGCGCCCCGCCGCGGTGGTCTAGCGGCTAAGGTACTCGGCTGCTGACCCGCAGGGCGCGGGTTCGAATCCCGGCTGCGGCGGCTGCATTTCCGATGGAGGCGGAAATGGTGTAGGCCCGTGTGCTCAAATTTGGGTGCACGTTAAAGAACCCCAGGTGGTCTAAATTTCCGGAGTCCTCCACTACCGCGTCTCTCATAATCATATAGTGGTTTTGGGACGTTAAACCCCACATATCAATCAAATCATCAATCTTCGCCGAGAACACGGCATGCACCGTCGTCGCATCGCCTGACGTTTCATAAGAAAGGCGTCGTTTTGATGATGGGCCTCACACGAGTGCAGATTTAAATGGCTTACACGTTCAAAATACGCCAGTATATATAGTAAGGCGAGTCGTTCGCTGTCCACATAAGGTCATGCCAAGCTGCACTGACGAATGCACGCTACGTCCGGCCTGGTGGAAACAGCGTGTGTGTGCGGCTGCATTTGCCACGGCCGCGTTCTCTCTCTCTCTCTCTCTCTCTCTCTAGTTTTTGTGCTGGTGTGTGTAATCCACACACCAAGGCGCCCACACACTCGCACAACCCTGTGTACTTTTTCGATTGCTCCCGAATTCCGCGCCTCCCATCTCGGTTTCTTGATTCGAACTCGTTTGTTCCGACTGCCGTGCTCCATCGCACGCGACGACCCTCACCGCTCGCGTCCTTGTTAATGTATATTGTATACGTTTCGTGCGCCACGTCGTGGAGAATGCCTCCGGCGTCTCATTGGACGCCGCGTGCGTTCCTTCCCTCCCCTGATAACCCCCCTCCCATGCATGTCGCCCTAATCACTCGTGGACGATTGGCGAAAAACTTGGCCACCGTTAATTGCGTGCCTTTGCGTGTGTAAAAAAGGAAGGGGCATCGGCCTAGTATAGGAGGCCTGTGAAATACGCGTGCGGGCGTATATCGTAAGCGGTTGATTTTTTTTTTTGGCAAAATATGCATACAAAATGGCGGGGGAGATGAAATTTGACATCTGACCTTAAGTTTCTAGCTGCTCACACGTGAACGCCCTCAGCGGCAGACCTGTCGCGTTGTAGGCAGAATGAAAGTTTTTACCGGCTCTCCCAGTGTTCCATCTCGTCCCGAACGACTGTCAACAGAGGCTGCAAAAGGAAGAGTAAGAATGAAAGGGACATTTACATAGAGAAGCGATCATATGTCATCTCATTCGTGCACATGCGTGAAATGGCCCCACCCGTTGTCGGTTTACACTACCGCCTTGGTTGCCGTTGCGTAATATTACGCGGCCTTCGCGAACGAGTCGCAAGTTATAAGCGGGACCGGCTGCGGCGGTGGAGCTGTATGCCGAGGAAAATCGCTCGGAAATGGGTCCGGCTAATATACTGCGCGCGTTGCAAGTGTACAGCGAGACGCTAATGAAGCTCGCTAGCATGCCGACGCGTAATGACCTGGGCAGCAGCAGCACGCGATTAAGACGCGTCGTTAGCACGTGCGCCGGACGGAGTGGCCGCGTGGCCGACAAGTCGAATCGTGCGCTCTGAGCGTTCGCATATGGTGCACGCGCTTCGCCGAGTTTCGGCGCGTGCGGCCCATGATGCGTGATCCTGGTGGCGTTCAGGTGGGCTGGCTGATTGCGGAGAGGCGATGCCTAGTCACGTGTGTTGCGTGCGATCAGGCCTCCGGAAGATTCTGCAAGCGCCTTTTTCCTTTCTTCACCGAACCACTACCACCACCACGTAGTAGTATATACGTGCTAGAAGGGGCGACGGCGTCGCATGGAGCCTCATCGGTTGTCGCCCAATCCGAGCGGTATGCGCGTCCGCTTGAACACACACACACACACACACACACACACACACACACACACACACACACACACACACACACACACACACACACACGCGCGAGTCCTCGGTTCAGAGCACGTTTGTTTCGCTCCGACTCGTGGTGTAGAATTCATATGCGGGGTTCAACGTCCCAAAACCACCATGTGATTAAGAGAGACACCGTAGTGGAGGGCTCCGAAAATTTCGACCACCTGGCGTTCTTTAACGTGCACCCAAATCTGAGTAAGGCTGATGCTTGGGCTAGTTGGTGATTGGGAATCAACATATTTGTACAACGCAAGACTACGAGTAGTTCTTTCTGTCCTTGTCTCTTCTTCTGTAGTTGCGTCGTCCTTGTCTCTTCTTCTGCAGTTGCGTCGTAACTACTCCCAGTCATGCGATGTGCAGATATGTTGATTCCCAATCTGAGCACACGGGCCTACAGCATTTTCGCCTCCATCGAAAATGCAGCCGCCGCAGCCGGGATTCGATCCCGCGACCGTGGTGTGGAATTTGACCGGCACACTCCTTACACCTTGACCGCAGCGTGGTAGTTCTCGAATAACGGCAGTTGGTTTCATCTTTCTCGTTTCTTGTCTCCTTCTCAAAGAGGTGGGGGCGATGTGTCCCCGCTAACAAATGACAATGAACCGGAGCACCTTATCTTAAGTAAAGTCCCATATCGTGTGTATCCAATTAAGGTAACTCTTAACGTGACCCAGGACCATCGATTTCAAACCTTTTTTTTTATTTTATAGGGGCGGAGCTCATTAAGGGTACGAACTGTCGTATGCTGTCGTTGTCGCTTTGTGTAACGCTTCACCTGTAGCACGTTGAGCTTGCGCCAAGGATTCTTCTTTTTCTTGTTCATCGAGGTCCTTGATGAAGACCCCTTCTAGCCTTCAACAAAAAGAATTAATGCGCTTGGCGTAACGCAGCCAGAACCACGTATGAAAATAAAAAAGGCGAAGCAGGCGCGAAACAGACAGATAGAAAGGAAGAAAAATAAAGAAATAGATAAACAGAAAGAAAAAAAATAACAATAAAGAGGGAAACAAAGAATAAAAAACAAGAAAACGGGAGAGAAACAACCAAAGCTGCCCAGCGCCGTGCTTCCTTCCGGCTTGACATCCCTATAGTGCGAAGCTGCCTTGTTATTTTTTTTAACGTTTGGAAAACCGGAACTAAGTGTTCGACCGTCAGTGCTTTGAATAGAATAAACGGAGGTGTCATTCGTTTCTCCTGCTATTACAAAAAAAAATGTCACCGAAGTACGCCCGATTAAATTGTGATATACCGTGCCGGCCTTATAACATCTGCTTTCAAATGAAGGTTACACTTTGCATCATTGAATAGCGGTGTGGAAGAACAATATATTCGTCATCCTATAGACGTACTGTGCATTATGTGTGTCTGTGAATTACTTGATGTTTACTTTGTGAACTTCCGGGACGCCTTACTCTGCATGGCTGTCGTACTTCTTTGACGTATTTTCCTTTTGCGCGTCAGGAACAAGGACGTCAGTTTCGTGTGACGTCAAAGCGAACCATTCACGTCACACCGGCGGCAGCAGTCTTCATTCGAGGTCGCTGCGAAATAGTGTTTACTTACTTATGGAGACATATGCTTATACTTCTGTATCCAGTGTCTACAATGTGCGGTGGGGTCTGCTGTGTTTTGTGCAATCAGGATGATGGCGCTTTTCGTCTTCATTAACAGCGGAAGTTGTATACGAGGTCTGTTAAAGAAGTATCTGACCTTTGGTGGACGAAAAAAAATGGCGTAATTGGAGCGTTGGAAACGTAATCCTTCTCGATGTAGTCCCCTTGGAAGCATAGTCCCATTGTTGGAAGCATTCTGAGAAGGCCTCTTTCGGAATGGAGTTTAGCTCAGCCGTCGTTGCAGCCACTATGTCCCCTTTGTCTGAAATCACTCTCCTTTCAATGTCTTCTTGAGTTTGCGCAATAGCCGCAGGTCGCAGAGGGCCATATCAGGAGAGTAAGTGGACTAACTAAGGAGTCCGACTTTTCGATAAAAACCTCTGAACCATGTGTGAGAAATGTGCAGGAGCATTGTCGTGATGGATGCACCACAAATCGGGTCCCTTGCGCCGCACAGGCGATGGAGGACATTCCTGTAGCACTCTTTGGTGATTGTTTGACCCCGTGGTGCGTACTCGTGGTGTACCACACTGCGGTAGTCAAAGAAAGCACTCGGCATCACTTTGACCTTGCTGCGCACTTGGCGGGCCTTCCTTGGTCTTGGTGACGTGGAACGCTTCCGCTGTGACGACTGGGATTTGGTTTTGCGGGTCGTACCCGTACACCCAAGACTCGTCACCAGTGATAGTGGTGTTTACGAAGTTCGTGGCGCTGCTTGTGAAATTCAGCGTGTCCTATGAGACTTGTGGGGTCTCGGCGAGGCGAACGAGCGCATCGCCACGCCACGCTCTTGGAGTGAACGGACACAGTTGACGCGGTCGGTACAAAGCACACAACATACATACATTTATTAACTAATTTAGACGACGATATCGTCCGCCGAATGATACACCGATGTCAATTAACACGATACCATACAAACAACATAACGCAGTGACATACTAAACACACAATAACATGATAAACACACACTAACTCATACCTAAGGCGGCGCCGCGAACTCCTGACTTTCCACGTGGGACCCCGGCGCGAAGCCCGCGGTGCCGAGCGCCGGGGACCCACGCTACAGACAACCGTTCGCGGCAGCCGCCAATCGCAGAAGAGGCTCGCTCAACTCTCGCCCACCACCAAGGCCCGCCTTCCGCCAGGGGCCACCGCCGGCGCTACCACTCTACCAACAGTGGTACTCAAAGCGAACACAACGCCATCTATCGCCCGGCGGTGGTCACCACCGAAACAAAGCCTTGGGGCGAGACACGTGCGCCACGCGGCGCAGACAACTTTACAGGGGGGGGGGGTCAGCACCCCCACAGACACGAAGTTGCTTTTGCTCCACCGTGAGCAGTTTCGGCACGAATTTCGCCGCCACTCTCTTCGTGGCCAAATCTTTCGGTCATAATGGAATGTGTGCAGATGAAAGTGCTGATGCCCTCCTCTTCCGCAGTTTCCCGGACAGTCACACGACGGTCCCGCGTCACCACGACGTTCACTTCGAGCAACCTGATCATTTCGGCATGTTGATGACCGACCGGAGCGTGGCTTGCTCTCCAATGGTGCGCGGCCGTCTTTAAACCGGTCGTACCACTCCTTTAATCTGTGTGCGGCTCATGGCGTCGTCACCCAAAGCAGTCTTGATCTTCCCGATGGTTTCCACTTGGATGTCGGCCAGTTTCTGGCAAAATTTGATGCAGTAGCGCTGCTCCAGTCGCTCCGTCATTTTCCTTGCAATGAAAAACCGACGAGAGCACTGTGCACTACCTCTGTACCTCACTGAAACGCGGCGTCCCAGTGACTGACGCTATTGGCAGGTGGGAAAAAAAAAACATTCACGCATCCGCGCGAAGGTTCAACGCCGGCTGATGCAAGTGCGCGTGTTTCAAATTCATTAGGCGCTCGGAAAATAATAATAAAAATAATAATAATCAGGTGGGATACTTTTCCAACAGACCTCGCACATGTCGAAGCTACACAGCCAAGCGCTGTCGTAACGTGTACGTGATGGTGTTTGATTGAGGCCGTTTGTTGAAGAGCAACCTCCATTTTACGTGTTCTGATCGTGGTGTATCTTATTTTGCAGCTCTTTGTTTTGCCGTCATTTCGACTGAGGCATGTGCTGCTTCCAAATTAATTGAGCTATGAAAGTGAACTATAGTCCTCGCTCTCGAGAAAGAGAGCAATTAATTTATGTCATCCCGATTCGAAGCGGATGGACGCACGTGTTTTTGTCTGAAATAGATTAGAGCGCGGATGGAACAACACACAAGACTAGAGGACGACTGTACCATCGCTCGTATACAGCCGTCCTCTCTTCTTGTGTGTTGTCCATCCGCGCTCAAGTCCATTCCAGAATGAACGAATGAACATTTTATCGAGTTTCCTTTCAATTATTGAATTTAATAACTGTTCGTATCTGCTCTTTTGTTCGTCGTTTCGAATCAATGTATATGAAAGTGGGCATTTGTATGACAAACATTCATCCATACGTATAGACGACTTCAGCGGTCTTGTATTCGATTCACGGGCGCCTCCAGACCTTGGGCATTCACGTGGATGATTTCTCTTGTTTCCCATGTAGTGGCGCAAAATTTACCAGGTCACGAAACAACGCTCAGTGCATCCATACAAGCCGCTTTCGTGCGTACGAGTCTATACATGTAGTACGGCAGAGCTTGTGTGCAGGTCAGCAGCTCTGTGTAACTTGACCTTGGATGAACGTCACGCAGGACATCATTAGTAAAGCGGCACGTCGCTGTCGGCCTTAGCAACACTGGTGAGGCTGTGTTAATAACGAGAACCACCAAGCAGCAGTGCGCAGGTTAATGACTTCCAGTGACATGCGGCAATCACTGTCACTCATAAAATAGTAATTGTATTACTCAAAACCGGGCTTGCTTTTCAATTAAATTGTACGTTGATATCATGACGTCTCACGGGACTTTCGTCATAAGTTACTTCAGAGCTGTCGGGAGGAGGGGGGCACGCCCATGTAGTTCCGGCTGTTTCGTTTATTTATCACTGATAAACCGGGAAACCCGTTGGTTCATGACGTCACTACTCTTAAATGGAGGCGGAAATGTTGTAAGCCCGTGTGCTCAGATTTGGGTGCACGTTAAAGAACCCCAGGTGGTCTAAATTTCCGGAGCCCTCCACTACGGCGTCTCTCATAATCATATAGTGGTTTTGGGACGTTAAACCCCACATATCAATCAATCAATCACTACTCCTAAACGCGTCGGTAAAATGGTATCTCTCTAGCCTACGCGCGCGCGTCGTTCATGGCGGCGTCCGGCACAGAAAGTCCGCTCAACGATCTCGCCATTCACGCATTCTCGGCAATGCGTACACCCTCCTTTTGTCTCTGTCGCCTGCGGCTTATCGTCTCCACAATGTGGGCATTGTCATTTGCATCGTTCACGCCTTTCCCACTACTGCCCGCTTTTATCTCTGCGCGATTGTTGGCATACCGTCCGGTCTCGTTTCGGAGAAAAAAAAAACAAAACGAGAGAAAGAGAGAGTGAAACGCCTTTTCCTCTCTGGGCGAGACTTTAGTATAAAGGCCGGCGGCGTTAGCCTTTCTTTGCATCGGCGAATCGTCTCCTCTCCTCCGAACCGGTTTGCCGATTCGACTGATCTTCGCAGAGATCAAGGACGGTTCGCAGCCGATGTGCATACGATCGCGCGTGCATCTGCGTGCATATATAGCGTATACGAGTGCGCTCTTGCGTGAAAAATTACCGTTACGCCAATCGCTCGCTGGCCCAATCTCTCTCTCTCTTTTCTCTCTCTCCCTCATCTTCCCGCGAGATCGCAGTTCTCGGTATCGCGTTCGGAATAAGCCCCGCGCATAATACGCGTGTTCGGGAATCATTTCTGTTTAGTAGGTGTCGAGGACGTTTGGAGGACGTCGTCGTCTGCGCCGCGGAGGAAGGAGTCGTCGATCGCGGCGAAGCGGCGTTTTTTATCGCACTATTGTACGCCCTGCGTACGTTGTTCATGTATACGCATGCAAGCCAAAAGTATACGCGTGAGCGAGTTTGTCGTCGTTACTATTCTCGGTTCGCGCACACGCGGTGGTATCCACCGGGAGATCTTTCTCATGAAGCTTCCTTGTAGCTGCATGATATATATATATATATATATATATATATATATATATATATATATATATATATATATATATATATATATATATATATATATATATATTGTGCGTGTGTGTGTGCATGTTTCGTAGCTCGTGACTCTCACGAGGAAACAAACGCGGGAGAGTATAATAATTTTCCCGACGTCACTGAGTTCGTGTACACACAAGAGCCCGCACAGTTCTGATTCCTCTGTTATCCTCCCTTCGCTGCGCTAGCCGCCTCAATGTCTACTCCGGCCGCAAACCTGCAGCTTGTCACTTTCGTTCGTGCTCTCCTGTGATTTCTGCATGAAGACACTCGCGCCGAGCAAACCGACCCGCATACGACTGTTCCCTCCTCCACTCCGGCTGCTGCGACGTACATTACGGAGCTCGCGGACGAAAGGAGCTTTCTTCCTGACAAGAGGGCAAGGGAGAGAGGTATATAGGCTTGTGGCTTTGCGTGGTGGCATGACGATAGTTATTGCGCGAGAACAAAACGACGACACAGAGACAAGAAGGACACGAAAGATGGCCACGGCCGCTCTCTATTATAGGAAGAGCCACGCTCTGGTAGCGCAAGATAGATAAACGAGTGCTGCGCGTAGGGGACGTGCAAGCTCGGCGCATATGGAGATGAAGCGCAGCGCGAGATGCCAAGACCCCCTCTCGGTGGCTGCTGCCGGTGCTTTTATTGCCTTGCCGCCGTGGCAGTTCGCGAAAGAGAGATGCGAACTTTCTCGTCCGTGGACGGCCCATGGCTGCTGCTGCTGCTGATGCACTCGAGTTTTCTGACGAGTCTTTCTCGAGAGCTGCTGCCTGCTTGCCGCGCAGAAAAAAAAAAAAAAGAAGTTCAGCACGTTTTGCGTATAGGAGCACCGACGCGCCGTCAGTGCATAAGAGCGCCGATAAGAACCTTGAGCGTGCAGTTTTGAAGTTGCAGATACTGGCTGCTGACCACTGGCAGAGGTGTGTGTGTGTGTTTTCTTTCTCTGTCTCGCTTTCTCCATCTCAGACATTTGCCTCGCTCTCAAAAGCCGGGTGGTGTCTTGTTAAAGGAGCGAATATGGCGATTAGCTGTTCCTTTTTTTGCTATGACAATGTCTACAGGGTATGGTTCACTCACTTATTTGGCTGGCATGGAAGTCTATGGACATCCTGTTTTTTTTTTTTGTCGGAATAAAATCTCCCGTATTTTCAGGTCTGTCTCAACGTTGTGGGATTGCCAGTTCCGGCATTGTAACGTGGAAGCCGCCGTTGGGTCTTACTTTCCATCTAGTGGTAGAAACGGGGCGCGCGGGGTGGGGGTGGGGGGGGGGGAGGTGGTTTGGAAAGTGCTTGTGGAAAGCTAGGAGTTGGGCAATACACCTTGGTGTCGCTCCACTTCGTCTCTTTTGACGACACGCTCCGCATGCGTCAGTTTTCCCAGAAATTTCGAAGATTGCGTGTTCCGACAGTTTAACGTGGGAAGAGAGAGATCCCCTTCACTTCGTGCCGTATATATTCGACGCGCTCGTTTAACCGCCTTCCTTCTTCGCGTGGACGGCGTGCGTATGATGAATGAGGCGTCGTGTCACCACTGCCGGGTGAAAGCTTCGCGCCCCCGCACCTATAGCTGCCGACTATACTCGCTTACACTTGCCTGTCGCTGTGGGCGCAGGCGGCTCTGTTGCGTCTGAGGCGCGCACGCAGACACACTTGTATCTACACAGCGCATACGGGTATGATTAACGACTTCACCTCGCCTTAGATTCGCCCTGTGTGGCTCTTCTTGGTTCGAAATCTGGGTCCGTGTACAAGAAACCCTGCTATCCGCGCTAACGAGGCGGCGCGCGTTGCAGTTGAGAAGTTGATACTCGATGGTAACTCGTGCGCGTAGCGTGACTACTCCGGAAACTCGCCCTCTCTTCGAGATGCGACAGTGTACGGGGCGTTGATTTGTGCCGTTAGGACTTGTAGTTTCCGGAGGCGCTGTTCTTCTGCGCTGACGTTCCATGCTGTGACTCGGGAAGCACCCTGAGCAATCCGTCAGCGGCCCTATTTACTTGAGTGACAAGTTTATACCACTTAAAAGACGTCTGCTAAATAGTGCGTTATGTTCTGGCGATATTGGTTGGAGTCGCTCCACGGAGGCGACACATCTGGCGCTTATACGTTCATCTTTCGTTGGCTTAGAAGTGTGGCAGCTTGGGCTATTCTTTGTGCCATATGGTTTTGTCTCATGGTTACTGTCTCCTCTATATATTTTCGCGCTCTGCTCAATAAACTCAGTTGGAAGTTAGCGCTCGTGTCCTTCGTGTCTCTGTGTCGTCGTTTTGTTCTCGCGCTATAACTGTCGTCTTTCGTTGGCGTCGTCGTATCTGTAGATTGCTTAAATAACAAATGTATTTCACTTTCGCTGACCTGTCCGGTGAAGGCGTTGACTGACCGACGCGTGCGATAGTCGACTTCCAAGCCAAACGCGTCTGGGTAACTTTAAATATTGTCGCATTTTCGAAAGTGGCCGCCGCCCTCGTGTCCCTTACGGCTCAATTCGTAATCGGTCGTTGTGTATGGCATACGTCCTGCGTGCCAACAATTCCGGTAAATGAAGTGCTCGAGGAAGTTTTAAGCGTGCCGCGCACTGCGGCCACTCGTAGGGAAAGGTCACTTCCGGTTTCCGTAGCGAACCGTCCTTGTCTTGCGGTGGCGTATCGCGCGTGGCCGACTCGCTGCAACAGAGTCGCCGCCGCGCCCCGATCTCGGAGGAAACGCACAGTACGGCCCCGTCTGTCGTCGTCGCGACGGCCGGGCGTCGCGAAATATATAGCAACTGCCGCAAGCCCATGCGGGCTGGCTTCCCAGCGGGTGGCTCGCAAAGAGTTGCAAAACGGGGCGCTGCCAATAGCTCGTCTGTCTAGCGCGCGTCCTTCGAAAATAGACGCCCGGCGCTGCTGGCTTTTTCGTTTTCGTCTTCCGTTCTTTGATACACGTCTGACCACGCTCGCTGCTCCGTGGAAGCTGTGCTTGCTTGCGCGCCGCCACCGCCGAGAGTCATTTCCTGCCGCCCCTGCAGTGCCTATTTGGGAGTATCAAATCCAGTCTCCTCTCTAACTGCACAGCGGCGCGGTGTAGATGTGAAGCGTCGCTCGTATACTCATTTCTCATCGCCTCGTTCGCTCCCCCCAACTGCCGCTGGCGAAAGGGTTGAGAAGCGGCCACTGAACGTTTCTTTCTGGAGCTCGAAAAGTGGGTGTATTTGCTACAATTGGTTGCTGCGGCGGGAGGAAGATGTGTCGCTCACTTGGCAGGAGCTTCGCAGACGCCTCTTCGTGATGCGTCATGCACTCTGTCTGGTAGTCAACCGCCGTGTGACGAGTCGCTAGTGTATATAGGGCCTTGAACGAGGCGCTGGTTTGGGAGCAGTGCGTTACTGCAGTGCCCGCTCCCCCCCGAGCGACCTCCGCGTGTACTGTTCCCTCGGCAGGTTAGCTCGAAAAAGGGCCACAGCGGTAACATTTTAATCGCGCGCCGGTCTTGTCGTGTTTACCGACCAGTTCTGTGCGCCTCTCGCGCCGCTTTCAATGGTTCGCGTATAGCCGGCGGTGTGTGCGGAGCGCGCGCATATACACGCTATATATCCTTGGCCGCGATTCGATCCGTCGCGCGTTCCGTCCTGCGCGAAACCGCTGGAAGATGACGGAGCACGCCGGCGGTGGGTTCGCGCCTTGTTGTCCAAGGTTGTCGCCGTGACTCGGGTCCCGAAGAGACCTTGGTCTCTGTCCTCAGGAGGATCGTCAATCCTCCTCAAGTTGTTGTTGCGTAACTCGGCTGTCCACTTAACGGGGCAGACGGTGTCTGCCATATTCAGCCTATACTCTCCGTTGAAAGAAAATCTGTGCAGCGCATAATCAGGGTATGACCTGATCGCGCGCACCACGTCACGCCATTAATAACGAGGAGCTGCAGGAGGCTGCTCTTTTCAGTCGTGACCTTGGCTCTCAACCCAGGATAATCGGCTAGACAGTGTTTGGTCTCAAGGACTTGTCCCTTCCTTATTTTTTTCCCCGCAAACACGTCGTAAGCCTCGCTGCTGATTCCTTTAGTCCACATAAATTTCGTTTGTCTCTATTGGCGAGGTGGCGGACGTTACATAGGAACTATGTATGTCTGGATGTCTCATTCGCGTTGTTGTTGTCAGCATTTACGTAAAGTTGTCATCTTGGTTGTGCATATAGCTCCCGGCCTCGTTCAAGGCGCAGCACCTCTTGAAGAGTCAAATGGTGCCCTCCCAAGTGGAGCACTCGCCGTTCGCTGTAAAGGCGGTACATGACTTTCAGCGGCTCCCCGGCTTCGAGTGTGGCGATACCTTCCACCGAGCAGCCGCCTCTGTAGCCGAGCCAGTGCACGCCCACTTCACCCAGCAGGCTGGCGATACCCTCCACAATCCTTCGGAGAGAGTACCTTGGGGAGCGTTCCAGTTATGCCCCCCTCTCCCCTCCTTTTTTCTTTTTTCGCCGCCCGTGGGAATGACAGTGTCATGCGTGGTGGTTTTGTTGGCGCCCCACGGCGATTACGGGTGGTGGTCACCCCCGGAACCGCGAGGCTTGTTGCTGTCTCGTCGTCGTGGTTTGACCGCGGTCGGTGGACGTTTGTGGCCGGTCAAGTGCAGTCCTGAAGAGGCACGCTAATGGTTGGGTCGGCTGCAGTCCGCCGCGGACAAGGCTGAGGAGAGGGGCACGGAGATCTCTGCTTTCGCCCTGATGGGAACGTTACGGGAACCGTGATGGTGTCTCAGTTATATTGCCGCCTTTCTACTCTTTCCCCCCCCCCCCCTCCATGACTTTCTCATTCAATGAAGTCGCCAGCTTTCCAAGTACAACCGTGCGCACTGTTCACCGCTATAGGTCTTGGCCGTGTGCGAAGCTACCTACACACGGCCATGCGTTTTGTACCCCCCTTTGATCTTCTTCTTTTTTCTTCTGCACACTTCAACGCAACACTGCGCTGCATCCGTCGAATGACACGCATGTGAAAAATGTTTCGTTCTCATTAAGGAATCAGTTGGAGGTGCATAGTTGCGCCCTAGAAAGCCTGGAAATATCCTCAAAACTGGCAGCCGTCTCGAATTCCCGCAGCCGTAATGTTTGAAACCCTATTTTCTCACTCTTAATTTTTTCCTTTCTTTTCACGTGCTTGCTCGAACACCTCGTTGCATGCTCTGTGTGTAAAAGTTGTTCACTTAACGTTGGAACAGATGTCCCCATGTTTTCGCTTTTGGGCAGCACTGACTGGCCCGTTCTATCTTATCGCCGTTCCCGCGACAATAGGAAGCCATCATTGCTCATGTACAGGTGTGCCAAAAGTGAAACGGAGCACGCGAGCTGTGGCCAAGCTACGCAAAAGAAGGTTGAAGACATCATTCGGAAAGGTTATTAGAAAAGTTAAATTAATTAACGTTTTAATTAGTGGAGTCGAACGGTTAAGTTAAATAGAATTGAAGAACCCATTGCCGCTTTGAGATTACAGAAAAAGCGGCTTCTAGTAATAACTACGAATAAATGAAGTTCTCCTGAATTCTGCGGCGAGACCGAAACCGACGGACCGAAGAACGCAACAAGTAGACGACTACAATGACGTCACTGTTCAGAATAGCGATTACAGGGCTGCAGTTCCTCCCCGTTCGATAACGTATGTGCGTCATGCGTGCTGTAAATGCGAGCGCTACCCTCACGCCCATACAACGAAGTCGGTTGATGGTTGATGTAACAACGCTCCCCCATTTCATTTTCGCGTTTCGGCTTCGCCGCAGACTCGGGAAAAATTTCATTAATTCGCAGTTATTACTAGAGACCGCTTTTCTGAAATCTCAAAGCGGTAATAGGTTTCGCGCGTGAAGGGGACTTCAATTCTTCCATATCACCTAACTGCCTAACTGCACTAATTAAAAGATAATTATCCTAATTTCATAATTACCGTTCCAAATAACACATTCAACCCTCTTAAGACGTTTACCACTATATATGAAAAAGCAACTGTGAAGACGGTGAGCAAAGTAGTGCCTTTTCCAGATTTTTTAAAAGAATATTGGACACCCTGTATGTATGGGATGTGGCCTAGAACAGCCGTAGAGGAACTCGATTTGGTCGAGATAGAGGCTTCTATTTACACTGCAGTGGTCATGGAGCCCCTGCTACTAGTCTGTCGTCCTCGTCTTTCTCTCTCGTGCTTGCTGGTGCTTTTTCATCGTTTGATGGTCGGCCAGCGCTTGCGATGGAATCAACAGGTATACACGTTAAACACACACACACACACACACACACACACACACACACACACACACACACACACACACACACGCGCGCGCGCGCGCGCGCGCGCGAAAATGGTTGATTTTTATCTTATGAATTGGTATAACACGAAAGTAAAACGTCTACTTACAGAAGTAGTTTAGTACTGACTGTACGTTAATATAATCATCATCATGATCAGCCTGACTACGTCCACTGCAGTACAAAAGCCTCTCCCATGTTCCGCCAGTCAACTTGGTCCTGTGCTTGCTGCTGCCAATTTATACCCGCAAACTTGTTAATCTCATCTGCCCATCTAACCTTCTGTCTCCCCTTAACCCGCTTGCCTTATCTAGGAATCCTCTAGGAAAGAGGGCTCAGCCTAAATTGAGGACGATGCATGCAGCGCGCAATGGAAAGGAAAATATTAGGTGTGACCTTAAAGAGACAAGAGAGCAGAGTGGATTAGAGAACAAACCGGGGTTAAAAAACATCATAGTTGAAATCAAGAAGAGGAAATGGACATAGGCCTGGCATGTAGCACGTAGACAGGATAACCGCTGGTCATTAAGGGTAACTAATTGGATTCCACGTTGACATGAGAGCCTATACATTGTCTGTTGGTGTTTGACAGCTAAGTTTAAGCACCGTTTTTTCGTAAATGCATCCGCGTTACCGCTTAACGATTCATCCCCGTGCCGCAATGACTATCGTCGATGATTAATGACTGATTGATCATTATAAACGTGTCCTTGTGGTCATGCGTGCGTGTGGTAGCTCTGGCAGTTATCGGTGAGAGCGTATACCCCAAGAAAGTGGGTGTGACAGCCGGAAGAGCGCGGCTAATTGTAAAGCGAAACTTAGTCTAAAGATTGAACGCCACTCCCCGATTAAAGAGCAAGCGCAACGCGCGTTTTGTCTTCCCTCTTGGCTGCGATTTTTCGTGTGAATAGCGTATAAGCGGGGAATGCGTGGTTACATCCAGGCGAAGCAAGTGCGTTGCTCTATGCGTTGCCGAAGTAGTGTTGGTATGGATGGATGCTATGAGCCACGCCGGCGCTTTGGCTAAGGTCGCCACCTGGCAGTACGTTGAGGTGTGTTGAATAAATTGCACTTCTGCATGGAAAGGCGCCGAATAGGACGGACGCGTAGAAAACGACGCGTTGAAGGAAGTAATCGTAGTTGCCACGGACATGGTGCATTATTACACTTTACCAAGAGAACTGTGAGAGGGCAGTAATAGATGTACAAGGCGTGTTTTTAAAGGCTACCAAGTATGTGACCGTGACGCAGTTCAGTAAAAGAAAAAAAATGTGACCGCGGCGCAGTGGATAGCGTACCCGACAGATGCTGTCGCCGACCGAGAGATCGTCGGTTCGACTACCGTTGACAAGACATTTTCTTTGCCTTACGAAAGTTATTTTTAAGGCTTCACTTCCGTGACGGAAGTACGTCACAAAAATCTTGGTAAACCCCGGCATAAAGCACTTTCGTGTTGAAAGAAACGCCGTGTTGCAAAATTAATCCGGAATCTCGTTACCATATCTTCGTCCTAACCCTTATATAACTCGTCCGGATTTATTTAATTTTCTCTCTCTCCTCCGCTTTCGTTAATGATATAGTTTCTCAACGGCACGGGCAATCGTGCGGGCACGTGCGCACGATTGCCGCTCACGGTCTACCCTGTTATACGGTGCTTCGATATAAGGTATTAGCCGCGGGAGCCGATCCTATACGTTGGCCCCATTCTATCGCGCGGACACATTCCACGCAGCGGTGTTGGGGCGGCGTCTTCATCAAGCCACTTTTATGTCGCCTCGCCGTTATAACCCATACCCATCTCGGAACAGCGCTCGCAGGTATTGTAACAAAATGGAACGGACGAACGAAAATGCGGGTGAAATCGCGCGAGTGCGCGCGCATACGTGGTGCGTCGCGAAATGAGAGGCAAAGCACGAAAAAAAGAGGCGTGATGGACGCTATCTCTCTCTCGTTCTCTCTTGAGAAAAACGCGGCGTGCTGTGTTATTCGGGTCACCCGTGGCGTCGTCGGCGCTTAGTAACGTCTCAGTCGCATTCTTTCGTTCGATTCCCGAGCGGACCGGCGTCTTCGTGTGGGATCGTGCTCCTTCCTTTCGGCAATATGTGGCACGGGAAAAAAAAGAAAAAAAAGAAGAAAATGAAGCCACACACGCGACCGACCTGCCGATGGAATCCAGCCCGGCGGCTCCGAATCGCCTGCCTGGTGGTCCTCCCCAATGCGGTTGCATGCACGCGCGTCATTGACTGCATGGTCGCCTGTTTGCAGGTATTTACAGGTGGTGCGCGGGGAGCCTGCGAACCCTTCTACTTCTACATTAACGTCTTCAATGGGGCTTCTCGGTACATACCGAATATCAACGATGGAACAGAGCTTGACCGAACATTTGTAACCTCTCGTCTCCCTCTTGGTCTATAGCGCTGTTTCGTAGTTATTATTTACATTCTCAATTTGTTCTTATGGGCCGGTCCATTGTAAGAGCCGTTGTGCAGGAGCTTCGAAACGTACAGGCGGAAATGTATATGGTGCAAGCTTTCCTTTGAGGCAAGATAAGCCGTTTTGCGTTGAACTATATCGTCAGTGGCGTAGCCAGGGAGTGGCACACCGGGCTCGTGCTCATCCACCCCCTTTTTTTTCCTGATTTTTTTTTCTTTTTCTTGCCGTGGTGTACAATTACACTCGACTGCATCTGCCTGCCTGGCTCCCAATTCATATCAAAGCAGTGTCCCCCTCCCCGCCTCCCCCGGAAATCATTTCTGCCTAAACTCCTGGTGATCGTTTCAGTGTGTTGCACGCACAGTGCAATCGAGCGTTGAGCGAGCAGGGCCTGAGCGACGACGCCTCCCATAGCAAGTGCTGGAAGCGAAAAGTTCGAAAACCGAACAGTGACGGACCTACTCTCCATGCATTGTTGCGTCCTATGAGTTGTTCATCTGGCCGCCGCTACCAATCGGTATCCGCTCGGTGACAGACAGTACTAGACGCGAAGTGCATGGGAGCAAGGGGGAAGTGATTTTAAATGAAGAGAGAAGTGAGCCCCGTAACTGTCTCTCAGGGGGAGGGCACCTCAACAGTAGCTCACGAGGGATGGGGGTAGAGAAGGGATTGAAAGGATAGGTTTAAAAGGTGAAGACATAGAGAGAGAGGGAGGAGAGAGCGAGGCGCAGGGACCGCGAACGACGGAAGTAAGGCAAAGACAGGAAAGACGGACACGGTTGCAGGAGTCCGAGGACGGAGCACCACTGGCGAGAGCTCTAGTCGGCGTCAGGAGATGGCGTAGGGATAATAAAGTCGGCCAGAGCAGCGCTGTCGTCGTCGTCGGGGACCGGCGTCAGGAGGTGGCGTAGGAACAGCCCAGTCGGCCAGAGCTGCACTGTCGTCGGAGATCGCGAGGGCACAACCGGTCGGCGCGGAATCCAGCGAGCGAGTCTGCATGGAGACTAAAGGAAGCCATACGATGCTATATGCACAGGGTCTACCAAGGTGAACTCCTCGTTGGTATTCAAGCCGATGACGCTACAACGTTTGTTTTTTTTAGATGCGGAGCATCTTATACTCGCGCCTTGTAGTGCGCCGTCCGCGTCGTGCGCGCCGTCCACACCGCTTCTCGAACATTCGACAGCTGACGCGCGCGCATGCGCCGTCGCCCACTCTTCCACCATCTGTGCATCCCTTCCTCCTCTACACACCGCGCGCGCTTCACTCCTCCACCATCTGTGCACCCTTCCTCCTCTACACACCGCGTTCGACATCTACAATTCTCCTGATTCTCCAGTGGACGCGCATGTGGCGTCGCGCTTCGAGAACATTCAACAGCTGACAGTGCATGCGCCGTCGTGCTGTATATATACTCAAGGTCGGCGCTCGCTCGCTCAGTTGCCGCTCGTCGGTTGGTTTGTACGGCGCGTCGACGTCCAAGGTCGCGGTGAAATGAATTCCAACGAATCCACAAACACAATGATCGACGTCCCTTCGACCAGCGCTGCCCTTTCGCATACGTGTGTACGTGTTCACTCATTTAACACCCCCTCCTACAACCACGTTAACCAATTTAGCCATCGACCCAAGTAAGTCGCAATTTAACACCCATTTCACAACCACGTTAACCAATTTAGCCATCGACCCAAGTAAGTCGCACTTTAACACCCCGTTAACCAATTATATGGTCCGCATCCTCCTCAGTGTTCCCCCGAGGGAAGCTGCGGGCAATTTTTTTATCAGTGGAAGTGGCTCTTATAGGATGACTAATCACGGTGTCAGTGAATAGGGCAATAATTTACTGAAATATCCCGAACATCTGTGAGGTCTCGAATGCCAATAAAGTGTTGACCTTCGATGCGAACGACCCTGTAGATATCGTGCAGCTATGCTAAATTAGTTCACCCGTCGCTTAACACCGCTGCTAGAGCGTCCCTATATATACGCCAGCTTGCCGAGGTGCACTTTCAGTACCATACGCTAAACCTTGGTGTCCCTTACGACGCTTCGCATTCGGGCCAAGCTGACAACGTTATGACCGCGCCCCGCCACGGTAATATAGCGGCTAAGGTACTCGGCTGCTGACCCGCAGGTCGCGGGATCGAATCCCGGCTGTGGTGGCTGCATTTCCGACGGAGGCTGAAATGTTGTAGGCCCGTGTACTCAGATTTGGGTGCACGTTAAAGAACCCCAGCTGGTCGAAATTTCCGGAGCCCTCCACTACGGCGTCTCTCATAATCATATGGTGGTTTTGGGACGTTAAACCCCACAGATCAATCAATCAATCAACGTTATGACCGTTGGAGATTCCGTGTGCGTGACCTCCTGACGCGCTGAATGAACAAAAGCACCCCAGTCAATGACGTTCTCAGCTGACGCGTTATGTTCGTATCGGCGTGTGCCAGGTGTACACAGCCACAGCGCAGGGCAATCCTGTTTTGAATTTTCGGACGCCACCGTCTTTATCTTTTGGGCGAATGATTTTTCTTTCGCTTGTGTATGTCACGATGTGACGCCAAGCTCATGAGTGGTCAAATACGTATGTACGCCCAACTGCAAAAGTTTACGGGAAGTTTGCTTCACAACTATTCCGAATGTGATTTCTACTAGTTCGTACTGTATCCAATACAGCTAGTGACTGTGTATAGCCGCAATATCGACCACAGGCTGGAGCATTTCATTTGGAGGTTATTCTCGCACACAAAGTCACAGTGTGGCTTTTCTCGGGCATTTCGTGCTCCCGAAACTTTTACCCTTGTTTGTGCATCTGCTTTAATGCGTATGCTTGTCCACTTTAGTGCTGTCCATTGAATCGTTATACACATAAAAAGCAGTATACAGTGTTGCGGTATAGGTCCATCGTGGTGGATCAGTGGCTACGTTGCTCGGCTGCTGACCCTAAAGGTCGCGGGTGTGATCCCTGCCGTGGCAGTCGAATTTCGGTGGAGGCTTAGTGGTGGAGGCCCATTTGCTGCGCGACGGTCAAACACCACATGGTCACACCAGCTGGTCAAGTTTTCCAGAACCCTTTATACTATGGCGTCTCTCATAATCATATCGTGGTTTTGGGACATAAAGCCCCAGGTGTTATTATTATTGTGAGGTGGTACTTTAACTCATCCATAAAATACTCTTAATATTCGAGCGCATTGTATTCGTCGATCGCACGAAGAGAACGGAATCGGGCGGTGCCCGCATCCGAACGTCGAAACAGCGCGCAAGGGGACGAGCCGTTCCCATGAGCGTTTCCGCGTCGGCTTCGCAGGAGCGGCGGCTGGGTTGAGAGAAAGTGTCGATGTGGTGTTTTCTTTTCCGCCTTGATTACGAAAATAAACACTATTGCCAGCGAGGAAAGTTTTGTTGGACGGCGAGCGTGGAAAGAGTGAAGTATAGTGAGTGGAGGGACAGGAGAGCGAGTGCATAATGTCCTGCTCGAAATTATCGCGGACTCGGCCTAAATGAATAAATGTATATACCCTGTTTCTCTATCTGCAGCCTATGCACGGATTAATAAATAATACCCCGTCATAAGGACTCAAGTGGTACACAAGCCCCGTCAGACACTGCGCACTTCGGGAACGTTAAACCACATAAATTACTTCAACCTGCAGCCGGAGGAGGAGGAGGAGGAGGAGGAAGGGAAGAAATGAAAGGCAGGGAGATCAACCAGACGCACGTCCGGTTTGCTACCCTGCACGGGGGAAGGGGTGGGGGATTAAAGAAGAAGAGAGAGAGAAGTGAAGGGCAACGTGTGTGTAGATGTGACCTTGTCCATTGCACGCTTATAAGCGGACGCATAGTCCTGTCGTCTTTAGAAAACTTAGCAATGCCCGCGTCGCTTTGCTGGCCAGCGAGGCATAGAGCCATATTTGCTGTAGCGCGAATACGCGCTCGCGAAGCATGTGCTATATATAGCACATGCTTTGCGCGATCGGTCTATAGCTTTCGGTGTTGCGTTTCGAGTAACGCGTCGCACTGTATATAACAATGCGTATTCTGTAAGTCGATTTCGCAACGATTCTGCGCAGCAACTCGGGCGAATAAAAAAACGAAAAGGAAGCTGTTTTTAGAAGGAACATATGCGTGGCGCTTTTGGGCACTATAATAATGTGTTAGGCTGCATTGCACATCAGTTTTTATCTGAGTCGATTTCACCTGCACCCTTGATTTAAAGTTTTTCGCTTGCAGTTTTCTGGAGATCTTGACACCTTCAAGCTGTGTTAATCGTTCTCCGGAAACATTAGCGTTGTCCAAGTGCTTTTTCACAATCCCGAAAACACCACTCTTACCGCGACACGACGCTTGGTGAGCGAGAAAACGCGCGAAATGAAAGTGCTGGTGGCGACGCCACCGTGAGATCCCCGCACCAAACACCGTGACGTAAGAAATGTTGAAGGCGTCTACCGGGTTCTACGTATACTTTACAATCGATAAAAATGACGTGCATTGTAATCTGTGCGTGCCATAGACATAGCATACAAAGCTTCAGAACTTTTTCGTCGAGCCAATGCCACGAAAATACCGAAAGTACTTTTAAGAAATTTCTGACGTCATGCGCGGAGATTTTGGCGCGAAATTTAAAAAAAGTGAAACTTCAACCTAGATTTTCTCCGATAATAATGAACTTACGAGAGTGAAACATCTGACATGGAGCTCTCAGAGTGCAGTTTGTCTATATAAACGTAGTCTTTGTTACTATTTAGTGTCCCTTTAAGTACACGGGTGTTCTTGCCCCCATCGAAAGGCCATGGCTGGGTTTCCTTGGCTGATTTGTAATCGCTGCGCATGCAGCGAACGCATGTCCGCGTGCGATAGCTACTTCTCCCGCGCGGAGCTTCGTTTTCTCTCGGCAGAATTGGAGGCATTGAAGGCTCCCAGGAGTGTGTCCCCAACAAAGCCCCTTTAAAAGAAAGGGGGGGGGGGAGAAAAAAAAAGAATAGAGCGTCGCTCGCGCTTTGTTACTTTTGCTGGCGTTCTTTTTCTCTTCTTATTCCTCTGGTAGAAGCAAGGACGGCTTGGGGGACGTTTTTTTTTTATCGTTCCCAGCGACGTATCGCAGCGGGGCCAGCCGGCAACATGGGACGGTGGTGGTAGAAACATTTATTGCCACTGTATAGCGTGGGGGCCGAGCCCCCTCATGGCACGTGGGTGCTCCCTCGCGGTGAGGAGGCACCCTTACAAAGCAAAGGAAAGCCCTTGAAGTGCGATCCTCTTCATGGCGCACGAGATGATCCGGCGCTGATCGAACGCAGAAGTGCTGGTCATGATGGTCTCCCAGTATGACACTGCCACAGCCGGAGGTGGGGGATGTGGGAAGGTGGGACATGTGAGGAGGATGTGGAGGAAGTCTCCTGGTTTGTCGCAAAGTTTGCATGAAGAGGGGAAATGGTCTGGGTAACGGGCGTTTAGTAATACGGGGTATGGAGCAGTTCGAGTTTGTAGGCGTCGCCAATGTGTGGCCTGCGCTATGTTTAGGGATGGGGCTGGGGGTGCGTATATTCTTCGTTGTTCCCGGTAATACGATAGAATATCACGAAAAGAGAGCAAGCGCTCCTCGACCTGTGGAGGGGGCTCCATTTCTCCTGCCCGGAATGTGAGACCTCGGGCTAGAGAATGAGCCTCCTCGTTGCCAAGGAGGCCGGCATGTGCTGGCGTCCAGATCAGGGTTGTGGAGCACTGAGGCTGCCAGAAGCGTAGCAAGCGAGCAGCGCTACATGATATCAAGCCATTGGCGTAGTTAAGAATAGCTGATTTCGAGTCGCTAATGATAGTGGTGGCAGGTGTGGAGATGAGAGCAAGCGCGATGGCTGCCTCTTCTGCCTCTGTGGAGGAATTTGTGACAATTGAGCAAGAAGTTAGGAGATTTGCCTGATTGTCAGCCACCGCAAGGGCCATGCGGGATCTTGACGCATATTCCGCTGCGTCAACGTAGACTACATTCTGGTCCTCGCCATATTGTCTCTGGAGGGCCCGGGCCCTTGCCTTTCTGCGTTTCTCGTCTCGCACAGGATGCATGTTCTTGGGAATGGGCGGTACGTTTAGGTGAGAACGGAGGTTAGAAGAAAGAGGGACCCTTCCAGGCGATTCTGTTATTGGGGATAAGTCTAATTGGGTCAAAAGAGCGCGGCCACTCACCGAATTAGACAGACGACATATTTGTGCCGTAAAGGTGGCTTCAGCGAGTTCCTCAAATGTATTATGTACACCAAGTTTGAAGAGTCTGTCATTGGATGTGCTTGGGGGAAGGCGTAGAGCTGTTTTTGTGCAACTTCGTAGAAGCGCGTTAATGCGGTCTCTCTCTTTTTGTCGGAGAGGTAGGTATGGGAGGGCATACGTGGTGCGGCTTACGATGTAAGCCTGGGTGAGGCGAAGCGTGTTTCGCTCGCGTAGGCCAGCCCGACGGTTCGCTATGCGACGAATCAGCCGAATGGTCTGCTGAGCATGTGTTTGGAGAGTCCTGATGACTTCTTCATGTGCGCCATGTGAGTAGAGTACTAGCCCTAGCACCCGAATTTTTGAGACAAGTGGGATGGGGTGGGCACCTAGCGTGAGAGAGATAGGGGGAATGGCTGAAGCATGCTGCTTCGGTCGGTAAAGAAAGAGCTCTGATTTGGAAGGGGAGCAGGTAAGGCCACGTTCTCGAACATATGTGTCGATGGTGGTTAGTGCCAACTGTAAGTGTTCTTCTATTTCGGCGTCACTACCACGGTTTGCCCAGACGGTGATGTCGTCGGCATAGAAGCTGAAGTGGATGTCGGGGATCTGACCCAGTTTTTGGGGCAGATGTAGAAGTGCTATGTTAAAAAGAATAGGTGAGAGGACTGCTCCCTGGGGCGTACCACGGGCTCCAAGCGTGATGTCTGGCAGGCTGTGATCGCCAAAGGTAAGTGTTGCTGTGCGGTGGCTGAGGAAGTCGCGGACGTAGTTGTACATCTTTACGCCGACTCCCAGGGTTATAAGGTTCTCTAGAATAGCTGAGTGCGCAACGTTGTCAAATGCCTTTGTTAGATCTACTCCTAAGATAGCTCTGGTATCGCAGGTTTGAGAGTCAAGAATGTGATGTTTTAGTTGTAGGAAAACGTCCTGTGTGGAAAGTCCAGGGCGAAATCCAAACATGCAAGCAGGCAAGAGATTCTTGCCTTCTAGGTACTGGCAGAGCCTGGTTTGGAGTACGTGCTCCATGAGTTTGCCGACACAAGAAGTGAGGGATATGGGCCTGAGATTAGACGTAAGGAGAGGTTTCCCAGGTTTGGGTATAAAGACAACCTTGGCCTCTTTCCATTGTGGTGGGAGGATGCCCCTTAGCCAGCACTCATTAAAGTATTCAGTAAGCTCGGCAATTGATTGGTCGTCGAGATTACGGAGTGCTTTGTTGTGAATATTGTCCGGACCGGGGGCTGAGGAAGTGTTTAGTTTCTGTAGTTCGGCTTGAACTTCGGCTACTGTAATGGGTTGGTCGAGGAGCTCATTAGGAGGACCTGTATAATCGGGATACAATACGGCAGGGTATGTTGGGAAGTACTGATTTCGAAGTTCCTGTAGTAGTTCTGGTGGAGGTTTATCGCAAGTATGTAGGAGTTTGGTGAGGTTGTGTCTTTGGGTAGTCTTTGACTGAGTTGGGTCAATTAAGTGTCGGAACAAATTCCAAGTCTGAGGCAAACTCATATTGCCATCTAATTTGTTGCAAAGCGATTCCCAGTTCTGTCGCGAAAGAGTGGCTGCATGGGTCTCTATCTCTTTGCTCAGGCGGGCCAGGCGACGTCTAAGAGTTCGGTTCCAACGCTGGCTTTGCCAGCGTCGTTCTAGGCTTGTTTTAGCGTCCCATAAATGTAGGAGACGAGAGTCAACTGTGTCGCTTGGGCAGTCCTCTCGTACTAGACGAGTTGCGGATCGGACATCACTCTGGAGTTGTTCTGACCATTCAGTGATGTCCGTGATAGAGGCGTGGGTGCGTGTTGCCCTATAAGTGCGGAAAAAATCCCAGTTGGTAAAAGTGGAACCTCTAAGAACCCTGCGGGGTAGTTGCATATTTAAGAGAATTTCGATAATGTAATGGTCACTACCCAAATTCTCTTGTGTGTTGCACCATGTGGCATGAGGGAGGCGATGTGCGAACGAGAGATCTGGTGTAGTGTCTTTGCAGACACTATTCCCTATGCGTGTCGGAAAGGCAGAATCGGTGAGCAGTGAGAGGCCGGCTTGCTGCGCTGCTAACCACACCCGACGTCCTTTTGGTGTGTCGCGCGGATAACCCCAGGCTGTATGTGGGGCATTGAAATCTCCCACGACGAGTAGGGGGCACTTATTGGCTATGCGTTTCGCGAGCGTAAAGAGGCGCTGGAAGTTACCCTGTAAGCACTTAGGGCTGCTGTATACATTCAGGATGAAGAGGCTTTTAGCTCTGGCATGTTGCGGCACAAGCTCAATTAAGAGGTGATCAATGTCTTGGACTGCTAAACAGTGGGAGATGGTGGTGATTGAGCGATTAATTAGAAACGCCACCCGAGAGGGTGTAGGGGATGTGGGTGTAATAGAAGTATAGCCGGGTAAGGTTAGGGGGTTGGAGGGTTCTTGTAGGGCAAGGATATCGGGTCCCGCAGCGCAAGATAGCAGTTGGTGGACAACATGACGCTTCTGGCCAAAACCTCGGCAGTTCCACTGCCAGAGTGTCAGATTACGGTTTAGAGCTGCCATCATGAGAATTGAGAAGGGGCGTAGCCGCCGCGCAAGGTTGGGAGTCGTTAGTGACGTCAGGGAGTGGATTGTCTTGCCCTTCAGTTGCTTTGGGCTTCTTGCGTTTACTTGGGGTGAGATCCCGTTGTGCAAGGCGTGTTGCGAACAAATTGAGCTGTGATTCAAGATTGTTGTAGCGGTCAGTTAATGCTTGAGCTAAAGCATCAAGACGATGATTAAGTGCTGCATTGTCTGTTGTTACACGGATTACCGCATCTTTGAGCGTTGTGCATTCCTGATTGATGCTGGTGATACCTTCCTGCAATTTTGCCTCAAAACGAGCAGTAAAAGACTCAAGCATGGTTGGAATATCGGCTAGTGAGCTGTGTGTTGAGGGACGCGCGGTAATGTCCTGATTTGTGTGCCGAGGAAATGCCGTGTCGATATCTAACTCAAGCGAATCAGAGCAGGATGTCGCGTTGACATGGCTGGGTGGGAAAGACATGCTAGAGGTGTTGGGTGGGTTGTGCGCAGGAGTTTGGGATGTAGTAGGAGTTGGGGTAGGTGGAATGGCATGGCTTGTGGCGAGAGTACTTATCTGGGTCTCCAGCTTCGCGATGTGTTCTCGAAGGGCAGCGGCTTCAGCTCGGGCTGCTTGAGCTTCTGCTTTGGCTGCCGCTGCCTCCTCCCGAGACTTGGCCAGAGCGTCTTGCAGACTGGAAGTCACTGTTGATGATAGTGCGTTCTTGCAGGGCGAACGGGGAGGGCCCCAATCTTGTTTAAGCGGCTCGGTCCAGGCTTGCTTGGGTTGGCTGGGTTGGCTGGGCTGAGTGGGTCCCGCTGACAACTGGGGGAAGTTGTCCCCGTGTGGAACCGGTTCTTGTCGCTGCGTTTGAGGTTGCTTTGTCGTTTTGCGTGGCTGGTGAAGGTTGCGTCCTTTGCATGAACCAGTGCCGGTAAGATGAGGGCCCTCGCACAGAATGCACTGTTGCGACCGGGGTTTCCAGACACCGGAGGTCCGGGATGAAGTTGTCGAGGCAGGAGGAAGAGAGACTTGAAGAGGGTTTATTTACAATATATACATTGCGAACTCCCTACACGGTGAGCTCTCAAACGTGGCAAGCCTCTACATGACTCCTAACATAGCGCTACATGGTGCTTGGTTCTACATCGTTCTCCCTGGTTCTGCCTCTCGAAAAAGCACCCCGAATGAGCCGTGGGGGCTCATTATAAAGGGTCTGTCCTCCCCAGATCCCTAGATCGGGGACCGCGTACAGAGGGCACCGTCCAATCACGGATCACACATTACCCGCGAGGGTGACGAGCACGCACGGTCCACGTGAACGTTCAAAATTGAAGCGTGATCACTGCACTCAAAGGTGGTGCCAGCAGGGCTCTTCCTCGTCGTGTGTGTCGCTGGTCGAGAGGTCCCACGCTCAGGACGGCATCCATCAAAGGGTCCGCCGAACTGTTTGCTCAATGAGCGGGGTGATTTGCGGGGGCCGCCGCGACCTCTTGTTCCCAGGAAGATGTCGCATTTGCTGTCGTCCCCCGAACGGCCCACTCCGTCGTGGCGACAGGACGTCTCACCCTCCTGCTAGGACGGACAATACAGGGCCGGCGTAGGCAGCCGGTCGTTCGGTTATTTGTTTGAAGACCAAAGGAGCGCCGCTCCCCCGCCAGCCCTGGCGCCGGCCATGACTGCATCCATTGAAAAGGCCGCCGTAAACAAGCTTCAAATGGTCGCCGAACGACTCGTTTAATTAGCGGGACGATTCCCGGCCGCCGCCGCCGCCGTCATCTTCCAAAGAAGAAGCTGCACTTGTGGTCTCCCGAACTGCTCACGGTGCCGTGGCGGCAAGACGCCGCACCCCCCCGGCCAGGTGGGAACAATACATGGCGGACACAGGCCGCCAACCCGTTTGGCGACCAAAAGGAACATCAAAAGGAACGCCGCTCCCTCGTCAGCTCTGGCGCCGGGCACAACAGCTCGTCCGCCAGCGGGAGAAGCGACCTGAGGGTGACCAGCTGCACAGGTTGCCCGAAGTGTCGCTGTGTAGTGCTGTCTTCCAGGCCACTGCTGATGACGCTCAGCCAAGGACTCTTTCCCTCTCGTTCCCTGTGGCTCCCCTCTGGGAAAAGCATTCATACACACCACCACAGGCACGGGAGAGCACCCTGCCCGCACTGAGACACGTCGAGTCTGACAAATTATCCAAAAGCAACCTTACTTAAGCAGTATTACCAAACACAAAGCAGCAATCGGGACGTTTCTCTGAGGTTTCACCAAAACTCCTAATCCCGATCCGATAATAATCTTTCCATCAAACGGCTTTCAAGAAAACTAACTGTCAAGTGATGCGCTCACCGTGGCATACCCGAGTGCTTGCGTGAGTAATCCGCCGTAACCCACCAGGTATCATACTCATAAAATAAAGCATTTTACTTCACGCTATCTTTTAGTTCCCGAAATTTAGTGCCGCCAAAGCCAGTCGTCAATTCCTTTTGAGAAGACGAAAGCATAACTGTCGTGCTGTACCTACATCAGGACATCCTCATTACACGTCTGCCATCACACGCTATAGTGCTCCTGCATGGATGAACCACTCATTAACTCTCGTGAGGTTACCACTCTACACTTAAGCTCATGAACTAAAACGTACACGTAAACCCACGAATACCTTTCCTTACTTCAACACCGGAGACATGCGAACAAAACGAAAAATAACAACAAAAAAACTTTCGCATGAATCCTGAAAACCTCGCAAGAATATCCTTGCGTCCGTGCGCTCACTCAAAATTCGTCTCTAACGTCGGTCCTACTTGACAAACGCCCCTAACGTGTCGTTATACGGCCGCAAAACGGTTACCTTTAAAACTAATACATACAAAGCTTAAAAAATAAACAGCATGGTACCTGCTACGTAAACGCTATCTAGTAGCAGAAGTACAAAACACATTCCAAAAGGAAAACTGACCTAAACAGTCAAAACAGATATTCAAAACTAAAAAATACAAATCCGCGGGAGAGCCTTCCGAAACGCTTACCGCTGTCACTTAATTTTGAGACGAACGCGCGGCGTCGCGTCCTGTGGGTCTTTCTAGGCGAACGGGAATGGAACAATGGCAAAACCCATTCGCTTCGCCTCCGACCCCCGCAAAGCTCTGCGCTGACAACCTGCGTTCTTACTATCGCTCAGTATCTCGCACTCCCGCAGTCCATCAAACATGCCGTCGATAGAGCGACGAAAGGGTTTGCCTTTTTACTCAACATGCTTTATTTCTTTTCTTTTCGTTTTGTCCGGCGGCTCGGACGCATACAAACCAACTCCGGTGCCGATGACAAACGCCTAATTCTGTACGCTCTAATGCGTGTCACTATCCTTCCAATAGATCTCCTTACAACGCATATCGGCAACTAAAACGATAGAGTGCTAACGAAAACAAAGTTCAAACTAGTTATTTACAAAATCACTAAAGTAAACAACCAAAACATTCCTTTTTACAGTCCCGAGTCGACGTTTTCTGACAGGCTAACAGCTGTTCTCACTAACTTTTAGTCTAACTCGTGGTGGTCGCGCCCGGAACGATTTTCTCGAGAAGCGGGGTCTACAACACGCGTCAATCGTCCTGCTACCGAACCCCGCGACGTTCCTCGAAGCCGACTTGCTGTCGCTTCCTGCCCCTCGAAAACCACCGACTCTTTTGCCCCGCACCCCGTCCAATGCACCGCGAGAACAACGGAAGGGTCTCTTGCCCCTCGACCACTTACGCACACAATGCGCTTCTCTTTTCTTTGTTCTCTGGCCGCTTGGACGCTTGCGATACGGCAACTTTCTTGAAATTTCGCTCCGCCATTTGAATACATTCCTCAAACGCGTCGCGATTTTTGCCTGCCTGTTTTTACGGCGCTTTCTCCGTTTTGCACGTCTCTTGGTGCCGTCCCCGGAGCCTTTCGCCCATCTCTGATGCTCACCAGCACCCACATGCTCATCTGATTTTTCGCGCGGACTGTCTGGATAATTGCCTAGCAATCTATCCTTCAAACACTGCCGCGTACGATGCGCTTTTCTTTTCCGGCGGTTCGGACGCATACGATACAGACCCGTCAGAGAAGACAACGGCACTTTTCTCGCGATGTCACTCCGCCGTTTGAAAACCTTACTCAAACGCGTTGTGCTCATCTCGAGCTTTGCCTTATTGTTGCCCTTCGGACGCTTTCTCCCCTGTGCACGCTTCTTTGTGCGGACCTGGGAGCCTTTCGTCCTACTCTGACGTTCTTCATCACCGATATGCTCCTCCGCCATCTCGCGCGCCCAGTCCTGATGATTGCCTATCAGTTCATCGTTAGACCGCGGCCGTGTAGATTGCGCACTTCTGTTCCTTACTCTCCGGCCGCTCAGACGCATGCGATTTAAGCCAGTCAGAGAAGACAACGGGCCTTTTCTCGCAAATCCGCCACGCCGTTTGAAGGTCCTCGTCAAACGCGCCGCGCTGATCGCGAGCCTTGCCGCGCTTCTGTTTTTCGGACGCTTTCTCCGTTTGGCACATTCCTTGGTGCCAAACCTGGAGCCTTTCGTCCGCCTCTGACGCTCATCAACATGGTCTACAGGGCTGCAAGGTTCGATGGAACACTCTGTTACTCTTAACTCCGTTTCCACCACCACGGAACCCTCACACCCTGCTGTGACCGCGAGCTCTTTTCCCTCAGAATGGGTTAAAACCTGTTCCATTCCCTTACAGGCACTAGCCTTCTCTTTGGCCTCAAACGGCACCGCCGCTATATCTACAGATATCAGACCCGCAGCACTCTCTTCGGCCCTAAACGGCACCGCTGCTGAAATGCACCGTTCGTGCGGTACATCTGCAAATTTCTGACCTGTAGCCTTCTCTTCGGCCTTAATCGGCACCGCCGCTACGTCGCACCGTTCGTGCACTACATCTACAGATGTCTGACCTGTAGCCTTCGCTTCGGTCTTAAACGGCACCGCCGCTACATCGCACCGTTCGTGCGCTACATCTACGGATTGACCACTCTGCTGCCGAATCCTATCTATCTCTTCGTCTAATTCCTGCATCCTTTTCATATGTTCTTCATGCCTGCGCTCAGCTTCCAATTCCTCCTGGCGCCATTTTTCCTTTCTTTGCGCCCTTTGTACTTCCTCCTCCTGGTCCAATAAGTACATATTCCCGAAGTGCTCGATTTCCTCATTGTCACTATTGCTTTCGAGAATCACTTCGCGGAGTTTAGAAGCAGGCATATCATCATTAAAATCTAGCTCCAGATCCCAACACAGGTTCAGCAGGTTCTCTCTCGTCAATCTCGTAAGATCCATGGCGACTACTTTGCTTTGGCTCAGCTGTGACAAAACACAAACCCACCAGCGTTTCAATTCTGGGTCTAGAGAAATTGAAGCCTGGCAAATCTCACAGCGGAGACCACAAGCTTAAGCACCCAAGTAGCACTACGTGGCCAACATCCCTCTCTACTTGTTTCCTGTTAATTTTTCACTCCTGCATTTTACAACCTCCTAAAATTTAACCCGCAACGTACCCTTAGAAATTTTGAAACATTACCACTTGTTCCTATTGAATAATCTAAGCTTTCCTGCTTTAGCGTACTTGCTCAGATAATCATCCAGTGCTGCTTTGTGCCGAGATAACAACTACAGTGGCCAGGCAGTTGTTGGTTATATCTATCTTTTAACGAATCTAGGCTAAAAGACTCGATATATCTCAAGCACAAAGCCAGGCACTCACCCCATTACGTGCGGTGGTGGTACGCTGCTTCGATCCCGCCGAGTTCCAGGGCTTTCGGCTGGCCTCCGGTACATGTCGCTCTCCGTCGCAGACTCGTATCCCACCGCTGCCAACCAGTTGTTGCGACCGGGGTTTCCAGACACCGGAGGTCCGGGATGAAGTTGTCGAGGCAGGAGGAAGAGAGACTTGAAGAGGGTTTATTTACAATATATACATTGCGAACTCCCTACACGGTGAGCTCTCAAACGTGGCAAGCCTCTACATGACTCCTAACATAGCGCTACATGGTGCTTGGTTCTACATCGTTCTCCCTGGTTCTGCCTCTCGAAAAAACACCCCGAATGAGCCGTGGGGGCTCATTATAAAGGGTCTGTCCTCCCCAGATCCCTAGATCGGGGACCGCGTACAGAGGGCACCGTCCAATCACGGATCACACATTACCCGCGAGGGTGACGAGCACGCACGGTCCACGTGAACGTTCAAAATTGAAGCGTGATCACTGCACTCAAAGGTGGTGCCAGCAGGGCTCTTCCTCGTCGTGTGTGTCGCTGGTCGAGAGGTCCCACGCTCAGGACGGCATCCATCAAAGGGTCCGCCGAACTGTTTGCTCAATGAGCGGGGTGATTTGCGGGGGCCGCCGCGACCTCTTGTTCCCAGGAAGATGTCGCATTTGCTGTCGTCCCCCGAACGGCCCACTCCGTCGTGGCGACAGGACGTCTCACCCTCCTGCTAGGACGGACAATACAGGGCCGGCGTAGGCAGCCGGTCGTTCGGTTATTTGTTTGAAGACCAAAGGAGCGCCGCTCCCCCGCCAGCCCTGGCGCCGGCCATGACTGCATCCATTGAAAAGGCCGCCGTAAACAAGCTTCAAATGGTCGCCGAACGACTCGTTTAATTAGCGGGACGATTCCCGGCCGCCGCCGCCGCCGTCATCTTCCAAAGAAGAAGCTGCACTTGTGGTCTCCCGAACTGCTCACGGTGCCGTGGCGGCAAGACGCCGCACCCCCCCGGCCAGGTGGGAACAATACATGGCGGACACAGGCCGCCAACCCGTTTGGCGACCAAAAGGAACATCAAAAGGAACGCCGCTCCCTCGTCAGCTCTGGCGCCGGGCACAACAGCACTTAGGCGTGCAAGGAGGTTCCTGGGGTGGGTGTTGGCTGCCACAGCGTGGGCAAAGATTAGTCTTGGGGCTTGGGCATACGTCGTGACGATGGCCCGGTAGTCTGCAGTTCGTACAAGCATCCGGACTTCCGCGGTATGGAGTACAGCGGTGAATGGCTCCCATGTATTTAATGGAAAGTGGCACCTCATTGGCGTCGAAGGTGATGAGAATGGAGTGCGTCTTCCCCATTCGGCGGGCTGCGAGTATAGAGTATTCAGGATTCCGTTTGACCAGGTCTTCGTACAGCTGGGTTGGCGTCTCGTCGTCAAAGGCGTTTGAGATGACCCCTCTTGTAGCTCCTGGTGGGGGTGCCACGTAAGCCATGCAGGGGTAAGCATGGCCACCGATGGTGAGTGAAGTCAGCGTCTTTAGGAGCTCGGCTGCGGCGGAGTGTGTTGTAGCTGCCGTGAATGTATTATTAGTGGGGTGTATGCGCAGGCAGAAATCATCGGGCAGAGTGGTTTGAAGTGCGGCCTGCACTGCCTTCATGAGTCGAGGCGTTGGGACATCTAGGAGTCGCAGTTGACCTCGCGGACGAACAACGACGCGAATAGCGTTCGGTGGGAGTGGCGGCAGTTGCTTGCCGCGTTTTACAATGATGCGCGTCTCCTTGGTAGCAGGTGGTAGGTGGGTTGGCGTCTTGCCTCTTCCAGTTGCAGCTGCTTCGACGCGCATGGCGTTCGGGTTGGTCTCCTTGACGGTAGCGTTGGGTTGCGAAAGTGGTTTCTGTGAACAGGCTGGTCGAGACGCATAGGCTTTGTAGAGAACTGGTGTCCAATTGCCTGCCTGGAGCTCTTCAGCGGAGATGGTGTGGCCCTCAACCGTTACTTCCATAATAACGGGAGGCGTTGCTGCCAGTGTCGACGAAGGAGCGGAGTCTCAGAGAGGCTTAGCTCGGATGCTCAGCGTCTCGGTTCACTAATTGTTGCACACAGAACGTCGGAGCTTGCCCGGAATGGGCGTCGTCTCTGTCTTCCTCAGGCCCTTACGTCGCTGTTCGAACAGGCTAGTGACCGCAGGAAAGGTTGGTAAAGAGTAGCACGTACCGTTTGCCGGAGCCGACGTTGCAGGCATCCGCTCACGTTGGCCCCCTAGCGGCGAATCAACATGGGACGGCGCGTGCATGACAAGGAGGAAAACTCCAACATATCTCCTTTTACTTCGTCGTCGTCGTTCACATTCGCTCTAAACACAAGCATTTCTGTCAAGGACACCACTACGGCAGCGAGGTGCGCCAAACCGATGCTTGAAATGGCCCCTTTTTTTGCCTTTGTTTGTTAACTTCCCTTTGCTACTGTTATACTCCTGCTTAGACGGTACACGTGCAGTATAAGTGCGCTGATCTTGATGACTCGCGATACATCCGTATTTACTCGCGAAATATGCGAAGGGCAACGCCTCGTCCTCGAAGATACTAATGTCAGTGATGCGGCGAAAGGAGGGAGGGTCCTTCATGGCGCCTCCTTATATATATATATATATATATATATATATATATATATATATATATATATATATATATATATATATATATATATATATATAGTGCATCGCGAAGTCAACTTTAACCATCTCTCTATTAGCGTGCACGTGCTGTGGTGCCGTAGTAGTAGCGTTGTGCCGGCAGTGCGCACGAGGTGGCATGCGTGCTGATACGCGTAGCGGAGGCCGCATTAAAAAAAAATAAAAAAAAACAGCGTTCACAGTGCAGCAGAAACCACCTATTGATCTTTGTCACTGTCAATGCGTAGAACACAAGCACATTACGCCCGTATATGTCTGACAAAGGTTGGAGGCAAGTCGTATCTTACTACAAACTTGTCGTTGATGAAATTATCTGCACCGAATTCGATTGAACGGCTACTCGACGACGAAGCTTCGCGATCGTTCTGAAGACGTGTCAAACTCCTCAGCGCCGGTCCATGGCAGACATTGTTCGCGACATCCGCGTTTTGGAAGACGCACTTGCTTGTACGCGAGACATGTGCCTGAGAGGCGTGCGCTTGTTACATATTCACCATATTTAGACATCCGGCTTTAACACCAGAGGCGCAGGGTCTACTATGGGACTGCAGCGAGGATCCACACCTGCCTGATCTCCTGACCACTCTCTCGTCCGAAGCATGGGAAAGAGTACTCCGAGATGCGAGTCTAGAAGTACAGCTCCCGTCTATACAGCGAGCTGGGGAGGTGGCGGCCAGGCATGGCCTGATCGCCATTCCTTTGTGAATTTTTTTCCACTTAAATAAAGTTATCTCTCTCTCTCTCTCTTGTCGGAACATTTCCTCGTTTTCGTCTTTGCTCGCATATGCGCTGCGCTCATGTCTATCGCGTTTGCATTGTGCGCGTTACTCGCGGTTAGACATATCGTTCAAACCACTGGTAGTGTATTCGTTGTTGAAATGTACGGGATTACGTCACGTTACGCGTGGTCATAGGTTGCTCGTCCACCAAGGCAGCGTGGTAACTGGATAAATTCTGTACGCATTTAAATATACCGAGTCATTCATCGCACTGAGCAGCTCAGCTACGATGTACACCTTCGAATTCTCTTATTATGGATACACCCCTGCAACCGACCGAGCCAATGTATAACGAACGTATAAGCAAAGCCCGAAATCGCTGTTCACGTGCTTAGTAGCTTTTGTCACTTTCGCTGTAAGCAAATTAAGTGGGATACCTCACGTGCCTCACCTGTGCTTATCTGTAGGTGTTACTTTAAAAGAAAAACCTCTATTCGTGTGTTTGGCATTGGTGTCCTACTGCCAATGTTTTCAAAGCCCATATACTTTGAGCCAAATGATTGGGCCATGTTATTCTACTGTCCTATTTCTCCAAACGTGAGCCATGACGTACGCACATCTGCACGTAACTGAATTTATTACTGCATCTTTTCTATGCCTTATTCACTTGCACCCTCAGCGGCCTCCGGCGAATATTTAATTCATACTTCGAAGGATTCAAAAGCCGCGTATGCGTGGCACTGCACTGCGTGCCATTGCGCAGTAAAAGCGACGGTGCACGCTGTTCGCGTCAGTTGCGCGTAACCTGCGTCTCGGCGTGACGCCGCAAACAGCTAGCGCGTCGTCGCCGCAGCGGTGCCCTATTGTGCTCGGAAGTCGTCTATGATCGCATGCATAACGGCAGCGACCGCGTAGACATGCGCCGGTCCCGACGGGCAGGCCTGTACATCGCGTGCTGTACAGCGTCCCGCATGTAAATGACGATGTAACATGCTGCGCAGTATACGTATACATAAGAGCGCATTGTCCAGCTTGCGTGCTATAGGCACAACAGCTGCTGTGTTGTGCGCGCACCTGTTTGCTTTTTTGTTGCTGCAGCTCTGCCGGCCGGCCCGTGGCGTTCTGCAGTGCGGCCGAAGCCGCTTGCGTATTGCGCAAGCATTGTTCCTTCCTTGCGCGCTGCTTTCTTCTCCATCTATCTTTGCTTGTCAGCCGGAGTTGAGCTTCGTCGAGTGCGTGCCTTTTTTTTTTTTCTCTCTCTCTTCCTCCGCGACGCCCCGACGCTCGCTCACGATTGTGGTGGTCAAGACTGCAATCGACTTTCTCGTGCGGGGCAAAGGTGTCCGCAGCGGTGCTCTCTCGAATCACTTGAGCGAAAGGAAAGATACCCGAATGGCACCCCGGTAGACGCCGCGGTGTAGAGGAAAGGGTAAACGGGGAAGTAAACACGGCGGGGTACTTTTCCGTTGTAAGCGCACGGGGCAACAGTTGCGCATGCGCGTTCATTTTGCGTTCCATGTTTGGGATTGGTATAAGCTTCAGGGTGATGCATCGTCGTGTCGTGGCTTCACCATTTCACGCTTGTTGTATATTTCTTCATCACTCCCATACCACGCCACTTCGTAATAAAACGGCGCCGTTGCCCACCAAGTCTCAGTATACTCTCGTTTTGCAGGGACCGACTGTTTTGTCTCTTCTATTCTGCCACTGTGGTGACGCGGAAGCATTTTCGGATAGTTTGTAGGGAAGAGAGTCAAGTGTGGTGGATGAGCGAGACATTTAAAACGTCGCTTGTTACTAGAGACGCGGTCATTTTCCCCGCATTTAATCTCTCGTCACCAAGCGGACAAGACTTGGTCTCGCTACCACCCCTCACCAGGCAGCGCTTCATTGTGCAGCCGTTGCCGAAGAACATGCTGGCCGGCATTCATGACGGTACACGATCGGCCCGCGCCAAAAACCTTCACAAAACCTACGGTACGATCACTAAGGCGGCTCACGTCTCCGTGGAAATATACCCAGCCCCCAAACAGGCGTATGCTATCAATGTCTCATCGAAACGTACCCCAGTCGATAAAGAGCCTACCACAGTGTGTGCCGGCTCCATACGCACACAGGACCCAACCGAGGCCGAAGAAGCTGCCATAGCACTCGCCGCAATAGCCGGATTTTAAACAATCATTAGTGACTCCAAATCTGCCATCACCCGATTTGTCCGTGGCACTGTTTCCCCAACCATGGCGCGAATACTCCGTACTCTGCCCCAAGCGGCACGCAATGCCTCAGACGACACTGCTTCCAGCAGCACCGATGATGACGATCCCTGTTTAATTTAACTCATCTGGGTCCCATTGAACGCAGGAAACCGGGGTAACGAAGCCGCCCACAGACAAGCTCGAGGACTCGTACGCCGAGCGGTGGGCCACACTTCGGACCACGATACCGAAGCAACCGAACTACTCATCAACTTTCACGACATCACGCAGTACTACAAGCTATAAAGGCAAACCAAACTACCCCCGCACCCGCAACTAAACAAAGCTCGACAAATCACTTGGCGGCGGCTTCAAACGAACTCATTCCCTTCCCCGTACATATACAGACACGTATACCCAGCCTTATTCACATCTACCTGCACCCTTTGCAAGACACAGGCCGCAACCTTGGACCGCATCATCTGGGGATGCAGCAAGGACCCTCCCCCCCCCCCCCCCAAACCTTCTGGGACAGTCACCTTCGAGTGAGGCCTGGGAGAGAATCCTCACGACTACAAGCCTGGGCACCCAGCTCCGGGCCATCAAACGCGCTGATGAGGTGGCGACCAGGCATGGCCTGACAGCCCTCGCCACTTACGAAACCATCAGCTGCCTTAATAAAGTTGTTTACTACTACTAGATGTCTGTCTCACAGTGTAGCTTGCACTTTTTCATCTTTTATTCCCCTCACCCCTTTCCCCAGCACAGGGTAGCCAGCCGGTCTAAGAACTGGCTAACCTCCCTGTCCATCCGCTTAAACTTTCCTCCTCCTTGGTTCTCAGCAGTGCCGTCGGGGATTTATTCACGCACTTTTTTTTCTCCCCCCTCCTCCTCACCAACCGCCCTCTAACCTCTCTCCAAACGGATCCCGACACTCCCTACCCCGTGTAATAGAAATTTTGGATAATCCCCTGAATGCAGTGTTCATCCCCAGCTCGTGACGCGTCTTGCGCGGCTGCAGCAGGTGTGAAGAGCTAAATCTATAATGAAATATCAACAGTAGACAGAAGCGAACCGCGTCCGTTTAGCGCATAATGTTCTCTCTAGTAAATGTGTAGCTGCATGTATAGACTAAGGCGCTCGTGCGAGTCGAGACGCGCGCTCCTGTTCTGCTGTGGCGGCGCTAAAGCACAAAAAAGCTTTCCCCTCCCACCCCGCAGTGCTCTGCTGCAGGTCTGGCTAAAAATATCAAGGGCTCTCCCTCTGTCTGCGTGCCGGGCGTAGCGTACAGCGCTACGGGCGCGCCAGCGCGGACACGAACGACACCACCACGCTGGCGTCGTGACTCCGTTATCTCTGGCCGCGCCTCGCTGCGGCCAGTTTAGTTATACATCTACGCACACGTTGTACGTGCCACTGGGTCTCTACACTGCCGCGGTGCCTTTCCTTATCACCGGCGAACGACTCCACTCTTTTATTCGGAGCGTTTCCGCGTCACTTTAGAGTTTTGCCAGCCACTCCGGTGCAATTATGCTCTCGGGCTCCTCCGTGCACGTGTGTACGCATTGACGTTAATCGCGAGATGATTTGCTCCGTGATCTATCTATCTATCTATCTATCTATCTATCTATCTATCTATCTATCTATCTATCTGTCTGTCTGTCTGTCTGTCTGTCTGTCTGTCTCTACCTATATCTATCTATCTGTCTATCTATCTATCTATATCTTTCTATCTATCTCTATCTATCTATATCTATCTGTCTGTCTGTCTATCTATCAATCTCTATCTATATCTATCTATCTATCTATCTATCTATCTATCTATCTATCTATCTATCTATCTATCTATCTATCTATCTATCTATCTATCTATCTATCTATTCGTCTGTCTGTCTGTCTATCTATCTATCTATCTGTCTATCTATCTATCTGTTTATCTATCTATCTATCTATCTATCTATCTATCTATCTATCTATCTATCTATCTATCTATCTATCTATCTATCTATCTATCTATCTATCTATCTATCTATCTATCTATCTATCTATCTATCTATCTATCTATCTATCTATCTATCTATCTATCTACACATTACACAGGCCAATCAGCCTATCATCGTGTATTCGAGGAAGGGGTTGACCTGTTTCACGCTGGTGAGGGATTATGTTATAAAAAAAAAAGGCCGCTGTGCTGTGGAGCGAGGAGAAATGGCATCTATCTTTAAACGAAAAAGTCGGGAATGGGTGACTACGGTATGTGGGAATAAGAACAGTAATGCATGCGGTTCGTCCGGGATGCATTCCTCGTACACATTACCTATAGAGGGGCCTCTCGCGATTCTTGACTAACGAACGTTCTTCGTTAGTGATTGATCGCGAACGCGCCCTCGTAAGGATCGTTGAAAGTCGAGGCACGCAAACGACGTCGTTTACCACGCAGCCGCCGTGGTATCCACACCACTGAGTGAAACTTCTGTGGCATTGTTCTGCAGAGCTCCAACGTGTGGGTGCGGCCCCGGCCTTGGAGGCTAAATATCGAGAGAGCCGAAAAGCTTTAACGCTTGTGTTTCTACTTATAGACTTTCATGTTGAAAAAGGCCGCAACAGCAGTATTGATTGGGCTTGTCTTATAATTAGGCATCGTATCTTTGACACGTATGGATTAGTGAACACAGCGGCATGGCTGTTCTGTCTCCTTTTCGTCTTCCAGTTTCCTCTGGCCCCGCCGCGGTGGTCTAGTGGCTAAGGTACTCGGCTGCTGACCCGCAGGTCGCGGGATCGAATCCCGGCTGCGGCGTCTGCATTTCCGATGGAGGCGGAAATGTTGTAGGCCCGTGTGCTCAGATTTGGGTGCACGTTAAAGAACCCCAGGTGGTCGAAATTTCCGGAGCCCTCCACTACGGCGTCTCTCATAATGATATGGTGGTTTTGGGACGTTAAACCCCACATATCAATCAATCCAGTTTCCTCTGCTATGTATCTTCAAGTGTCATTGTCTCGCATAACTGGAACTGATGGCGTTTCGTCGATGCCATTCGAAGTAAGCGCGAAATGTGTCGAGCTGCGAAGCGCTGCGTTTCTGCTCTTCTTTGGGCGTATCCAAACGCTGCATATCTATCTGGAAGCATGCATTGATGTAAAGCACTGCTCCATCATTAGCACGGCGGGAGATTGTGCGCGCGTGCCTTACGTTATAGGTCATGCACCGTTTCCAACTATACTTAGATCAGCCGTGCATACATGCACCAAACGATGCGTATAGTGGGCTCGTATACGCGTACATATACTGTATATCGATCGTGTGTATAGCTCTCCTATATATCATTTACTTTTTTTTCTGTCTTGTTCGTTCTTTCTTTCTTTCGTTTTTTTTTTCTGCGTGAGGTCTCCCGCCCCGTCGTTAAGTTTCAGATTATTCTGGGAGACCTTTTTCGTGCAAAAGTTATCCTCGTTCCCGAAAGCCGAGGAGCCGACGCGGAATTTCCACGAGTCAGAAGACCGAGAAAATGAAAAAAAAAAGGGCCCACGTTGGAGGTCTCGAAGAAGAAGGCGTCGAGAGGAAACGCTCCTAAATTTCGGGCCCATTTCTTTCGCTTTCGAAGCGGTGAGCATCGCTTCTTCGGCACCGAGCCCATCAATACACGAGGCGCTTCTTCGACAGCAAAATCTATACTTTCAAACGCACGCGCATATATATATATATATATATATATATATATATATATATATATATATATATATATATATATATATATATATATATATATATATAGCGCCATCTGTGGTCACGACTGCTCTGTGTAGCAACCGGTTCGCAAAAGCGCATTTGACTTCTCTATAAGCGGCGCGCTTCGGCATGTCTGGTAGCCTCTTCTTTTTAAATATATTTTTTTCTCTTTTCGGATATTTTAACGTTTTCTTTTATTCGTTTTGATTCATTAGTAACCATTGTTTCGTGGTGCTGTAGCCTTAGTTTAATAGCTGTCCCGCGGACGGAGTCGTCCTTCCTGTATCCTGAACTGGATGACGTGATATTCGCCATAGCTCCTCTGCTTTCTGGAACTTCCTGGAAACCTTTTCCAACGTTGTAGCTTCTTGAATTAGATCTTCTTTTTGTTCACTTGATATTTTTGGAGTCGTTTGCTTTTTTGCTCGCGCACGCACGCGAACACACAATCACACGACAGACTCTATATATGCTGTGCCCCCCAACTACGTAGAACAATTTTTGTCGAATACAGTTTCTAAGCCCTCGTTTTGTGACAGCGGGTGGCAAAAGGGGCAACTAAATGTTTTGACCATGCGTCAGAACCCGACGTAGTTTCGTTCAATTCGCGGTTAATAATGTCTCATTTCGTTTTTCAGCCCGCAGTTTTTCGTTTTCGATCACTAAACCAGTCATTGTGTGTGTGTGTGTGTGTGTGTGTGTGTGTGTGTGTGTGTGTGTGTGTGTGTGTGTGTGTGTGTGTTTCCTCATGCGGTGCTTTAAAGTTCTTGTTACTTGATTCTGTGTGGCAGTTATATACATCTTGTCGCGCGCGTTGTTCGGAGACGTCCTATAATGCTCTCGCGCTAAAATGTACAGACGACTACCATGGCCTTCCTTGCGTTTCCGGTTTCGCTTCCCCTTCGGCAAAGATTACTGTCACTTCCTCCTGCGCGAAAGGCATGGTTGCCTTCTTCAGCTGCATCCTTGCTGTCGCCGCTTGAGTTCGCCCTTCGGCTAGTCTCTCCGTCGCCCTGTTCTAGCCGTGATTAATGCTTTATCAGTCCCCTAAGATGTCCGTCCTTCTTTCCCCTCTCTTGTCGACGTATATACACCGTACAGCGAACACGGACCGCGCTTTAAGTTTAAACTCAAGGTTGTGAACAGGAGAGCGTTTGACCGTGACAATTTTCGGGCTCGCTTTCTTTACTACGCGACTTCCCCTCTTCTTGCTCTTTCTTTCTTTCGCAGGTAGCGCTCGGGCCACGCCGTGCATTTGCCGTCGTGCTCAGTCGACTTCGCCTCCGTCCTCACTACGGAAAGCGGTACCGGCTAACGTACGGTTCACAGAGTATAAAGAGCCCCTAAACCACACTCCGAATTCTAAGACAGATGGAGGTTTATGTTTCTCGCTTTCACTACCCTCACTATGGCGCTATCTCCTCCTTGCCACTTACTGAATGCGAAGCAGCTTGTGGCGGGAGCTGCGTCAGTCTGTGAGTGAGTGTGAGTATGAACTTTATTGAGGTCCTGAGAAGAAAGAAAGCGGTGCCGAAAGCCCCGCCATCAATCCGGCGGCTCCACCCAGGTCGGGACCGGTAGACAGAGTCTTTCGGCGACGGCCCGGGCTCTCTGGACAGCCTTGAGCTGAGCGATGAGCTCTGTGCTTCGAAGGGCGGAGTCCCAGGAGGACTGGTCAGAAAATTCTGTACCCACGTTGGCAGGGCACAACCAGAGCATGTGTTCGAAATTGTTATACTCGTTTCCACAGTGTGGACATGCAGTGGAAAAGTCCGGATTAATCCTGCTTAGTGTCGTTGGTGTGATGTATGTACGTGTCTGCAATTGTCTGTAAGTGATTGCTTGTGCTCTGTTCAGATCTCTGTGAGGAGGAGGAAAAGTTCGACGTTCTAATCTATGATGTGAGGTGAGTTCGTGATATGATACAAGTGGGTCTTTGTAGTCGAGGTTCCTGCAGGCTGCATTTAAGCGAGGGGGCGAACCACTGACGCGGAAAGTGAGCGCTCGCGCCAGTGTGTGTGCCCGCTCGTTTGGGTTGCCAGCAAAGCCGGAAATGTTTCCCATGTGGGCTGGGAACCATGCGATGTGTGAAGACCGAAAGTTTTCCTCCTTCGTCTCGTGGTTGAAAAGCCTGTTAACGACCGCAGCTGCCTTCGAAGAGACTAGGGCCGCCGAAAAAGTTCTTATAGCTGTTCTAGAGTCCGAGTAAATGACAGAGGCTTCAGTGCAGCTTCGAAGGGCTAGCGCAATGGCCATTTCCTCTGCTTCGTGGGTGAAATTGGTAACTACCGTGGCTGCGTTGACGAGCGAGCCATGGGCGTCCACCACAGAGACTGCATAGGCACCTCGATTCCAATATTTTGCGGCATCAACGAAGAGGGCCTTCGTATCGTTGCACATGATCTTGGCGAGTATTGCCTTGGCTCTCGCTTTTCTTCGTCCTTCATTGTGGGTTGGGTGTATGTTTCTGGGAATCGGGTCAACTGTTATCGCTTTCCTGGCTTGTGTGCAAAGTTGGGACTTTTCTGGCGGCATGAAGAAAGGCTGAAGACCGGCTTCAAACAATATCTCGTTGCCCGCCTTTGAGAGTGAGAGCCGACTAATCTGTGCATGCCGCTGTGCCTCAAAGAGTTCGGTAGCTGTATTATGCAGGCCCAATTGTAAGAGTCGTTCCGTACTAGTGTTGCGAGGGAGGCTCAGGACCCTTTTCAATCCTGTTCGAATTAATGTATCAATTTTGTTGAGCTCTGTCTTCTTCCAGTTGAGGAAGGGGGCGGCGTAAGTCACGTGGCTGATGAGAAAGGCGTGAAATGCTTTCATGAGGTTGTCCTCTTTCAGACCAGCCCTTCTACTGTTGACCCTTGATAATACCCTGGTGAAGTTGAAGACACTTTTCTCTATACGTTTGAGGGCCTCCGCGTTGTCACCGCTGTAAGCACCAACTACCATGCCCAGGACCTTGATTGTGTTACATATTGGGATACTACCTCCGTCCTTGGTGTGTAAGTGAACGGGGAGGGAGCTAAGGAGCTGTCCCTTTCTGGGGCCGTGTTTACACAGAAGGAGCTCTGATTTGCTCGTAGATAGCTTCAGCCCCGTATTTTGTAGGAAAGCTTGTGTGGTGTCTAGGGCATGTTGTAGGTTTTGCTCCAGGGAGCCTAGTGGGCCACTTGTGGACCAGATGGTAATGTCATCTGCGTAAATCACGTGTCCTACCCCATGAACTTTCGAGAGTCGGTTCGCCAGATCGTGCATTGCGATGTTGAAAAGAAGTGGCGAAAGCACTGACCCTTGGGGGGTGCCGACGTTTCCCAGCTTGTGCTTACGGCTTCTGATTTGTCCGATGTTTATGGTAGCCGTACGGTCCGCCAAAAACGATCTGACATAGTTGTGAAATTTTTCTCCGAGATGTAAACTGGAGATTTCGTTGAGGATATGTTCGTGCCTGACCGTATCGAAGGCCTTCGTTATGTCGAGCGCCAGGATGCCCTTTACGTCCCGTGATTTATTGTCTATCACAGCACTCCTGATAAGGAGCATGGCATCTTGTGTTGATAGTGATTTTCGGAATCCTATGAGATTGTGGCGAAAAAGGCTGTTTGCTTCGATGTGCTCTGCAATTCTATTGTGAATGACATGTTCGGCGACCTTTCCGAGGCACGAAGTAAGGGATATTGGTCTCAAGTTCTCGGCATGGAGCGGTTTTCCGGGTTTGGGGATGAGAATTATATTGGCAGTTCGCCATTCATCCGGTACGCGGCCCGCCGTCCATACTTCGTTTATTTTCTTTGTAATGATTTGTATGGCTTGGTTATCTAAGTTTCTGAGAAGTTTGTTAGTTAATCCGTCTGGACCAGGGGCCGAGCGGCCGTTAAGGCCATGAAGGGCGTGCACAATCTCTGAGACCTCGAATGGACGATCCAGTGAGCGTTGAGGTGTCCCCTTGTACTCGCATGCCGGGTCGTCCCAGGGGACTGATTTGCTTTCTGTCGGCAGGTATATGTCTGCCAGGGTGTTAGCAAAGTCCTGAGGACTAGTGCCTTCAATCGTGTGCAGGTGGACGAGTCTGTCGAGCATTATTCGAGCATTGCTCTTGGTCGGTTTGTTGCTGTCGGCGAATAGGTTTTTTAGAAGGCTCCACTTGCTTCCCCGTCTCATTTTACCATCCGCCTCATTACAAACCTCATCCCATTGTTGCGCACTCAGCTCTCTGGAATGTTCTTCGATTTTTTTGTTTATTTCCCTTAGTTTAGATCGCAGCCTCCTGTTTAGCTTCTGCTTTTCCCATCGTCCTCTTAGCGCATTCTTCGCCTCCAGGAGGTGTGCGAGTCTGGAGTCCATGACTGGAACCTCCAGGTCCAAGGTTATTTCTTTAGTGGCTTTTGCCACCGTACCTTTCAGATTTTCCAGAAGCTCTTCAAAGGTTTCCCCTTGGCTGTCCTCGCTACCCCTTATTCTTCGGAAAAGGTCCCAGTCGACGTATCTGTACGTCTTAGGTGGAGCGGGTGTGATACGGACGTTGATTTCTAAGATGAAATGGTCGCTGCCAAGGTCCTCTTGCAGATTGTCCCACGACCCTTCCGCGTTTCCGAGGAACGTCAGGTCGGGGGTGGTGTCTCGCTGAACAGAATTGCCTCTGCGTGTCGGAAACCTTGAGTCCGTGATTAACTTCAAGTTGAGGTTGTTTGCACACTCCGCAAGGTTAAGACCTTTCCTGTCATTGGTACTGTAGCCCCAAACGTTGTTGTGCGCATTGAAGTCGCCGGCAACGATCAACGGCCGGTCCCTGGCTTGCGACACCGCCGATGATAGGAGTTTGGTAAAGTTCCTGAGTCGGTCGGTCGGAGAACTGTATACGTTCAGTATGTAAAGGTGAGCTTTAAGAGTTCGACTCGGAATGATTTCTGTTATCATGGATTCCAGGCCTTTCTTGTATGTCGGGGTGTCCCTTTCCATAAAGCTGATGTCCTTACGGATGAGGGTGGCAATGCCCCTGGCTTGTTTGAAGTCGGGGTCCAGGGTTGGCCTGGAAACCCTGTACCCCGAAAAGGACATGTTTTGAATGTACTTTTCCGCCCCGCACTCCTGTAAAATGATGACATGTGGTTTTTCTTTACATGATCGTACTAATTGCGTTAGGTTAGCTTTCTTTTTGTTGAATGAATTACAGTTCCATTGCCAGATCTTGAAAAATTGTGGTGTGCTATCCATGGTGCTGACTTGGCATGACCCCCTGTGTGTTCGCTTCACCTATTGGACCTGGTGGCTGAGGGGATGTCGGCAGCGCAGGTTGGGGTCCCTGGGAAGACATGGACCCCGGGTCCGGCGTGGGAATTCTTCTCGTGGCTCTGGGTTGAGCAATTGGTCTTTCCAGACGGTCGAGTCTACCGCAAATTTGTATGAGTGCCTCTTTAATGTCGGCAATTGCTGATTGGAATTTACTGAACTTACTCTTCGTCTTGCGGTGCTTTTTGGCTTTGTTGTCACTAGCTAAGGCGTTAGAAGGAGCTTCGCTGACGTCGGACATAAAGTCGTCTACTTCTGATGTGTCGTCATCTGTCTCGGTGTTTACGGCTCTGCGTTTATTTGGGCTACATGACGCGACCACAGATCCTGATGATTGAGGGATGGGTGGCGGTGTGTCTTTTAGGATACGTCCTTCTAGCCTGGCGAGAGTTGCCTTCAGTTCAGCTAGTTCCTGTTTGAGTGCTTTGTTTTCCCGTTCTAGTGTGTGTATTCGTGGATCTGCCACATGCTCTGGCTGTACCTTACCTTGCTTTGAAGTTGTCGGTGTTGTCGGTGCAGAGCCGCTGTCGCGAACCATGTCGGCCCAGGTCATTTTCTTGCCAGGACATCTCGACCAGGATCGGCCCCTGGAGCAAGAGCGCCCGCTGGATTGAGAGTGCGCTGTGGAACGGGAGCGCCGTCTGGAACGGGTGCGCCGTCTGGAACGGGAGCGTCCTCTGGAACGGGAGCGTCCTCTGGAACTGGAACGCCCTCTGGAGCTGGAGCGCCGCTTGGGAGTGGAACCATCTGCCATCTCCGGTTGCATGTCCGCGAGGTCGTTAACCTCGTCAGCGTTGGCTTCTTTCTCGGAGCGGTGGCGTCTTTGTCTTCGGCGTCGTCGCACGACATATGGGATGTGGTATCTTTTGCTGCAGCAACGGTCACCTGTTGGGTGATCACCTTCACAGAGCTTGCATTTCGGAGTGCAACGGTGGGCTTCTGCAGCATCGTTTGAGAGTGCGTCTCCGCAGTTGTGGCATTTACTTTTCTCTGCCTTGCTCTGGTGGCATACGTCGGCCCGGTGCCCGACTCGGCCGCAGGCGTGACAAACATCGACTTGGCGTTTGTAAAGGGAACACGGCACTAAGGCCGTTCCGCACATGACGTTTTTGGGAACTCGAAGCCCATCAAAGAGTATCACAACAACGTGCGTGTTTTTGATTCTCTTGACTTCAATGGCGGTCGGGTTTCGTTGGTTGACAATCATGCCTCTGAGGGTGTGCTCTTCTATCGAGGGGTCAACATTCCTGATGACGCCTTTACAAGTGTTTTCCGGGGCGGCTAAGTAGGCAGAAACATCAAATGCGCCGACTTTCGTGTGAAGTTTCTGAATTCCAGCGTATGCGACTGCGTTGGATCTGACCGGAGTCGAAATAACAAGAATATTCTGTACCTTGTTGGGGCAGACTGTGTCTTCCGATGCTTCTTGGTCAGTGAGCCCAGCTGCCATAGTCAGAGCTCTCGACAGCAGTACCATGTCCGTCTTCGAAACGTCAAGCCCTCCGCGGGGCCGTACAATGACCTTTATCTGGTCTCTCGGCAGCCGAGGGAGTCGCGAAGCGGCTACAACCTTCTGCACTGTTGAGAGGGAGCGAGCGTTGAAACCATGCTTCTTTGCTGTGTTTGCCGTAGACTTTGCAGCGTCAGTCTGTCCCTCACTCCTTCCCGCGGCGTCCACCCCCACTGCGCATGCGCGTCTCCTTTCCTCTCTCTCCTCTGCATGGGAATCGTCTACTGTAGGAAGCGGCGCGCACGAAAGGGTGGTGATAGTGTTTAGAAGATGAGAAATGACACCTAATTTCTGCAACCCGGTCGGGAGCACAGTGCAGTGGTGTGCGCTCATTCGCACCTAGACATAGTTCCCTCTAGCGGGCGATGGAGTAATTTCTGTTCTTCATGAAACGCGGGCTTCGTGAAACACGTGCACAGTGTCCGCACTAACTGTGGAGCCCATCTGCTTGCTACAAGCACAGGGCGCTGTCGTAAACGCTCAAAAAGAGGGGGGATCAGTGGATCGCGCACGATAGTTGGGCGAGACGAGGCAAAATGTGCATGCGACTTTATGGAAAAGCAAGGTAGGATACAATGGGCTACTAATATCCCTCGTATATGGCCCAACTTAGACCTTCTTTCCTTATTACTTCACGGGAGCAGGCCGTTAAGTCGAGAATTGTGCCAAGGGACGGGAAACGCCAGGAGTGAAGAATACCGCGCCGTACGTTTGTGTATTTTCAGTGGTTGTTTAGCGGCCCCTTAAAAATGGACTTGGCCAAAGAACGGCGCTCTCCAGTCGTAATCTCCCATCCACAGCTAGATAAATGAGCCAGCGGAAATATTGCTCGGTAGCTTTGCGTGTATACACTCTCATCGCTGACCCCAACCTGCCCGTTGGTGGCGGCGGCGATCACTAATCGCTGTTGAGAAAGAGGGCGACTGTACACGCACAACGCATAAGCAGCCCTCGTTGATTGGCCTCAATTTCCTCCCCCATGTACGAGCAGAGGTTAAAGCTCCGGCACTATACTTGTTGCTGTGATCACTGTACGATGCCGACCGGAATATGTACGCGCCGCTTTTCACGCTCGGTATATAGTCCAGCTTTATCCGACGTTTTGGTCCCCAATTTCCCGTCCGCTAATAGGCCAGCGAATGTATATACGGAGTCGTTATATGTATTTCCCATACGTCTTGCGCCGGCAGTGCATATGGGAAGAAGCCCCACTTCTGACTTGATCTAAGCCTCGCGCTCGGAAATCGCCCTGTATCGTCGAATACAGCTCGCCAGCAGAGCACGAACACCGTGAGGGGAAGCGTTACAAGAAAGAGCAGAAAGTGCAGTGCCGCCGTCCGGGCCAGACAGGCCGACTCGATTTGTCAGCATTTTTTTTTTTTTTTGCTCGTGGCTCTCCTTCTTCGTCTTTCTGGCGGCGCGCCTTGTAGTCGCGTCGACTCGTCGCCCTACTCATGCCCGGCTTTCTTCCCTTCCGTCACACCGCCTCGCTGTGCTTCTGGTTTGGCTCGAGCTTTCGCCGTTCTCTTGCTACGTCTGTACGCGAACCGATTGATCGGCCGCGACGTCTGGGCGGAATGACGTCGCATGGCGCGCGCGTTCCCCCGTACACTGTCTTTGCTTACACTGTATTTGCCGTACACTGTCATGCCGAGTGCCAGGCCTTTGTCTGGGCGGAATGACGTCGCCTGGCGCGCGCGTTACCCCGTACACTGTCTTTGCTTACACTGTATTTGCCGTACACTGTCATGCCGAATGCCAGGACTTTCGGCGCCAGCGCGACGCACTGGCACGCAACAGTGCTATTTCGTTGAATAATATTTCTTAATATCACTTATATGTTTCGATTAACCTGCATGCAGGACGGTGCGTGACAGGAATGTCTTGGTGGCTTTCGTTTGTCTCTGTTCTAATGAAATAATGTCCACATGCCATCGCCACCCGCGCACCTTTTCTTTCTTTCTTTCTTTCTTTCTTTCTTTCTTTCTTTCTTTCTTTCTTTCTTGTATTTGTTTATTTATTTAATTGTTTGCGTGGGTGCTCTGTTGATTTCGCTGACATACATACATACATACATACATACATTGGATTGTTTTTTTTTCTGTTGTGTGTTCAAAAGAGAGTTTTAATAAGCGATTCTATAGTCCTGCCGTGCGCTTTTTTAGTCCAAACTCGCTGAAGTGCAGTGACGTACCGCGGGTTGTGTAACGGTCGAAGCTTCCATTCAGGTCAGCTCGGCCTTCCTGGTGAGGGAGATTGCGCGGCAAGAGAGACGAAGTGGTGTAGAGGAAAAAAAAAAGGGGGGAAACCGCCGCCTGCCATGAGAGCGTACTGAGGAAAGAAGCCGCTGCAGGTATATCGTATAGAAATGTTGGACGCCAGGCTGTCCATCGCCGTCTCCGTTTGCCGTCGTGTGTGCGGAACAATATATTAAGAAAAATGCGAGTGGTGTCTTTTGCGAGAGATGCTTTACAGTATCTAGACTGATGTAATAACACTGCATTGGATGTAGACAAAATCGTATAGACTACATGTGGTATAGATTTTGTAAGCTCGCTCAGAATGCGGGCCGTTGCGGCGAGCTGCCGCGATAAGTGCAATAATGCGGCCACCTTTGTTTCAGCTTAAGACGTCATGAAATGACGTCGTCGCGTGACTATACATGTCATGTGCGACGTCTTTGGCAATACGTTATGATTACGCCATATGGGGACTCCATCACTTGATCCTCTTTTGCATATCACTTGTGTGGACGCATAGCCTCTGAGATGGCGCGGACGCACGGCGTGCCGACGGGCAATATTCGCATTTGATGGGGCATTTGAACTGTTTGCCTTTATAAATTATGTGATGAAGCACTCCTGAGTGGTTGGCGACACAACGTACGACCAGTTATCAACTTAGACGGGTAGTATACGTGAAACGACACGGAGACATGCAAGGAACAACAGAGAGAAAGTGAACCTGCAAGGATGGCTCAGCGACATGGGCAGGAAAGTAGGGAAACCCCGTGTCATGTATCGCCGGCTCCGAAGCGGTAAGAGGCGATTGCACGTGCTCCTTCCTCCCACCGTTTCAAACTTAGGGCAAATATCCTGCAATCCTGTGCAGTCCCTGCCCACGCTACTTATACATTAAACGATGACGGCAGGATGATGACGACAACGACGACACGCTTGATTCACCTTGTCGCTTGCAGCCTCGTTGAACCCGGCGTAACGGAAGGGACAGGTGGTTTTCTCCGAGGTCCCCGTTCGATTTCGGAGTTCTGCGTGTGTCGTTAAAACGTGTCTCAACCACCGCGCTCGCATACTGCTTGCTGCGCCCACCTCTTCCTCTCTTTCTCTGAGCGTTTAAGCAGGAAAAAGGAAAAGTGGCGATACGTAACGGTCCGTTTTTACGGGCACATCTCAACAGATCAGCACGGGAGGGGGGGAGTGATGGAGGAGACAGAGCATAGGAGGGATTGCGACGCGACAGCTGGCCAGTGAGAAAGAAGGCAGTCAAAAAGGATGGTTTGGCGCGAAAATGTGTCGGGTTCGGAGCCATTCGAAGAAAGCGATCTTCTCGAAAAAACGTTTGGGAAGACGCGTGAGCACGTTTGACGAGGCACGCGTGTGCGCATTGGGGAATGAGAACCCCTTATTCGCAATCGTGGAGCGCTTAATTGCGATGTACATCGCGCACCGTTCCGCGGTTATCTTTGTACCTGGCGCATCTCTGTGAGAGAGCAGTTGTTGCAGCACTGTGTCCGCTTTATTATGGCCTCTGCGACTGCGCATCTCTGGTAACGCTCGTATGCAGTCTTGTCCCGTCCGTCCGTCCGTCCGTCTGTCCTGGGAGCCGTGCACAGGGAGTGCGCCGGCTGTCTCCTGGCGCCGCGGTCGGAGCAGATAGCAAACAGGTGAAACCAGTCGTCGACTGGCTTTCACTGCGGTGATAGAGGAAAAGGAAAAAAGAAAAAAAAAAAAAACTCCGAAGGAGCCGGAGGGGATGCCAGCAAGCCGAGCGGGGCGAAGCATGCGCGAGGGCGAGGACTGCGCGTGCCACGGTGCGCACGCATAGGATTTGGGTCATGTGTTTTCTCCGTTCAACGTGTTCTCTTCGGGGTCCACTGGAGAGCGGCGACGATGCTCGCTCTGGCCGAGAAGGTTCGGGGAGAAGGTGGCGCGCCTCCCTTCCTTCCTCCTCCTCCAGTAGAGGAGAACTGCTACGTAGCGAGCGGCTGGCACGCGAGAGTGCAGCAGTGCATTGCTGCTTGCAACTCGGTGCCTTTCGTCGGTGCTGACCCTGTTTCTCTTATTCCCCCCCCCCTTTTTTTTATTGTCGTTATTTTTTTCTTAGCCGCCGTATTGATAGGAAGTGTCTGCCGCTGCCATGCGTAAGGAGGGGGAGGGAGAAGGCGAAATGTACGCCCGTTCGCTGTCAGCCGCCGTCGGCCTCGGTCGCGCTTGGGATGTGGATCAGACCAGTCCGGAAGGGAGCACTTTGGTCACCCGGAGAGGAGGTGCTCCGATCGTCGCGGACGCTACCGAATACTTGCCAGACTTTACACGTAGTGAGTGCGTGAATCAAAGATGTTTGGGTTCGCATCCCACCAATAAAAAATTATATTTTCTATTCGTAAATAATTTATGTCACAATTACGGCACTTTATAAGTAAATAGACGATGTTCCCTATGCTTGTTGTGGCCTATATTGTGTTGGTTTCATTTGATTGTGTTTAACAAAAGAGAAATGAGTTAGGAAATAATTTTTCTTCGTTTGTTCATTGTTGGATTACTTCAACTGTTACCCGCACTGGTGGTTGCGATTTCAACCTCAGATCAGCAATTTGTTGAATTTTTTTTTCCTACGCGCGGGCTCGTAGCTTAGGGCATTTTCATGTTCTGCGGGGCAGGTGAGGGATGTCTAAAGCTCTGTGCAAGCTTACTTTGTTTTCACTCCAAGCTATGAAAACTTTAGCGAACACATGCGCGCGTGGGCGTGCGAAAAAGACAAAAAACAAGAAAAGACATGCGACGTCCTGGCACTGTAGACTGTCGCTTTGTGGCATACGCAACCGTCGTTCATATTGTGTCTATGAAAAACGAGCCCAAATATACATTTTTTAACACGAAAGTGTTAAAATTCAGGGGTACGCTACGGCCCCTCTGGCGTACTTCCGTCACGGAAGTGAAGTTGGAAAATTTATACTAAGAAACTGCTTAAGGAAAAAAAAAAACAGGAGGCAAGCATCTGTCGTGCGGAATCGAACAAGTGACCTTTCGATTCTCATCGCGCGGCGCAAACCACTACGCCACAGAGCATATGATGTCTGGAATGCTAACGGCAAGCCGTTTATATACACCATACACCGTTTGGTGGTCGTCAGAGCTTCGAAACTTTAGCGCGTTTTCGTCATCAGTAGCGAGGTGGCGCGACGTGCTCGCGTTGGGCGCGCTCTCAAGGTCGTCGCCTCCACTAAGCGCCGCCTCCACGGAGCGTGGTCTCTCCAGCGCGCGCACTTATCAGACTCGCAATTCGGGAGAGGACGAAGGTCACTTCGAACGCTGACGCGGCCGCGGTTACGAAAAGGGGCGCGGTGTTGACACGCGACGCGGGAAGAATTGAGACGGAATTGTTCCTGCGTGTCCTGCGCATATTTGTGCGCTCGTTTAGTGCGTCTCTCTTTCTGTTTGAACAGCGCGCTTTGTCGAGCTGTGACAGTTGTTGGTCCGCGCTCGTCCTAAGTATGTTCACTTCGTGCGTGCTTTGTGCTTGAGGTGTGCGCTGCAAGTTTCAAGCTGTTTGCCGTTCCTAACGTGACTTCGCAATTGTTTCTAAAACAATGCGCAATGAAAGCTCGACTCCTTCCGTAAAGACAGCCCCGCCGCGGTGGTCTAGTGGCTAAGGCACTCGGCTGCTGACCCGCAAATCGCAGCATCGAATCCCAGCTGCGGCAGCTGCATTTTAGATGGAGGCGAAAATGCTGTAGGCCCATGCACTCGGATATGGGTGCATGTTAAATAACTTCAGGTGGTCGAAATTTTCGACGCCCTCGACTATGGCGTTTCTCATAATCATATGGTGGTTTTGGGACGTTAAACCCCACATATCAATCAATCCTTCTGTAAAGACACGTTTTACCTTCGTGTTATACCGATTTCTACACATGAGGAGCAGTCACGCTTTTTCCTTTATTTAAGCGTGCGTGGTACATTGCTTTTTTTTTTTTTTCGAAACGTCCTCTTTGGCTCAGTCGCGCCACTCAATTGCGCTGGAACAGGGTGTCAGCTTTTTTTTAAGGGTCAACGGTAATGCGAGACAGGCGTTTGTTCTGTGTGACAACGGGTTGTAGGTCGGCAGTCGCGAATGATCGCGCATCCGATGCGGTAGTTTTGATTTCGCGCGCTTTGCCGCTGCTGAAACTATCGAGATACGGCAGCTCCATGCGTGGTGTGTGCTCCGCGGCAGGTCGGATGGGTGTCCTTAAAGCCCCTAGAACTTATGGCGTCCGTCCTTGTCTCTTCTATCTGATTGCGTTGGTTTCGCTGTGTGTCGGGCGCTTATTGTTGTCTCGCCGGCGAGCGCTTAGCGGCGGAGAGGCGGCAACTGCGTCTCCTCCTCCTCCTCCTTTTGGCTTCGCGCTCTCCCGTCTGGGCGGCTGAAAACTTGGAATCTCCGGCTGTCTGTTGACCACACTTTGTTTTTTTTTTTTTTGTTTTTGTTTTTTTTTCTAATCGGCGGCCCGTGCGCGTTGGTGCAGTTCGTTTCGGGCGAGACTTCGCGGAATCCCATCGCGACTTCGCGGTCCGTCATGCGTTCGTTTTTTCCCTGTTTGTTGTGTGTAATGGCGTCACCCGCTTTTTCGACCATTGAAATGCGCATTGCTAAGCCCCTTTTAAACGAGGAAGCTCAGTGCTGCGAAGTCGGACGGTGGGGCCTGGTTCAGGGAAAGGCTTTCGAGTGTTTGTCGCCCTTTGGGGGACCGGTGCTTCTATAACGCTTTCTGGCGCCCCCCCCCCCCACCCCCTCTTTTTTTTAAGGCACCAAATGTATTTGTGGAACGCATCTTATCTGAACGCGGTCGCTCGGGCACTTTCGTCTTCGTTATGCCCCTCTCAGCCATCAGCCAACTTGCAGACTGCAACGAATGTGCACATTGAGCACATTCGTTGCAGAATGAGCACATTCTGAGCACGTTGAATGAGCACGTTGCAGAAATGAGCACATTCGTTGCAGAATGCAACGAATGTGCTCATTTGATTAAGACACGGGTGTAACTCACCGTCTGTGATGTTAAGCACATAACTGCGTTTTTGTCGACGGCATGAGTGACATTTCTCTCCTTCTCTATCTCTTTCATTCTCCTTACCCTTCCCCAGTGCAAGACAGCCTACCAGGCTCAGCCATGGTTAACGTCCCTCCCTTTCTTTCATCTTTATTTTCTCTCTCTCTCTCTCTCTCTCTCTTGAAGACAGCTTTACAGCGTAAATAAAACATGCGCCCGTGTATTAAGCAACACTCGGTGTTCGTTTCGGTGCTCCGTTGTATCAGTTTCGCGAGCAATTGTACCACAGTGTTCAGATTACGCTACGCTCGCAAATACATAAGGAAAAAACATGGATATCGCCGTGTCTGTTTATCGCATGGGGTGCGATCTACGCAGCTTGACGCAGTGTGATCCGCTTCCTGTTTCTGCATCGTTGACCTTTGTTTTCGTTCTTGTTTAGCATACTAGATGTTCCTCGGTGTTCCGTAATCGTCGCTTAATCGGGCATTTAAAGCGTGGGTTTGAACAATAATCACGGAAAAGATAAAACGACCTGTTGTGCTGCTGTCGGAGACAACAGCACAGCAGGAGATGTTTAGTAAACCTGGGTATTTTGTGCATTATAAGAAATAGTTTTTTTATTGCTCGTTTTTTTTTCGTTTTAATGTATGAGAGAAAACATACGCCCATCGCTTTGAGGGTTCCGCTATAGCCTTTGTTACTTGGCTTTAGTCACTGTGACGAAATGCGTCGTAATCCGGATGTGCGATCTATACCGCTCGACGCTTTAGCAAAAAAAAAAAAAAAAAAAGCGTGGCTGCGCAACAATTAGGCGGCGCAAGGGAGCGCCTGATCGCGCTTCCGTGATGCGAAGGCAATCTGTCTGTCCCTCGTTTTTTTTTTTTTTTGCCACTGCATCTTCTTGGGTGCTTGGCACGTGGGCGATCCCAAAAAGTAATTGGCGGCCATCGCACTAACCGTACGGGAAGGGAGAAAAAAAAGGGGGGGGGGGAAGCTCCGTTCAAGCTCCTGTCGCCGCGTTTTATTATATATATACGTGCATTTCCCGTCCAATTTCCGATCGCGGTCACCACCTGTTTCGCCTCGCGTGAGCGGGTCGGTCACGAGAGTGACGTCACGAGTGTGACGTCACGACGAGTTAACACGATCGAGCGTTGCGCTCCGTTGGCGACCTCACGCGTGTTCGTGGCATTACGCTACTGAGGGTTTTTTATTTTATTTTTTAATGAGCGCGCACCTTCCGCAGCGGAAGCGGGACGCCAGGCGCCGACACACGTGCGATCGGATCGGGCTTCGCGGGAAGTCGGATGTGGGTGACGCCCCGACGGCGGGGCCCGTTGTGGGGAAAGTTGGCGCGTCACTGAAGCGGGGACCAATCGGAAGAGCCGCGCTAGAGTTACCTTTTAGATAGCGGAGTTTCGCATACGCTTGGCTAGCAACCACAGCGATGCAGTGGAACCACACTCCATTCTATTGCGGCAGCAATTATATGGACACTGTTGGCTGGATTTCGCCGCCGGCGTCATGCACCGTATATGTATACGTATATATATGTATGAAAACGCAAGAAAAAAAATTTGAAAAAAAAAAGACTCCGGCGCGCGGAATCGAACGTGGTACCTCCACGTCGTGAATGCGTGGCGTTAACCACCGAGGCTCCTTCAACGTTCCAACGGCAAACTATTTATATCTACCACTTACCGCTGTTGGCGGACATCCCGAGGGGGAGGGGGGGGGACTGTCGTATTTTCAGCATTATCAACAAGATGGCGCAATGAGCGCGCGGCGGCTCTCATCTCACTTTGACCCGCGGAGAGGAGAGATGATCTCGCGCGCCTTTATCTCCCTGTGGGGAGGATCATACGTCTTGGCTGGTGTTGGGCTTGCACTGGAACGATTCTGTTGTAGTTACGCGGCGCACAAAGGTCACTGCAATCGTTGCACAGCCTCTGTTTGCGAAAAGAGCGCGCTTTTCACTGACACAGCGAAGTAACAACTGAGACGCTTATTCGCGTTCATCTGTACCTGTGAGTACGTTCCGTGCGTCATTTGTACGTGAGAAACGTGGGGCACGTTTCGATATGCTTGCCCTTGTGCGCGTGAGCTTCCAAGTTGTTGCTGTCGTGTTCATTGCTTCGCCTTTGCGGCAAAGCTGTGACGTTTTGCGGGTAACACGCATGGCGGGTCGCCGACATGCGATGAGCTTGACTGTTGCTGAATCGTGTCAATACAGTTGGCTGAAACGGCGTCGTTGGGAAATAGGAAAATCTGCCCCAGTGTCAATTTCTCCGCAATGTCCGGTTGCTAGCGATGTTTGGAAAATTTACGCGCAACTGTATATTTCGAGCAATGAAACGAACAGACAATTACGACCAGGAGAACGAAAGGGGACGTAATTTATTGTTCTGTAACACTAGTATAATATAATGATAGAAGCCCGAATTGAGAAGCAATTAAGTGGACGAAATCGCATTTTTTTCCTTTAGTGGTATCCGAACCCACAACCGTCGAATTCGAACTCGCGATGCCGCTTAAAAGTAACAGGTACGGTAACACCAAGCCGTACGATTCTTTCGCGCCTCGGCGGGGTTGCGTACGTCGCAGTCCCGGATGACACGTTTTAGAGTCGCTATCTCTGGCCGCTGCCTATAGTGGCAGCCGCAGACGACGCCGGCGTGGGTGTCGTACACGGCGTGCAAAAGAGACGTCCACACCCGCGCCCCCACATTCGGCGGCCATCCTCGTGGGTTGCGTGACAGAACGGGTAGTTCGACCGAACCAGCGTTTCGAGTGGTACGTCTCTATATCATCAGAATCGACGATATTTTCTTATTAGTCGTTTAGTGTCGCGTATAGTGATCTTCAAACGGCTTGAAGCCGAGAAGTGCATATGTAGTTGACGTATCCGAATAAGTACACAGTATTAATGGAATGTCTGAAACACACTGAGCGCGCAGTGGGACAAATGAGTGAGGACATTGTCGTTTGCACCGCGTTGCCACTAGCTTCAAATGGTTTCATTCATCTAACGAAGCTTACAGGTCGTATCACACTCCTTCAGCTCGCGCTCGCTGGGCTTTTGGCTGTAGGGGCGAGACTGGAGGGGTTTTTCACTCATTATGGAAACTATATAGCGCTTAGCGCAGTGGGGTCGTGCGGAGACGTTGGGACGTCCGTGTCCGAATCCCTTGGTTCAATAAAGTTTTACCTATACCTACAGCGTGGTTCGGGTGCAGACTAAAGAATAACATATTAGTACAACCGCTTGTTTTTTTTTATTTATTCGCCATCTTGGTGGCATTTCAGTGCTGTCAATATATCTCGTAATTTTCTCGTGCATCACTTGCATGTAACAAAAATTTTAAAGACACGTTGTGAAATTCCAAAGGGTGTTCGGTTAAAACCTGTGACTAATCAGCTGTCCGTGCCATGTCTTTCTTTTTTTTTTACTATCTGGCTAATCTAGTGATTGATGAGAGAGTGTAAGAGGGAGAGGCCACAGCACGCACCGTTCCAGGGCACGGACGGACGGACGCGAGTATGAGACATCAAAGGCTTTCGCTTCACGACAGCGGGCGCGATGAAACGCACAACGCAATCGCACCCGTTCGTTGAACATGGCCTTGTTTTTCGTTCCTGTGCAGTGCGTTGCTGCTGATTTGAATGAATGTCGGCGAGGTGTTTACCACTTGAAGGTGCGCCCAAATGTTGCGATGTGGACACTGTACAGAAAAACTTTGCGCCCACGGGAATGGTAAACACTTCTTCTTCTCGGTGTTTCCGTGGCGATTCGATGAAGCTTCGCTTGATTAAGCGGGCCGCTCCATCGCTTTTGTGTGTCCTTCTTTTACCCGCGGCTGTTTCTCCGTCTACGATTCCGGCGTCGGCACTGTCACGGCGGTACAATTTTGTGAGCGTTTATCTCGTTCGTGTAACTTTTTCCTCATTTCTCACTCTAGTCATTTCAAAGAAAGCCCGTGGGGCGTTTTATTGGTCTTCTCATTTTCCGTTTATTTCTTCCTTCTTGCATCGCGTTTGAAAAAAAATAAGCGGTTCCAATGTGAATTATTGAATCATTAATGGCAGCGGGCAAAACTAACGCACATGGTGATCGAACAGAAAAAGCTGTACACAACACGGTGCTATCTATATCAACTGACTTTCATCGCTGCTCGATTACCAACGTTATATACAGGAAGTTATGAAGGGCTAATACGCACAACACATTTTTGTTTAAAACGCGTCTCGTGTGTGCGTCATTTCCTTGTCGTGTATCATACTCGACCGACGCACAAGTGTATCATGCACCAGCGACCAGAGTGCACCATCATCATAACAATTTCAGTCCCCATCAACACCACAATCATTTCAGTATTATCGTTATTTCGTTTTATTTATTTATCTATTCACTGTCCTTTCTGATCACGTGACCCGCATGACGCGGTGGTGTGACGTACGCGCGCTATACATGTCTGCTCCTGAAGATTACGTACCAACGAGCCCAACTACTGATGCCTCCTCGTTTTGATGAAGTTATGTCACCGGGAACCAGTTTGCGGATGAGGCGGCTCGAGGCTTCACAGATTACCGAGCTTCCTTGCACACTGCAATAGAGGATCCAACGCCCCTAGACCCTAACTTTGGTGCAATTCTTCAGTATTGCAGGGACAATAGAAAAGTGTATCCAGCACCGCATAAGACACTTACAGCAATGGAATCGGTGGCATTACGCAGAATCCAAACAAACACATACACGAACTTACACAGGCTGCATGTATTCTACCCCACAGCATACAAAGATATATGTCCGTGGTGTGGGGCTACACCAACTATGTTTCACATCACGTGGGAGTGTACGCATCACAATGAAGAACACCACAACATGAATAACACAGAGGAACAATGGGAGGCGCTGCTGTCCAGCTCGGCCATTGTTGATCAGCGCTGGCTGGTCCAACGGGTAGAGATGATGGCTAGGGCCAGCGGAGCCCTGGAATAGGGGCCCGACCATTTGGAATGCTCCGCGTTATGCGCAAATAAAGTTTTCTCTCTCTCTCTCTCTATCCGCACTGACCTTCTTGTACGAAGGAAATATGCCGTTGTGCGGGGGAAAAGTGTAACGATGGCATGCGCGTATTGGAGTAAGGCGTCGTGACGGCCAGCGGGGTGACTCTTCCGACGTCCAGCTCGTCCGGGGGGCGAGAGCGCGCCTTGTGGCTCGCGTCCTCCGCGGATGCCGTCCTCGTCCCACTGGCCTGATACGGTGCATGTTCTTTATGCTAAACACTGGAGGTGCAGCTAGTGTTATAGCTTTGCTCTTTCGATGGCGAACTTGTTACTTCGGCATCTTGTCCGAGGAAACCGGTCGTATGCCTCCCTCCGCGATTGGCAAGCAGTCACGAAAAATGACTCGTGTGACACGAAGATGAGCTCTTTCTTACATTGGCTCGTGCGTCGTCTCGCATCTGAAGCTGTGCGTTGTCATGTGTGTATAATTGTAAAAATAATGAAAAATTTGAAAACCATGATGCGGATAAGGACGCAAAGTTATAAGCCTCAAATGTGATGACTGTTATGCGCCGAGTGCGTGCTGTAGAGGGCGTCATTGTGGCTAATAGCGCGACGAACGAGGACAGAGAAGAACCACACGGGACAAGCGTTAAATAGATGGCGCCACAGTACACCAACAAGGACGTTTTATATTCTGTGCAAGTGGGCCTGAATTAGTAATTGTCATTTTTTTTCTTTTCGTATCGCAGGCAGGGTGTTTCTCTCTCTCACTCTTTGTGTGTGTGTGTGTGTGTGTGTGTGTGTGTGTGTGTGTGTGTGTGCGTGTGTGTGTGTGTGTGTTTTCTCACGCAATGGCGCACGTGCATTGTGGCGACGATGTAGACCAAGAACTGCCTTGAATCTGCCGCACCCTGGAAGTGGGATTTACATACCGAAGATAACGTGTTCCATATCTCAAAAGTACCGATGCGGCGCCCGCAGTTATTCTATATGCGTCATCTACTTTGGATTGCGAGCTGTGGCGAGGATCAGCCGCCACTTTCGTGTCACGTGACACGAGAGTGACGGCCGGTCCTGTACATGTCGCAAGTGCATGTACATGCGCAAAGCTGTCCCGCAAGCTGTCATCTTCATTCGTTCCCTCATTATGCCGTGTGACACACGAAATAATTGTTATTAAGAACTCGAACGGAATGAGCTTATTAGACAAAAGAAAGCCTGGTTAGTGATAGCATCGTGTCAGTGCCCAATGAAGCCTTCAGGCGGTGCTTATACAGGCTGCTTTCGCTTCACTTATTGATTGGTGCTTTACACCGCTGCACTTTCTTTTCGACCGTTCCGCCCTTGTCTGCTGCGCACTAGCAATCAAGCTTTCCCTCGAGGGGTCAACAAGGAAAAAAAAAAGAAAAAGCTGGGGAAACCCGTTTTGTTTCTTGAGCACTGCCGCCGACCGACCAGCTTTCCAGGGACCTTTCGCGACCTGACTTTGCTCCTCTTAGATCGCTTTTTTTATTTCGATCTACGCCGCGTGAGCCAGTAGGTGGCTCTTGCAAAGCTCCGGGAAAAGTATGTCGCCTTGAAGCTCCTAGGCGCGGCGAAGGACTCGCGAGAAGGACGGACTTTTGGGCGTGCTATATGGACGGTGCAATTCTGGGCATTTCTATTTTGCTCGGGTGTGTTTGTATCGTTTTACAGCGAAAGCTGTTATGAGATCACAACTCGGGTCACGCGTATAGCTGTCCGCCGCCGCCGGTGTCCGTAACCACATCGCGCGAAATGAGGAAAGAAAAGAAAAACGAGCACCAATGACACAGGTCGGCTCGAACCCGGGTCTGCTGTGTGCCAGCCCAGTATTTTACCACTGAGTTACGTCGGTGTTCGTAACTTGTCAAGCTTGCCTTAGGCATGCTTGACCTAGCACCAATGACACAGTGGGGCTCGAACCCGGGTCCGCTGGGTGCCCAGCACTGAGCTGCACCGGTGCTTGTGACTGTGGTTGTCAAACTTGTCTTAGGCAGGCTTGATGTCGGGAAAGCAATCGCGTCAGTACAACTTACAAAACGTTTTAAAACAGCGAAATAACAACCAGTCGTCGCACAATGCGAATAGCGTAACGAGTGGGCAGTCTAATGCTCCAACCCATCTCAAAAAGCTTGTTCTTGTTCCCCCATTAACTGTGGCGCATACCTACTGCAGCCATATTTCCTCATCGTCGTCAGCCACTGCATGAACAATCGGCACAAAATTCCGCGCAAGCGTCTAGCAGAAACCACGCTCCTCAGAAGAATGACGAAAAATGACGAAAAAAAGCGAATGCCGACGAAATGACGAAAAAAAGCGAATGCCGACCTACTACCCAAATATATTTATTATAATTACCTAGTGAGTATCAAGCAGGTGGGCCTGCAGTAGTTACCAAATGAGTGTTTCGAAGAGGCCCTGAAAGGCCGCTTTTTCTAGCTTTCGCTGTGACTGCGCTGTGCTTTCCGCGCAGGCCTGGCGCTTTTAATCTTTGGGGTTGGAGGAGCTTGTTGTCGACCCTGAAGTGTCCCGCAGCAGGCGCTCCAAGCCGTCCTGCCGCCGCTTGCCGTACTCGCTCCTTGAGACGGATGACGCAAGGTTGCATGGCTCGTGTGTGGCGGTAGTAACAGCCGACCGGTCGTATTGCGTCAGGTGTCGGAACCTGCGCAGTCTCGGAACACATTGGATGAAGCAGCAACTCCTAAATTGAGTGCTTGAAATACTTACGTAACCCTCGACCAGAGTTTTATTGATCTCTGCACTGCCGTATTCGCACTTAGTTCCTTTTCTTCAACTGTCCGTGATAGGAGATCACCCATGGGGAGATTTGCTTACAATATCGGCTAACATTTGGAATTGTCATACTTGCGTAGCTGTGACAAAAAAGTCACCGAATGCACAATAAAAGACCCGTTGATCGTGCACAATAAACTTTTCGTAATTTCTCAGAGGTAAAGAGGAAAGATATGGCGGAAAGGCGCTGGTAGCATCACTGTGAAAAAGAAAATGTGAGGAATCAAAATGACGCGTCCGCGCGCAAAATGAGCATTTTTTTTTTGGGGGGGGGGGGGGGCTTAGTGGTGAATGCGCGTATAATGTCGTGAAGCAAAAGCATAAGCATGTATACTGAGGTCATATGTGGACGTACTGTGGCGGAATATAACGAATGTGTCTTGTTGCCACTGTCTAAGCGAACTTGCCCGATCGTGCCAGATGTCTTCCGAAGATTTTGAATTGCGCGCCTTACATGGTTCAAAAAGGCACCTACGTCGTTTTTTTTTTCTTTTTCTCTGGATTTTTTTTTTGGTTTTACGACGCAGGTTATTGACTTTTCGATTCCCTGGCTAGCTGTAAACTCAGTTTCTACACCAGGTGCAACTGTGGCAACTATGCAAGAAGTTTGCTCAGCAATATGCGAAAGTCAGCGCATACCGTGCATGGCCTCTGCGATTAGCTCCGACTGCGTTCTGCCGGAGCTAATCGCGGAGGCCACGATATTAAAAAAAAAAAGTCGCTACGCGATCCAAAAGTTCTCACCTATCACAGCGCGCACTAACAATTTTAAGTATTCTTTTTTCCCCGCACTATAACCGACTGGAATAACCTCCCGCATGAAATTCTTTCATCTGACAATGTGCTGAAATCTATTGATCAAATGTTTGACTTGTAAAATTTTGTATTAATATTTTACAGTGTTTTCAAAATATTTTGTATTGTCCTGTTCATTGTTTTTACCTCGCTAAAGATTGTATAATTGTTCTAACGGCTCTGTAACACCCCCATTCCTACTTGGGCCCATTTGTGGCCTGCAGTATTGTATAAATAAAATAAAATAAAATAAATAAATAAATGTCCAGAACTGCCTATTGACAGCCGTGTAATAACGTACAAAGCATCACCATTTACGAACGACGAAAAAAAAAGAAATAATTACGGGTGGTAAATTGAACTTCATTTGATGAAGTATGAAATATTAAACGTAGTATAGTTCCGTCTCGTCTGTCTAAGCGCAGTTGACTGATGTGTAGGGGATCGACGTATGTAACTGCGCGGTAGTAAACACGGACGACAAGAAGATACAAGGACAAGCGCAGACTATCAACTGAAGGTTTATTTTTCACAAACCACATATATATGTCTGAAACAGAAAAAGAAAACACAAAAATCTACAAAAAATGATAACTTAGCACTTAACAATCAACAAAACGTGAACGTTTGACAAAAGCAGATTCATGGACCATGTGCGCCACTTGCCAGATACTGTAGCTCTTTATCTAGAAGAGCTAACGACGGTTTGCTGACGCAGTGTTCTGTTTCCCGTGCCATTTTTTCCGCTTCGACGATCATACGGGTATGATCGTCTTTGTGCCTGTACATTACGACCGTGCTTTCGAACTGCGCAATGCAGCCACACCTACTGACGTGCTGAGCCAAAAAACCCTCACTGCCAGTGCGCACATTGCGTGCGTGCTCGCGCAGGCGCTCATTTAGGCATCTCCCAGTCTGCCCGATGTAACACGCACCACAAGATAGCGGAATTCTATAAACTACCTTCGTGACACATCTGACAAACTGAGTTTTATGCCTGACAGTGCAAGATTGTTTGGGCCTATTGTTTACACATGTCATTTTGGCTAGCTGAGAGAGCTTGTAAGGTGCCGAAAAAAACGACCTTTACGCCCATGCGCTGACCGAGCTTTTTCATCTTGTGAGATAGCTGGTGCTTGTAAGGGATAGCTGGTGCTTGTAAATGACATGTGTAAACAATAGGCCCAAACAATCTTGCACTGTCAGGCATAAAACTCAGTTTGTCAGATGTGTCACGAAGGTAGTTTATAGAATTCCGCTATCTTGTGGTGCGTGTTACATCGGGCAGACTGGGAGATGCCTAAATGAGCGCCTGCGCGAGCACGCACGCAATGTGCGCACTGGCAGTGAGGGTTTTTTGGCTCAGCACGTCAGTAGGTGTGGCTGCATTGCGCAGTTCGAAAGCACGGTCGTAATGTACAGGCACAAAGACGATCATACCCGTATGATCGTCGAAGCGGAAAAAATGGCACGGGAAACAGAACACTGCGTCAGCAAACCGTCGTTAGCTCTTCTAGATAAAGAGCTACAGTATCTGGCAAGTGGCGCACATGGTCCATGAATCTGCTTTTGTCAAACGTTCACGTTTTGTTGATTGTTAAGTGCTAAGTTATCATTTTTTGTAGATTTTTGTGTTTTCTTTTTCTGTTTCAGACATATATATGTGGTTTGTGAAAAATAAACCTTCAGTTGATAGTCTGCGCTTGTCCTTGTATCTTCTTGTCGTCCGTGTTTACTACCGCGCAGTTACATACGTCGATCATGCATCACCAACTCGCCCAATCGTCCACCTTGTGTAGGGGATGCCTGCCGCTCGAGGGAAGGGTTCGTGTCGGCGATATAGCGCGTGGCCAACCCGCTTCATTCTTTCTTTTCTCTCTCTTCTGCAGACGACTTCAAGCCGGCCTCTGTAGATACGTCCAAGTCTGCCAACGTCGAAGTGGGAGAGAAGAACCAAATCACTGTGACTGTGCCGCACATCGAGGTAGGGGGCGCGCTCGGCGGGCGACCCACTTTGACCGCCTTTCCTGCCAGCTGCATGCCTCCGCCGCTGCATTGTGATCGTGGCGGGACGTAACAATGCAAGACGGGCAGATCCCGTTTTACTTGCCTGCCGCGCGAGCTGCTGGCCCGTTTGCGCATGCTCGCGCGCCGTCACATATTCTTCGCGTTTTTCCCTTTCTCTTCGGCACTGCTCGTGTGCTGCGAGCCTGACCTTTCTGTTGCTTTTGTTTCGCTCCTATAGACTTCTTCCATGTTTTTTTTTTTTTACGATCGCTATACTTCCCGTATTTCTCCCGCGCTCGAAGCTGTGACGGCGATAACTTGTAATTATGCAGTGCGCGTCTACTTTACGCTGCTCTGCCGCCAACAGTCAAGTAAGCGGGGCTGAATCCTGTCTTGTATTACAGTGGAGTTGTACTTTCACCCGACAGTGATGCGAAACTGGGGCGCCGTATCTATGTACTTAGTGTTTTTTTTTTAATTTTACGCCACCATTGCATACGGTCGTCGTCCGTCGTTGATATATTACAGCGGATGTCTGCCGCTAAACGTGTACGTTTGAACGACGCCAAATCTAATTGTTATTACACTCGGCGTCATTCGAACGTACATGTCTCGCGACGGATCGACCCAGATTTTTGTCAATGCTTTAGCAACCTTTTGTTCAGCGAGCTAAATAAACCACAAGATAGACACAAGGAACAATAGGGAAGCAATTTTCACCATCTTGGTTACACAGGTGTGTGCGTTTACCCTCCGTGGTTTTAATTTTCTAAATGCAATGTTAGTGCAGTGATACGCGCTGTACCCAGGATATTTCCGAAGCGAGGAAGAGGGTCAGCCCCTTCCCTATCCCCCCTCCTTTTTTACTAAGCCTGTGTTTGCGTATTTGTCTTCAGTACACAACAGGGTCTCTGCCCAAACTGTAATTAGTATTATTTTTGCGTTCCACTTACGCTCAGTAACAAAGAAAAACGAGGAGGGTGGATCTGGGTGGTTGCGGTGTTTTGTACCAAATATATTGATGCAGCATTAAATTTTTTTTTCGAGGAGAGGGGGAAGATTTTAATCATGCCTTATGTATGTTTGTGCACGATTTCCATGCACACACACTCACAAACACACATGCATATATATATATATATATATATATATATATATATATATATATATATATATATATATATATATATATATATATATATATATATATATATATATATATATATATATATAAGGGCTCGTTTTTTTTTTGTCTTTTGACACAATAATAATGAGGTCTAACAGACAATAATGCCAAGGAATGTATAGGAGAAGTTTTTAGAACAAATGTAATGCGAATAAGAAGAAAGAAATGTGGGAATCGAACCTACGACCTTCGAATAATGCGTTCGATGCTCTACCACTGAGCTATCACGGCGGCTATCCCCCCAGCCACTTTATTGGGTTTATACGTGAATTTAAACGTGGGAGTGTCAGTAAGTGCCACCTGTAGCCATGGCGGCGAGTGTGGCACACTCTTTTTTTTTTTTTATGAGCCTGTATGGCGTCACGTAGCACGTGAACTTATTACGAGCTAGCAGCTGACCAATAGTCCCTCGTATACAACCCAACAGCACCAAGTCTGCCAATGCAAGACCCTCGTTAATGAATATGGGAAAGAAGTGTGTACCTAAGGGCTCATTTTTTTCCGTGTTTTGACACAATAATAATGAGATCTAACAGACAATAATGCCAAGGAATGTATAGGGGAAGTTATTAGAACCAATGTAATGTAAATATGTAAATAAGAAGAAAGAAAAGTGGGTCAAAAATAACTTGCTTTGAGCAGGAATCGAATATATATTATATATATATATATATATATATATATATATATATATATATATATATACACTCACATACACACAAGCAATTTTTTTTCAATCGGGAGGGGGAGGGTTAAAAATTCATCGATGAGGTTCAGACCTCATCGCCCCCGTGTGGGAGGCCTGTGCCCGTGGCCTACGCCCAGCCAACTGCTGGTTATAATAAATGTGTTTATTCCTCCGCCTCCTTTATTTAGTTAGGTATTGCTGTTAGCCGTGCCTTGCATAAATGAGCACGGACTCGCTTTCCTGAAGCATGAATCTCAGTCACCCAAATCAGCATAAATCTCACTTGCAGCATGTGACAGCTGAGTAAAAGGCATACGGGTGAGCTGACATAACCTATAGTTAGTGAATTCAGGCTACTCAATCCATGTAGTGCCACTTCTGATTTCTCCCCTTCTTTGTGGCTCCGTCGACAGGTTAGTGCGTGAGCATTTGAATACTCTCAGGTGCACACTGTGTTGCAGAGTAGATTTGTTTGTAGGGCAGAACGCGTGTGCTCGCACAGCTGCTTCTTCGCATGTGTCTATATGTGTCTGTATGTGACCAGCTTCGTAGCATACGATGTGCATAGTGTGCTAGTGCTGTTGCGGCCCGTAAACCACAATGTCTGGTCGCTTGTGAGTGTTGCCTGTGTGCGCGCCTGTGGCTGATGTGCGGTGCGATCGGCCGCGGGTCCTGCGCCATCAGCAGAACCATCTGTCCCAGGGCTCCGGCACTGCGCACACGGTATTCAAGGGCTCGCAGCGGCCTTACCAGCGGGAGTGTGTCCTGGTCGTTGACAACGTCACTGGCGAAGTAACCCTTGAGAGGCTCAGCTGTAACATCCAGCTCAAGAAGACCAGGTACGTACTATGCCTCCTTTCGATCCTCATATTTTCTGTGCATATTCCACCTCTTTGGATGACGGATTTCAATCCTAACTTTAAGTGTCCTGTCAACCACATTGTCCATTGAATCGGATAAAAGGCTCTCCCGCGAAGCAGTAGCCTCAGGTTCGATTACTGGCTTATGGTGAAGTTGAACTTTACTTGCATGCCAGCATCACACTGGTACTTCTGAGGATCAGAGGCCAACCCGGATTATATATCTCAAACGATGACTAACAGTGGTCTTGATGAGTGGTCTCGATGGTTTATCTAGCTCAAGTTTGGCACGAACACCAGCCAAATTGTGATATAAGAGTCAGATCGCTGTAGTCTCAATCGTGATCGGGCCTCATTGCGATTAAAGGTGATGCCTGATCCGGATCGTATCTAATTCAGATTGGTCATGATCACAATCTAAAGTGTCTGGCTGACACCGATATGAGGAGATTACCACGCCCACTGGAGGCAGCCAGTAAGCCGGAAAGTTTACCAGCGAAGTTATTGATGTTATCAAAATCGAAGATGCCTTTCGCAAGGGTGACTCCATCCACATACAGCATGTCGAGGATGAATTTCATTTATGGCGGTATATTCAGGTTTTTGACCAAAGGGAAGCGGAGGTGAACAAGCATGATGAGAATAGAGAGGGAGGAGGAGGAGGAATAAATTTTATTATTGGAAACCAGCAGGTTTAGCTAGGCCTTCCATGAGGGGACGTCAAGAGCTTGCCTGGGCACCGCCTCATGGGCGTGCTGGGTCATTCAGGTTTGGTCATCGAGAGCGGGCCTCCGCAGAGCCTCATGAAGCTTTGACGAAAGGGTCGTGGTGTTAGCGTGTCTGTACTGTGCCAGGCACTCCCACAGCATTTGCGGAAGCGTAGCCGGGTGAGTGCCACAGCACCAGCAGTGGGGAGTAGTGTTGGCGTCCGGAAATATGAGGTGAAAGCAGGCAAGGGAGGGATACGTTGCGCGAGGTTTAGAGACACCAAAGACAATCTGACTACCTTCAATGATCTTGTTAAGAACTTTTACCTAAAGACACTGAGCCTTTGCCCACCTCACCCCAAGCTCAACTGGGCACAGGTTATCATTTTGCATCTACTTCAAACAAACACGTATCCCATGGAGAGAAAAATTTTTTTTTTTCATTCATGGTGACAACTATGAGCAAAGCTACCACGAAACCCAATGTTGGACGAAGCGACACTGGATGGGCCTAGCAGGTCAAAGAGCACACTGGCAGCTCAACCTTTGTTTGACTTTGCTTGAGTGAGCTGGTGTTGATCAAATGATTAAACCGGTGGCATACCTGGCACAGGCATGGTGTGCCACCTCCTGGCTATGCCACTGCCACAATGCAAGTGTCCATTATCTCACTATTTTATTTCTGCATACTTTTGCCTCATGCAGAAGTATGCTTCATTTGAAGCCATAATAAAAATCTTGTCTTGCTTGAAGAAGTGAACTATCATAATATCATGCACGCATAATTTGACCTGTATGCTTATGCTATTCTACAATTAAAATATCTTCGTTTCTGTGCAGATAAAGTGTCACAGTAAACATGAAACACTTAAATTTGACAACCATTTTTATATAAAATCATGTGGTTTGGTCACCGATTGAAGTAAGTCAGCTATGCTTTCTTTGTTATATCACTGGCATTTTCATGAAGCCATAACTAGAGAAAGCCTATACCATCCAGTAGCCATCAACTGCCTTTGTATAATGGAATTAACTAATTGATGTGCTCTTATTTTCTTACCTAATGTATTTAACAATGTTAAAGATAGTGTGGCTGATAGTGTTGTTCCCCTGCATACATTTGTCAGTAAATAGCACTCCTGTTTTTAGGAATGCATTATTCTGGTTCCTTGGGGTTCTGCTTAATGAGATGTTAGTGCTCACTTCTTATTTCTTATTCAGTGAGTCAGTGAGTGAAACAACTTTATTGTTGATCCGGCAAGGGGGTAGAGGTTGGGGAAATAAAGAAAGACTCTAGCATTCTCGGACGTCCCGGAGCAGCAACCTACTCGCGTCGAATCCGTGGGGGCGCCGCTTTCAGCTTCTGGCGTTCCAGGATGCCAAGCACGTGCTGGACCACGTTTCTTTGGTTGCCTGGCTCATGATTTTGCTGCTGATGTTTGTTGGCAGTTCTTATTGGTTTCCTGGCGGCGGTGCACAGTCCCAGAGATGTCTCTGTGTGGCTGATAGAAAAATGGGCTGAATGGCTGCCGGCCGGCACCCATACGCTCTTCGTTTGTGTAGCTCACCTTCGTACGTTGGCATTCTATGACTGTTCCAAGATCACCTGCAAGTCACAGCACAAGGACATGTCTTACGACAACGGCGACATTGTTAGGCTCTAGACACCGCTTTACAAGCGTGGCCTGTGTTAAAAGTTTCTCGCGCATTACACCGGCCTCTTCGTCATGGTCGATAGCCTCAGTGACTTGACGTACTCGATTGCTTGTCTCCTAAATCATGGCTACCGTTCTCGGCAGATACAACTTGTTCACGTCTTACGCCTAATGTGCTGTCATCCGAGTGACTTTACGTTCGTGTAGTCCTTACTCGCCCAGTGGCGTCCGTGGAGGGAGAAGTGCTTTGCTAACGGTATAGGGAGGACAAAAAAAAAAAAAGAGGACGAAGAGCGCTTGCTTGTCTTGTGAGTGCATCGGTGCTGGGCAGCAAGTGCCATTCAGCCCTTTTTCTATCAGGCCATCTTCAAATAAACATCTTTCATCGCAACAATATGTTCATCTTGATTAAGTACTTGAGTATTTTACAGTCATGATCATAATGCCTGGACAAGCAGTGTCTAATTTTAGTTTTTCTGTGGTAAATAAATATAGACGCTTCACTCTATGTTTTCTGCAACAGATGAAAAGGGATTACCATTCAACTTCTAATTTGATTGTTTGGCAACTCTATTTGCTCCTTTGTTGTTGCTAGACAAGCCCGTAATGAGGCTATCTTAGGGAGTGGGGGGTTAAGGCACAGCCTTCCCAAACTGGACGAATACAAGATTATACCTTTTTAACTTAAATTTGTGTGCCCATGTCACATGATTTATTGAATTTAATGTCTTACTAGGTATGCATGTTGGCATAAAGATAACATAAAATAAGGATATGGTCAGAAATAGAGTAATGTGCGTATAATATGAGTCCAGTTAAACACTGGCAAAGGGGTTCTAAATGCTTGTTTATGGCCAAATGAACATTTACATTGAAGATTTTGAGTCGGAGCATCTGTGTTACCTGCCTAAAGCCTTCTTTGAATTCGCATGTTTGTCTCCACAGAGCCGAAGGAAGCAGCAAAATCCAGCCGCGGCCCATCACCCCCATCGACAGCGGCAGCAGTGGTGGCGGAGGAGGATCACGCAAGCATTCTCCGTCGCAGAAGCTTTCCCCTCCTCAGCCACAGACGAATGGCAAGCACAGCTGGTCCTCGAGCTCCCCCAATGGGCCACAGCAATCACAGTCACAATTGCAGCAGCGCTCTAGCCAACAGCAGCCAAGGATCTCTCCAAGCCAGCCGCAAGTGCAGCGTAGCAGCCCCCCTGGCAGCCAGAGCAGCCCTTCCATGCCAACCCTGTTGACACCTAGGGAGGGAGGCGGCTCCTCAAGCCGTGCTCCCTCAGCAAGCAGGGACAGCATGCCACTGCTGACCACTGAGACTCTCCATGGTAGGCGCCCCTTGTGTAGTCTTGTTGCTGGTTTCGTGCACAATTCTCGAGTCCAACTGCATTGCTAGATCACCAGGGCATGGACAGGGGTGACTGGTGTTCGCTTATTCACACCTAAGCTTTTTCTTTTTTATGCAGTGCTCAACTGAAATTATTGGTTGAACAGCCTCAATAGACAACCATTCACAATTAGCAGTGTGCTCTGACCGTGGCCACACCCTGATTAAGATGCACAGCGAACACACATCATGACTTCTAAATGGACACAAGTTTTGAGCTATTTATAATTGTTATTGCCCCCTGTCATAGTATTGTCTTGTTAACCAACATACCTTATAGCATCTTATATGTTAATTGCATGAAAAACTATCCGTGCAGGCTGTATCCGTGATAATCTATGTGACCACCCTGTATGTGTAGGACTCTGCCCATTCCTTCATACAGCAGATATCATATATATACGTATGTACAGACATCTTGCGTGTACCCTTCCTTTCGCAATACAACACGTCATCTGTGATTATGCTATAAGCACCTAGCCAATGACCTACCGAGGCTTGATCTACATGTTGCTTGTGTCAGTGCAGCATGGTCCAAAAGCGTGGTGCGAAGGGTGCAAACAGTGTTGCGGTAAACAAATATGCTATGGTGCATGCACCTTTTCTCTATCAGTAAAGTCACATACATAATTCCTTTTGGAGGCTTTTGCTCTGGTGACACAGCTTATGCCAGTAGTCTTGGATCGTACTATATTGGCAGAGGGCAGAACAGGAAAATGAAAATTCAAGCTGTGTGGCCAAAACAGCATCACTGCAGTGAAAAGGACTAATGGGCAAAAATCAGTAATACGCAATATTGCCCATGAGAAAGATTACGTTACTGCAGGGCAAAAAGGACTGGTCAGGTGAAGCAGAGGAGTGTGTGAATTGTTTTTTTTGGAATACAACATCGGTGCATTTAGCATCGCTGTGATATTCACAAAATGTGATCACGGCAGCCTTTTACATCAAACAGTGAGCTTGTTTCGAAGCTGCAAAAAAGCTGGAGCCTGTTTACTGCGTCTTTGATGGACCAGTAAACAGGCTCTGACTTTCTGTTTTTTAACACCCCCTAAACAAGCTAGCTAATTGTACGACAGGCGACGGCGATCACATTTTCGGAATATCACAGCGCCACGCACTGCGCATGCAGTCCATTTTGAAAATATTCGGCAGATCCCACGCACCTTAAGAATCGATGTTATGCGAAGCATGCGGAGAGAAGGTGACTGTGTTGTAATTTTTTTAATGAGGGACACATCTTTAAATCATGCTTAATAGTATATGTATAAATGTTACAGGCACAGGCATATGTTGAAGAGTTAAAGATGTTTATATAACCAGTTGCTTGCACTTGCACAACGATGTCAGCAGGATTGTCATTATTACCAACATGAAAAACTGTAAGCTGATATGAAGCACTGATGCTTGCGAGGATGGCAGCCCTGGACACTGCTACATAAATCAACTTCAGCACATGGCACATCACTACAATAGACATTAACACAACATGACGGCTGTATCAAAGGAGTACATATATAATGTTAATAAAATTGGGTAGGCAGCACTGCGACCACTTTGACATTTCACGAAGATTAGTGTAAATTTGAAAAGTAGTTTCGAGACCTGGCGTAGCTTTGTGGTGAAATGCCTCATTGCTACGCGAAATCCTCAGGCTTGATTCCAGCTGGGACCCTGACATTTCTTCTTTGCATTCGCAGGGCCAACGCTGCGGACGTCGGGTCTTTCTTAACGCTCACGTGTTAAGAATAACGCTCTCGCGTTAAAAGAACACCCATGTGTGTTCTCGTCATTCCTTGGTAGATACAAAGTGTCGATCACTTGTGGCACATACCCGCATACCACTGGCACATACTCGCCTATGGGTATGTGCCACAGTGTGGTGGGAAGTGTTTGACGACGTACGCGACAGGATTGTGACATTATTCATGTCTTGACCAGCGCATCATATTCGTCAAACCATCTTACCCTCCCATACTAATTTTGGTTCTCGCCAAGTCGAGGGGGTAATCACGAGCACACCCAGACTTAAGCGACTAGATGGATAGACAAATGGCAGACAGGTAGACACCAAAAGTGCTTGTGGTATGCAAAGAAATGCTTCACATTTAAAACAATCCTGTGCCTGAACAAACCCCCTTGTATGTGCATTTACACAGACAAGTTCATGGGCAACTTGGCATACCACTTTGCTCATGTGTTGGTTGTTTGCCTTACGAAACGGTGCCTTGGCCCTGCGGGGATGCAGCTTCAGCTGTGCAGTCCGCATTTTCATTTTCCTGTGCTGCCCTCTGCCGTTTTCTAGAGCCTGACACTACTGGCAGAGGCGGTATTAGCAAAACCAAAGCCTGCAAGATAAAGAGGCTAAGGAAAAGGTGCTACTCGTACCGCTCTTTCTCCCCACACTGCTGTGACGTGGGCCCATGTGGGGGAGTCCCACCACGGTGGTTTAGTGGCTAAGGTACTCGGCTGCTGACCCGCAAATCGCAGCATCGAATTCCAGCTGCGGCAGCTGCATTTTAGATGGAGGCGAAAATGCTGTAGGCCCATGTACTCGGATATGGGTGCATGTTAAATAACTTCAGGTGGTCGAAATTTTCGAAGCCCTCGACTATGGCGTTTCTCATAATCATATGGTGGTTTTGGGACTTTAAGCCACACTTATTTATCCATCTATCATGTGCGGGAAGCCTTCCTTGGTCGTTGGCTGTGTGCCGACATATCGCTGACATCGTGTCACATTGCCAAAGTGGGCGGAGTCACGACAACGAGCTACACTTTCCCTTCCCTGTGGCATAGAAGGATGGTAAGTTTGCGTGAAAATTTGAAACCAGATGAAACTTATGTTAGCCCCTGTAACTTCCTTATTAAAGCACAAATTTACAAATTTCTTGCAGCAGCATCTTCACATAGCAAAACTGCACATATTTCTCTTCCTTACAATTTTTGGTCCTCGGGGTTGTTTACTTGGCCTTTATGGGGAGACCCTGCTGTGAACATAGATTAATGTGATAGCCTTAAAGAGTTTATTTCGCAGAAATTTCAGTGTCGGTGTTGATGGTGGCATCAGGGGCCATGAGCAAAAATTTAACGTCGTTCGTAGGTGAATATTCTAGGTAGGTGCGAATGAACAAATAATAATTTAAAAAAAACTCATCAGTTCGAGTGGGATCTGAGATCTGTGGCCACCACCCTCTGCTTCATGGCTTGACATTGTCGCAACGCGGGAAGAACAATACTGAAGACTTCATTGCGGCAGGAATAGGCAAGGCTCTATTCACACACACGAACACAAGAGCAGATGCCCCAAAGTTGTCTTTCTCAAAAAGCCAGAAGCTGCTGCTCGTGCACCCTGCTTCGTTCTCCTTCTGTTGCCTTGTCGGCTATTAATTGTGACAGTATGTTTAGCTACTGTGCCACCATGCATAGATCCTTCAGCATACTAACGGTGAACTATTTATATACACAATTTGGTGCTGGTCGTACTTGCATCTCGGAGGTGCTTCAGTGGCTTGACACAACACCCGTGAGAATGCGCGCAAAGGGCCCATGACTGCACTTTTAAATGGCATTGCCCTGCCACGTGGCTGTATTTTGTCGCGCTGCATGCATGGAGGGCATCCGCACTTTGACTTTTCTTGCGACATGGATTAGGTCTCCACTGTGAAACGAAGTCAGGCTAGTGATTTGGAAGGTGATACAAACATGCTCCAGTTAAACTACTAATGTGTTACACTCTTGAAAGTGAAGCTCAAGCGTCCTAAGGTTTTTCCGTTTGTTTTTAAGTGAATTTTTATTAAATATTTATACCTTATGTAATGTTGGGTCCCGATTTCAAGTATGCAATTTTTTTTCTAGTATAAATTGTAGTTTGTAAGATATCAAATAGTTCAGTTTCCTGAGTGCGATTTGATTTTAAAATGTGGGAGTTTTAAAGGAATTTAGCATATCACAATAAATGGGAATGAATACTGTGTGTAGTAAAACAAGATGGAATGTTTTAGGCCCATTTGAACAAAAGGTATAGGGTATGTTGAACATTCGTGAGTAAAATTCTAGCTTGACACAAACCAACTCGCAAAATGCATTGTCGTCTGATAATAATGAATTGGTTTGTGAGATGGCAGTATTGAAAAAGTATAAGCGAGTGCCTACATGCCTGACTGTCTAATTTTCACAGCCATAGCCTTGGTATGCTTATATTATTCCACATGCTGAGTATTATTCATTGCATTCACTTCTTTGGTGATCGATGTGCACTAGTGTGTCACTTCTTGTACGTGAAAGGTGTCGTCCTTGTGTTGGGAACATTTCATCAAGCAGCAGAGTTTGGAACAGCGTGAGCGAGAACGCTGACAAGTGTTGTACATGACCTTGTGGAAACTTCCTCATGCCTATATCTATACACATACTTTTTCTAATGCCTAATGCGAAAACCCAAGACGAAACAAAGAGAAGTTGAGACACACTAGCATTCATATATGTCGAATTCTATTTTGTTTTGTCTGAGGTTTACATGCCGAGTGCCAGAAAAGATAATGAAAGGGTGAAACAGCGCTCATACACTTAGGGCAGGGAAAGGAGGACGCACAATGCGCTGATAACAACAATTTTATTGCAGCAATTATTTGCACCTTCAGAAAAGACGTCATGCCTTCAAGGCTGACGCTCAACCCTATGTATACTGCTGCTGTAAATGGGGCATTTGGTTGTTAGCCAGTGCAGTGTTCTGCCTAGTTTCACAATGTGTAAAAGTGTGCTGTTTGACAAGATTTATCAAGAACCCAAAGTTAAAATGCTTTTATCAATATTTTGTTGAGTTAGTCAGTTACCTAGACAATTGTTCAGAAACCAACACTAGTGGTATAAAGCAGGCAACACAGTGAGATTTCTTGTGTGTCATTTACTCTAGAAATGAAAATAATAGATGCACGATATCAAGCCTGACTGTGTAATGCAATTATTTGCGTTTCATCGATGTTTCTTTAGAGCAGATATTCTGTAAGACTTTTAAATGCAGCATGCTGTTTCTTCAAGTGTTGCACTGTTAAAATATGCATACTTGATTCCTGTAGGCATTTCCTTCTCTGCTATTCACCTTTCTAAGTTCAGTCACTAAATAGGAAGCATACCAGCATGGAATCCTCATACATAAAGTCTTATGCACTGCTCACTCTGTATTTAAGGTGTTATGCAGTTACTTGCGTTTCACCGATGTTTTTTTAGAGTAGATATTCTGTGATACTTTTAAATGCAGCATGGTGTTTCTTCAAGTGTTGCACTGTTAAAATATGCATACTTGATTCCTGTAGGCATTTTCTTCTCTGGTATTCACCTTAAGTTCAGTCACTAAATAGGAAGCATACCAGCATGGAATCCTCATACATAAAGTCTTATTCACTGCTCACTCTGTATATAATGTCAAAGAACTTAAAGCCTTAGCATTATTGCATCTTAAGTAAAGTTCTACTGAGACCAGCTGTATGATATTATAGAATAACAAAGAGCTGTATTGATTACTGTAGGAGTGTGAAAGAAAGGTTGTATAGTTTTATTCATTGTATAACTATTTAATTGGTTAACACTTTTGTTCATACAGTAGAACCTTTTTGTAAGATACATGCTCTAGGCAGCAATTTTTTCCTTTGATATGAGATGTCTCTTATAATCAGGGTACCACATATGCATTTTTCTTATCAACCCATATTTTACTGCAGGCACACTGGTGTCTTTTATACCCATTCGTCTCTTATAGTATTAGTGTCTGTTATAAGGGGGTCTGACTGTACCTGTTTTCGGGATGTGTTGCTCTGAAAAACGGCATTGATCTTAGGTAACATGATCAGCGATGTAAGTGCTGCTCCGATTGCTATAAGCTGCTCCAGACTGCTCCAAAAGAGTAATGCTGCTCCATGCTGCTCCAAAGTGCAATATTTGCCAATAACTGCTTCAAACCTGCTCTAAAATGGTGTTGGCAAGCTAAAAAGAATGAAGTTGATGGATGGGACTATCCCGTGAGCCTAAGCGAAACCAAATGCAAGATATATGCAGTGTCGTCATAGTATGCTATTCAGTGGCGTAAATCCAAAAAAATCACAAGAGGTGACACATATCGGGCCATGGTGACCAATTTGTATTTTTAATATGGGTTGTATTTTTATATATATAAGAATTAAATCATGGTTTCAAATAAAGTTCAAGAAAACGAGCATGGGGTCAGAACTCGTGCAATTGCATTGTTCTATTCAGTCTCTTTATTTTTTGGTGGGTTTCCATAGTTCACGCAGCTGAGAGGCATTTAACACAGGGGCACAGTAAAAGGCAAAATGCCTGTTAACTCATTTATATCGCGTGCTAAAGTTACATCTCAAGGGGGACACTTGCAAGGGCTGTCCTCCTCCGCCTGAACACAATAAAAGTCCGAACTTCCTTCAACCTACCCCCCCCCCCCCCCCCCCCATGATTTAGGCCAATGATGCTACTATTCTTCTTGTATACTAGCTACATACTAGTATACAGCATGTTTAATAATAGATGTAATAGATGTAAATATTTATTAGATGCCTAAGTGATGTTTTAGACTTTGGGAGTCGTTAGGAACATGCATCTGGTGTGAAAACACCAACAGCAAAGCTAAGCTAAAGCATTTTTTTCTGCTCCGAAGACACATAAGGCTGCTCCAAAGCATCATTCTTCTGCTCCAGAATCTGCTCTAAAAAGCAAAGTGTAGCTCCTATCACTGCATGATGTTCAAGCTGCAATGATGGCATTGCATGCTTAAAGGCAAAAAAAAAAAAACCTTGTAATTTGTGTCTTTGACTCACTGTTTCACTTCGCACTGTTCTGACGCCAACCTGTACTAGCCAATCCTTGTCAGTATCCAAGGTAGAACAGTAAACTTTATAGGATACATTAGTGCACAGGGGAACAATGGTGGGGGGCATTAGAAATAAACTTTTAATATATTTCCAACTTGAGAGCATTTAAGTGCCTCAAGTTTAATTTGCTGCTTCACTTTGTTCCATGTTGCACCTATGCAGACGGCCAAGAAGAAGTTCCTGACGTGGGCGTGTTGTCGGACTCTAGTGATTCGAGCAACTCTACTAGCAAGAGCTCTGCCAGCTCGGACTCCAGTGACTCTGAACACGAAGATGCTCCACCGACACCACACAGAAACTCTTCCTCTCAGCCTTCACACTCTTCCAGGGGTCATCATGGTGGGTCTGTGGCACTGTTTCAGAGGGTGTAAATTTAAACTCTGCTATTTCAGCGCTGAAATTTTGATCCGATGATAAAGCAGCGGGGTACTGCAAATTAGCCAGCTGATATGCGTATCTAGTCTGCAGTGCTGCTCTGAAAGAACTACAGTATAACCTCATTGCAACGGATCTGCTTGCAACAGATATTTAGATACAAAATACTAGTTGGCATTGTTATGCCGACACCCCCGCTATTTTTCCTATTGACTGAGCTTTGTTTACTATGGATTCTGGTAATACGTACGTTTGCATATAATTTACTAAAGTGTGAGGCTAGCGATGTGGTCAGGACACCTGTACAGTAAGCTTTTCTGCCATGGACATCTTAAATTCAAGAAATTTCATGAAATTTCAAAATCAAACATACTTTCAGGACGTAAACGGTGTGCCATGTAAATATCGATGCAATGATTTAAGAACGATGGCCACCGATCTCTGGTATGTTAATGGTCAGTTATACCTAGTTATGGTGACAAAAAATCAACCCGCAGCATGCTTGGTCTTGGGTTTTGGGGCACCGGCGCGGGAAATCGCTAGTCTCTGCCACCGCTGCTGCGAGCAGTCACTGCGTGTCGAGTTTGGCGGAGTGGTCCGCTGCTGATGCGCACAATGGCCAACCGTGATTCCGAGGAGCCAGCGGGTGATGTATTTAGTCGCTTTTGACGAAGCACATTATGGCTGCTTCACTTCTGCATGTCCCCGGACGTGATGGTCTTGCGTGCAAAGTTAAGAGCAGAGTCAGGCCTAGCCATGACTTAGAGCAGAAAACCCAGTTGCATTGTGCGTGTCCTTCAAGGTACATCATGCTCGATCATGAGTATAAAGAGTTGTCCTGTGATAATCTTCATCACAAGTTCCGGAGTGCTGATAAGTAGCGGGTTCAAAGATGCGGCGTGCTATTGTAATCTGATGACTGTATTTCCGCTTGCAGCTGCCTTAACTAAATTGCAACCCAGGAACACAGAACGAGTGTGAAAATCTCGCGAAGTAACGCGATTTTTGATGGTTGTGTCATTTAGGAGCTATAATTTTTAGAAAAACGCTGTTTCTTGTATGTGTGTGTGCGAGTTGCACAATAATTGTCGCCACATCGGCAGGCGCAAACATGTTTTACAGCACTTCTACATAATAATCAGTTATTTCTGAATGAAATAAAAATATTGGGGATTATTTTCAAGAAAATATTTTTTTATGCCCCCATTAAGAATGAATTCGTCTGTGACTTGTAATTCTCTCTGGTTATAACAGACCCATTCAGTGTTTGCATAAAAGTCTGTTGTAACAGTTTGCATACTCCTTTTACAAGACCAAAATCTTCTTCACTATGGAGGTCTGTTATAATGAGTTTATACTGTATATTAAATGAGTGATGACAGCTAGCCAGTGCAAAATTTTATATGATATGTGGTTTTGTCCTTCCTGTACACCGTGCTTGACATCATATATAATGCTCTAATTATCTAAACAGTTCAAAGCACATACATAATCCTATGCACTTGTGTGTGTTGTGGGTGTCAAGCTGTTTTTACTGTTCACCTGTAGCAAACAATGTGTTCTTGTAAAACGCTCATTGAATTGTGCGTGTGTAGTTGCAAGTCCAAATATTTTGTTGAATTTTGAGCAAATTGTATGAGAAAAATGAGAGAAGGCATTAAGTAATTCGGAGGGGGCAATAATTATTTAGGAGCGACATTTAAATACTAAAATTATAACCAAAAGGGGGAAACTATTACAATGTACACTGTATGATGTTTAGTGGAATTCCCGGAAGTTTATGCAAATGAAGTGTAGAAGAGATGGCAAAGCAGAGGCCATCACCTTGTCGAGACAAAAGCCCACACCAACAAACATAGAATCAATGTGCCTCTTTTCCCTTCAGAAAAATGGTGGGTACTTAGCAGCACAGGGAATTGAACCCTGTACCTCCCGCTGCATTAGAAGCAGGTGTACTACCACTATTATAGTTTTTCTGAGACTAGCTGGCGCTGTCATGCATAAAGCGTTGTCCAGTCTCCCCCACTCACAGGAAAAGCAGTATTGCGCCACGGTACAAATACAACAGACACCAAATGATGCACATAGGCCTGCTTTTTCACGTTTGCCTCTGAAGCATCAAGCAACTAATAAGGAAAATGCACACATTGATTGGTAATTTTATGCTATAATGTTCATTTCCATGATTTCTACAAGATTTGCAGACAACTTAGCGGTCTTCAGTATTGATAGCAACCAATTGAAAAAATTTTTTTAATTAAATCGAGAAAGTATTAAGGTAGGCCTCAAAATTAATACTATTACGAAGATAAAGATTAGGCTGAATGGTATGGCAAAACAGAAAGAATTTAAGATGGGAAGCCACACAATGGAGTGTATATACAAGAATATGTATGCCTAGGAGAACAATTCATGGGAAGACCTAATCCCGAAAAAGAAATTTACCAAAGAATACAAATGGGCTGGATTGCATTCGGCAGGCACTCCCAAATAATGTTGGGAAATCTGCCAGTATGATTAAAACCAGAAGTATACAGCCACTGCATATCGCCAGTTTTGACGTATGGGGCTACAACACAGAGATTAAAAAAACAACTAGAGTGAAAATAGAGGACCACACAGCGTGCAATGGAACGTAGAATGGTAGGAATAACACCAAGAGATTTGAAGGAACAGCAGAATGGGTAAGAGAACAGACTGGAGCTATAGATAGTTGACATTAAGCGAAAAAAATAGATCTGGGCTGGTCATGTAACACGCACAAAAGACAACCTGTGGACAGTAAGAGCGTGGGTTACCAAAGGGTGGGGAATGCTCTCGAGGAAGGCTAGAGGAAACTTGCAGATTTGTTAGATGAAATTTGCAGGGGTAAAATAGAATCAGCTCGCACAGGAAAAAGTAAACTGGTGATCGTTGGGAGACGTCTTCGCCTTTCAGCGAACTAATGCAGGCTGAGAATGATTGCGATACCGATGATGATTGATGCACCGTTCTTTCGAATATCGAGAATGTTCAGCCTGGGTTCAACTAAGAAAAGCTGCATCCTGGTGCATTTTGTTCCTTCTTTTTATTATGCATACTGTTTTTCTCGCATTAGTTTAGAACATAGTGCCTCTGCTTTTTTTTTTCACAGCCACAGTAAATGGAACAAATGGCCAGCACTCCAATAATGCTTCCCTCTCAAGCATGCCTAGGTTTAGCCAACTGAGTAAGTATTTCGCCCTTTGTTTCTTTTCTTTCCTGTTTCTTATTAAACAATGAGTTTCACCACAAAGGAGAAGCAACAAGTGCTGTAGCAACAACTTTTAGTGTCATACAAACTAAGACCGGCAGTTAGATCTTCTAGATACAGCCTTGTGTACCTCTGCAAAACTGATGAAAGATTGTATGGCCACTCCAGGGAGAGCAGGGGATTTCGCACAGCGCCCTCGCCTTGAGAGTGCAGGACGTAGAAGGATATACGAGCTGTCCGCTTGTGCCTGTCTGGATAGTGCTCACACCAGACCACTTCCTCAAAATTATAGTTCACAGTTGCTGTTCGAATTATACGCCCACCCTCCCATATGCTTCATGCTCCTTCAAAACTGATGGGGCGCTTCCTCTCTGCCATGCGCCCTCCGAGTGATAGGGAGTGGCTGGATCATGTGATCTCGGCTATAGCCACATTCGTCACCCTTGCTGGGTGAGATGCAATGCAGGGGGGGTGAATGTTATTGATGTGGACTTTATATGAAACATGATGGGGATGCCGATAACAAAAACCTATCACCAGTGTTCATATATTTTCAATCGCGACAAAAGTGCATAATAGTCAACTTTATCGTTCTTTTTACTTTGCTTTTGAGTCACTGTAAAAGCACAGATGGTGACTGGAGCTGTGGCACTGACAAATGATTGAACTGCAGCGCGAATACCTAATCGTCGAGTCGGAAACAAATAAACGTGCAACTTGAGACACTATAAAAAATAATGCTGTGTGCTGTTGCACGTCCTATTGGTACTGTGACTGAAGAGCCGTTATAGATCATCGATGTAGGTGACGAAGCCATTGTGCAATATTTTTTATTCGACAGTATTAGAAACACTTCATAGAATTGCCATGGCCTTGTATTAATCACATTCTTCTAGTTTGGTGTGCCAGTGATAAACTGTTAAATATTAGTGCATGCGATAGCTGGCTCTTATGTTGTTCAAGGCAAAACTAATGTTTATTTCAGCCTCTATGTATAGAAGGGTCAGACCTTCTAAATTGCATAATCATGAGTATGCTTTTAATGACTAAAATTATTTCCAGTAATCAATTCAGAGAATATTGTCACAAACAAAACAAGACCTTCAGCCAGTAGTTCACCTGAACCAGAGCAACGAAAATGTTCTCTTCTTTTTCTCAGCCCAAAACGAGTATGAGCCACAGCAGCTCGTTCATCAATGGTGGTATGCGTCATGACCCCCTCTCCCAAAAAGCATCGTCTCAATGCTGTACATGAAGGCAAAAAGAAAATGAGACGAAAATTCCTATGCAAGCAAAATGAATGGTGTAAGGCGGAATAACGTAGTCGGTTGTGGAGTCAAGGGTCAAATGAGAAATAAGAAAAATAGGAAAGAATGTAAGGAAAAGATGAAACAAAAGAAAGACGCGAGGTTATCAATATAGTCGGTCACTCCACTGGTGATTCACAGCCCGAAAAGTACGGTTTGAGCCATGAAATGTGAATGACTTCAGTTTGCAGGGGGGTGGCGAGAACGTCTCGAAGTGCCTTCTGAGAGAACCTCGTAAGTAACGTCGCTGAGACGTCGTACGACCTTGTAAGGGCCTAAGTAGCGGCGAAGAAGCTTTTCTGAACGGCCACGCTGTCGTATAGGGGTCCACACCCAGACTTCATCACCAGGCTTGAAAATAACTTCACGGTAATGAAGATTGTAGGGGCGCACATCTGCTGTTTGGTGATATTGAATACAGTGACGAGCGAGTTGACGGGCCTCTTCTGTGCACTGCGCGAATTTGGCGGCATCTGTGTGGTATATTCCTAAGCTGTCAGGCAGGAGCATGGCGTCGAGCATCGTCGTGACCTCGCGACCGTGGACTAAGCGAAAAGATGTGAAACCAGTACTTTCTTGAACAGCAGTGTTATACGCAAAAGCGACGTACGGAAGTATGGCGTCCCAGTTCTTGTGATCGATGTCCACATACATTGATAGTATGTCTGCAATAGTCTTTTTGAGTCATTCAGTCAGCTGGTTTGCTTGCGGGTGGTAAGTTGTTGTTTTATGATGTTCCGTGCCACCTAATCGCAAGACTACCTGCAGCATCTCTGCAGTGAAAGCTGTCCCACAATCAGTTAGGACGACAGCTGGTGCACCTTGACGTAAGACGATGCTGTTAACAAAAAAATTGGGCGAAGTCTGCTGCGGTGGCTTTTGGAAGTGCCTTTATTCCACAGTGGCGTGTTAAGTAGTCAGTAGCGACCACAATCCACCGGTTTCCAGACGAAGATGAGGAGAATAACCCCAGCAAGTTCATGCCAATCTGATGAAAAGGTGCCTTCGGTGGGCCTATTAGTTGCAGTAGTCCCGCTGGTCGTAAAGGTGGAATCTTACGTCGCTGACAGTTGCTACATGTGCGAACGTAGTGCTTCACAGTCTTTGCGAGATGTGGCCAGTAGTAGGAGTATTGAATCTGTTGCAGCGTGCGCATATAGCTGAGGTGTCCGGACGATGGCTCATCATGACACGCACATAAAATGTCACCACGAAGCGTGGTTGGCGCAACAAGCAGGTACATAGCTTGTGTAGGATGAAACTTCCTTTTATAAAGCACTTCATCGCAGAAACAAAAGGAGGATAGCGAGCGTGCAAAGCTTTGAGGAGAGTGGGAATTGCGCCCTTCCAGGTAGTCAATGAGCGGGATGAGCTCCGAGTCATGGCGCTGTTGCTCAGCCAAGCTGGCTGCTGATACGGCAGAAAGAAAAGTGTCGTCCTCTTCAAGGTCAGTATTGGCATTTTCGTCCTTGTGCACGTGAAAGACGGCGTCAGTGTGTTTCCGCCCAGATTTGTGGACAATGGTGACATCGAAATCTTGTAGCCGAAGGATCCATCGTGCTAGACAACCTGAGAAATCTTTGAGATTCACGGGCCAACAAAGGGAATGGTGGTCGCTAACTACCCTGAATGGGCGGCCATACAAGTATGTGCGGAACTTTGTTATGGCCCAGACAACAGCGAGGCATGCCTTTTCGGTTGCAGAATAGTTTTTCTCCGCTGGGGATAACGTTCTGCTCGCATAAGCGATCACGCACTCTACGCCATTATGCCACTGAACTAATACCGCTCCTAGTCCAACGTTGCTGGTGTCAGTGTGTAATTCCGTGTCGGTGCTTTCGTCAAAAGACCCAGTACAGGCGGAGCCTGGAGAAGGTTTCGGAGGGTGTCGAACACATGGCACTGATAGGGACCCCAAACAAACGAGACATCGTCTTTTGTAAGCTTGTGGAGGGGTCCAGCAATCTTCGAAAGTTTTTGACAAAGCGCCTGTAATACACAGAGAGCCCCAGAAATTGGCGTAGGCCGCGCTTGTTTGTGGGCACGGGAAAGGCGACAACGGCGCGGGTTTTCTCCGGATATGGGTGGATGCCAGCATGGCTCACAACATGGCCAAGGAACTTCAGTTCTTCGTACCTAAAATGAGATTTCTCGGGTTTGAGAGAAAGCCCCGCTGTTCTAATTGCGTGAAGAACTGCCTATAGGCGTTGGACGTGTCGTTCAAGCGTGTGTGCAAAGACCAGGATGTCATCAAGGTAAACAAGGCATGTTTGCCATTTCAGCCCGTCAGAACCGTATCCATCATTCTTTGGAAAGTAGCTGGCGCTGAGCATAGACCGAAAGGCAACACTTTAAATTCGTACAGGCCGTCGGGAGTAATAAAAGCCTTCTTTTTGCGGTCGCACTCATTCACTGCAATTTGCCAGTAGTCTCTACGCAAATCCATGGAGGAAAATCATTTAGCGTTGCATGAACGATCCAACGAGTCATGTATATGGGGTAGAGGATAAACATCCTTTTTGGTGACCTTGTTCAGTTTACGTTAATTAATGCAAAAGCGCAACGTACCATCCGTCTTCTTTACTAGCACAACTGGCGAAGCCCAGGGACTGGTCGATGGCTGGATGACATCATCCTGAAGCATCTGCTAGACTTGGTCACATATAGGGTCTTGTTCTTTTTGCGACACCCTATAGGCATGTTGTCGGATGGGTCTCTCGGTGGGTTCCACGATGATACGATGCTGAGCAAGCTGTGTCTTTTTAACCTTCGACAAGTGGCAAAGCAGTCTTGAAACGAGCCAAGTGTACGCAAAAGGCTTTCTCGTTTAGCCGAAGGTAGACTCTCGTTTACGTCGAGAGTGCTCGTGAAGGCCTCGCCAGGGTAGCCATTCGATGAAAATGAAGCTAACGTGGACGAACCTTCAGCATCGGCAAGTTCTTCAAATTATTCGGTGGCAGTGTGTCTCGTGAGGTGGCGATATTCATTGCTGAAGTTCGTGACCAGCAGGTGAACATGCTTGTTGCTAGGCTGAATGATTCCTCGGGCAACACAGATTTGTCCTGAAATAAGGAGAGACAAATTGGCCTCGGCAATTACCGGGTCATACACGTCCTGTCCCTATTCTACCTTGACAAAGAGGCTGCTTCGAGGTGGGAGAGTCAGAGAATCGTCGGTAGTACGGAGCGCTCTTTTCCAGAATTGCGTACTGTCAGTTGCAACACAAAAAGGATCCTCGAACTACAAAAGTAATTTACGGAGGTCAATTACTGCACCATACTCACGAAGGAAGTCCATTACTAGACTGACTGGCCGAGAGCACACGCGCAATACGAGAAAAGAGCCTGCAAATGTTGACGTACATATTCGAATGAGTGCCGTGCCCATACCAGTACGCATCACCAGATGGCCACCTGCCGTGCGCAACTGGGGTTCTTGCCACGGTGTGGTAACGTTCCTCAGTTCAGATGCCAGTGTGGCGCTCATTACGGAATAGTCGGCGGCGGTGTCGACGAGGGCGTTGACAGCACGATTGTCGACGAAGACGGCGATTTCGGCAGAAACGATCTTTCTGCTGTCGGAGAACACTGTAAAACCAAAATGGTCCTCGTCAGGTCGCTGCGTTGAAGGAGGGTCTTTTACAGTCTGCCGGACCGCGACTTCATCCCCAGAAGTCGCCGTTCCTAGTTTCCCCTGCGGGGACTTGGTGACCGGCTCCTGAAAGAAGCGGAAGACGACGAGGGCAAACTGGGTGACGTAGACCGGCGAGGCGATGGTGATCTCGACTGGTAGTGCTGAATAGTCGAAGGAGTTCGCTGGCTTGTGAGATAGGCTTCGATTTGGCAGGGTTGCTCATCATAGCATGGGCATCGAGCATCAGGCTGGAAGCCACAAAGACCTAGTTGCCGGTATTGACAGTTCCGGTATGTGTGACCCGCTTTGCCACAGTGATAGCAGAGCGGACGGTTATCCGAGGTGTGCCACGTGCTTGCATTGCTACCACTTTTTCTTGAGGCAGATGGCAGATAGGAGGGTGTGCTCGGAAACCTTGAACCGAGAAGGGGGCTCGAAGCAGTGTCCTGGAATGGTTGCATAGCCTTAGTCGCATAGCAGGATCTGTAGCAGGTGGCGCAGGGGATCGCAATGCCGCTGCGTATGTCAGGACTGGGGCCTTGGGAATCGGTGGTGCGATTGGGGCCAGGGGTGCGACGGCCTGCCAGACTTCTTGTCCGATTATATCAGCGAGGGCTGGCACAGGTGGATGGGATCCCACTGCCTGAAGTTGTCGCAATTCGTCCCGAACGATACTTCGAATGAAGTGTGCAAGGGCCTTTCTCTCGCTGTCAGAGCCGATAGAGCATGCGGTGGCCGAGATTTGGCGTTCGTATTGTGACGACCGCTGCTTCAGAGTACGTTTTATCGTGGTTGCCCCACTGATGAACTCGGTGACTGTCGTCAGTGGATCGCGCACGAGTCTAGCGAAAAGCTGTTCTTTTACTCCGTGCATCAAATGCCGCTCCTTCTTTTCCTCCGGCATGGCAGGGTCCGCGCGCTTGAAGAACCGAAGTATGTCCTCGACAAAGATGTATACTCGTTCGTTCGGCCGCTGGTTTCTGCAGGATATGGCTTGTTCAGCCCTCTCCATCCTCTCGGTGTTGCAATAGGCGTCACGGAGCTGTCAGCTAAACTCTTGCCAGGCTGCAAAGGAGCCTTCGTGGTTCCCGTACCACGTCTTCGCAGAATCTTCCAAGTAGAAGTAAACACAGCGCAGCTTGCGAACATCGTCCCATTTGTTGATACTGGCAACCCGATCAAAGTGGTCGAGCCAGTCATCAACATCCTCAAAGGTGTATGGAATGGCTTTGCTGTCTGTGGCGCATGAAAAACATGCGCGAGAGGAGAACGTTGGGCATCACTGGTTTGGACAGCCTGGCTTGTCATCGGAGTTGCCGTCTTTCTGGGTGTCGATGCAAAGGGGCCAAATTCAGGGGGTAACCCACGCAGGCGGCGGCTGCTTTTTGCTCTGGGAGATGTAGCTGTCTCCAAGATGGCCGACACAGCCGAAGTACACGTACCCAGCACCTCCACCAGTAATGTCATGAGCAAAACAAGACCTACAGCCAGGAGTTGGTTGGTTGGTTCCTCAACACCTTGGCGCAACCCACCTAGGGGGATAGGCCATGAATGGGACGGTGCCTTGCTTTTTAAATTAATTCACTTCTTGAAAGAAAGGGTTGGATTAATTAGGTAATATAGGTAATAATAAAAAGGTGTTAAATTTCAAAAAAAAAGAACCTTGAAAAGAAAACATATAAACATACAAAAAAGAAAAAAAAATTATACATAAAACAACTGAAGTTACCTATTTTTAGCATTCCATTCTTTTAGATTCTCGTAAGAACTTTGTAACAGCGGTAAAAACGCTCCTGTGGCTGAATCCAAATGCGACTGCGCCAAATGAAAGAATCACCGGAAGTGTCAAGTTTAAGCCCATCTTTCGTAGGGGTTCTTCTAGTAGATTTTCCCTTTGAGTTTTCAATTTTCGGCATGACAAAAAAAAGTGCTCCAAAGATTCCCTCTCATTACAATAAAGGCACAAAGGCGAGTGTGCCAGACCCGACCTGTGAAGGTAAAAGTTCAATGAGGGGACTCGACAACGCAGCCTGGTAATTACTATTTATTCCTTCCTTGATGAACACCACTTGTTCTTCCAAGGGAACTTTAGCTGTGAAGTCTGATACAAACAAAGGGGATTTTTCAAAGTTATTGGCCGTTGTGCGTTTTTCAAAGCGTGCTGCTGTGATATATTCCGAAGTAGGCAAAATAGGTAAAACAGGACAATCAAGGGAAGATACAGCTAGTGCATCTGCATGCTCATTCAGAGCTAAACCTGTATGGCCTGGTACCCAAACTAGTCGGACGAGTCGCACATGTGTAGGAATGAGCGAGTAGAAAGTTTTTAAGGTACGCGAAAAAGTTGGTGAGCTTAAGGCAGTACAGACCGAGAGACAGTCTGTTAGAACATTCACCGCTGATAGATCTTGCGGCACTTTACGCAATGCAAGGACTATTGCCAGTAGTTCAGCTTGGTAAATAGGTGTAAAGTCGGGTAATCGAATTGAGAAAGCCCAATCTAGAGAGGATGATACGATTCCTACACCAGCCTTCTCTCCATAAACCGAAGCGTCAGTCGCTATCACAATGGATGTTTCTAGATTGGCCAAATGATCTTCCAAAATGCCATTTATATACTGATATGGTAAATTTTTTGCATTCTTGGGATATATATCGTCCAATTCTATCCTAATTGTATCTACAGTGTTGAGCACAAGTGTTTCCCAAAGGTTAACTTTTAAGGGCTCCAAAAGTTTGAGTAAATATTACTTGAGGACACCTTAATTTAGGCCATTGGTGGTTGAAGAATGAGGTCTGCTGGTTAATGAACACATACTGTGCCATCCGCTCAGGTGATGCATAGATTTTAAGGAATGTACGTACTGTTAGAATATGAAATCTTTTGATAAGAGAAGGCAGGTGGGATTCTTCGTATAGGTGTTTGTTGGCAACATATTTAGGTAGCCCTAGGCATAAGCGTAAAGATTCGCGTTCTAGCAGAATCAGTGGTCGAACATTGTAGGCCGGAGCGCCAGAAAACGAAACACAGCCGAATTCTAGTATCGGTCGAATGTACATGCAATATATCATAATGAGCACGTCTCTACGCAAACCGGCACGATAATTACTGAGCCTGCGCAGCATCCCTACGGCACGTGCTCCTTTAGCGGCCATGTTTTCTATGTGGGGACTCCAGTTTAGTGTTTCGGTGTAGGTTACCCCCAAGTACCTAACTGACTCGACCTGAGGTATGGCGTCCTGTCGGTACGTTAGTGAAATTCGCACTGGGACATTTTGTGCGAAAACTATGATTGTACTTTTGTTTGTATTGAGGCATAGGTTGATATCCTCCAGCCACGTTTCCAGGCTATTCATGTATGTCTGCAGAATCAGTTACAGTGTGTGAATGTCCGCCGACGCAGCAAAAAATGCAATATCATCGGCATACACATAGACCTATACATTTTGCTGTATGGGAATGGAACATAGTAGAGCATTAAATAATAAGGGCGATAGTACTGACCCTTGCGGTATACCTCTCGTTTGCCTGTATGCTGAAGAGTTGACACCAGATTGCGAGCAGTAAAATTCTCTATCACTTAAGAAAGCATGAATCCAGGCCACAAAGTATTGAGGCAGTCCTAAATTCTGAAGTGAATCTAGCAGTTTAACATGCTCCACACTATCATAGGCTTTTGTGATATCTAAGGTTTTCAAAGCGGAGTATTGTTTCTGATATCGAGCAAGTTGAATTCTGCTTTCGAGATCCACGTGCGCACACCAAATGGAGCAACCACGCTTGAATCCAATCTGACATGGGCTCAGTGTCAGTTTTTCTGACATCCATCGATCTGTATGTCTATATAAAGTTCTTTCAACTAGTTTTACTAGGTTCGATGTAAGTGAAATGGGCCTGATATTATCTAAGGCGAACCCAGTGCCTTGCTTTTTTAATAATGGAATCACTTTTGTCATTCTCCAATCAGGTGGCATCCAAGAGCTTCTAAGTGAGCGATTAATAATTTCGAGTAGGCCAAGTGGGTATATTTTATGCACAGATTTTATCACCGATGTCGTCATGCCATCAGGACCAGGAGCCGAATGGGGTAGTGTTCTGACTACGTTTGCTAATTCTGCAGGCATAACCTCTTCAAAATCCTCAGCCCTTTGGGAGGACTGGGCTTGGTATGAGAGAAGTGTCGTAAAGCGACTTTCTAGGCCCTGAGCTATATCTTCTAGAAGGGCCTTCAGTTCAACTAATGATGATACTACATACAGATTCTATATTTCTTTGTACCGGAAAAACTTTCTTAGTTCTCGGAAAGCGAAAAAGTGCTTTTCTATTGACCGGCTTTGACAGGAACTCACATCGGTCGTTGTTAAATTTGTCCTTCACATTAGCGATGGTTCTCTTAAAAATAGCGGCTGCATACTTATTATCACTCCAGTTGCTGGGACACTGGTTGAAGATTAATTTTTTCCATGCAGCCTTTCTTAGTCTATAAGCCCGCGAACAGTCCGCATTCCACCAAGGGTTGGTAGACGGTTTAGCGCTTTCAATGGTGAATTTTGATTTATTTAACGACTCTTTTAAAATGTCGCTAATTCTGATGGCGTCTAGTTCTGCATCATTCGTTTGGTTAGATAAAGCGCCTCGTAAGGATTTCTCGAAAGTATTAAAGTTGAAATGTGTTACGGAAGATCTATTCTTGGAGGTTGTTGGGCATACCACCTCGAACAATATTGGCATATGGTCACTACTTGTTCTTGAGTTAATCGCAGACCATGATAAGATGGAGAGGTTAGCGTTAGAAAAAGTTAGATCGAGTACCGAGGAGGACTGATTACACATAAAAGTAGGAGTTTTTGTGTTTATGCATATAAAGTTATTATTGTTCACCCAATCCCATAAACGTTTGCCATTCAGATCAGTTTTAAAACCCCTAAGATATATGATGAGAATTGAAGTCACCTACTAATACAATATCTTTTTGGCAATATTGAACTGCAGTATCTAGGACGGAAGAATTTAGAGCACCCGCAGGAAAATAAACATTAATAAATGAGAATGGGAGGGACCCAGGAATAGTAATGCTTATTGCTGAAATCTCGCTTTCTGAAGCCAATGACTGATAAATAATTTTAGCTCTATGGGCGATTTTAGATGAGATAAATATTGCCAAACCTCCACCCCGAGTTGGGCGGTCTAGACGAAATGTGCGGTAATTTTTAATCCTAAAATACTTATTTTCTGCAAGCCAAGTTTCTTGTAAAGCAACAATATCAGGGGAGTAATTATCGCAAAGTTGAAGTAAGTCTGTAGCTGCTGAAAAAATGGAGCGGCAATTCCACTGTAGTACTTTTAAATTCCCTATTTTGAAGAGATACCAGCAGCACTCACTGCTTTCTCTAAAATGCTATCCTTTAAATTTTTTTTTTTTTGTTTGATGGGTTTTCTTTCTGATATCTCGCGGGTTCGTATCCCGGCTGCGGCGGCTGCATTTCCGATGAAGGCGGAAATGTTGTAGGCCCGTGTGCTCAGATTTGGGTGCACGTTAAAGAACCCCAGGTGGTCGAAATTTCTGGAGCCCTCCACTACGGCGTCTCTCATAATCATATGGTGGTTTTGGGACGTTAAACCCCACATATCAATCAATCAATCCTTCTGATATCTCTTATTTCTTGATTTAGGACTAATTGAAGACCGTTGTGCCTCAGGAGAAGCACGTCGTTTCATATTTCTTGAGTCAGAGTCTATTTGTTCTGGTTGTGAGACATGAGAATCGGAGTCCGAGCTCCAATCTAGGTCCTGCACAAGAGGCTTAATTATTCTACGGCCAGTGTTCGGCATGTCTGGCTTTGACTTCGAAGGGCCTGGTTCCGATGGAATATCAGTAACCTTAACTGGTGAAGGGGGCACCGTAGGTTGGTTACCTCCCTGCAATATTTGATTCAACTGAGTGCTCACTATTTGTGCCAATGACTCCGTTAGGCTGACGAATAGAGATTCCATAAGTTTCGTCATGGCCTTTTCCACCGTTGATGTTATTAAATCAGGCAACGATGACTCAAGCATCTGGTTTGCCCGGTTGGCAGTGGAGGCATAGTCACGTGAGCACTCAGAAAGAATAGATCGGGCCTCACGCCGGGAGCATCGTTGTTGTTCGATGATCTCTAGAAGTTGCAACTCACATGTCCTCATGGGGCAAGTTTCATCGTCAGCCGCGTGATTTCCTCTGCATAGACAACATCTCACCTCTTGGGTTGAACATTCGTCAGGTTTATGTTGGTCAGTACATGTGCGACACCTCACATCCGATCTACATCCCTTGATGGTATGCCCATACCTCCAGCATTTTTTGCACTGCAGTGGACGAGGGGATAGTGCATCTACACGATAAATTAGTGGCCATGCCTTAATTTCGGTTAGTCGAGCCGTGCCATGCCGACGAAAGTCACAATCACTGATTCTGTGGGGACCTTATTGTTCTCAACGTTTCGCGAGCATCGAAATTCAGAGACTGCTCCTGCGGCTGCAAACATTTCAAGTATTTCGGGTGGTGTAAGGCTCAAGTCCACTCCTCGAACCAGTCCCTTCACACAGGCCAAACGGGCAGGTACGAAACAGCTTACCGGATTTGAGCCAAACGTTGTGCATTTTAGAAGATCTGTGATGCAGGCCTGGTCCGGCGAGCAGCAGAGGATGACTCCATGCCCAAATTGACGCACCTCAGTAATCATTTGGTAATGATCGGAAATCTTCCGGAGTTCTCCTGAATTAGTTTCGGGTTTTTCATGCGAATAGACTCGACGTTCTTTGGAACCAGGGCCACAGGAACGCTCTTCAGACCACTGCGCAAAAATAGATGGATTGGCAAATCACTGTTAGGAAGGGAAGCCGACCAGGCAGAATATGCCTGGCCGGGAGAAGAAAGAGACATCAGGTTAATAGGCTTAACAGCACCGCCCGATCCGGCCGCTCCCCCACAGGCGGGAGCACGAAGGTGCCCTTGAAGCAGTCAGGAAGCACCGGAGTGGAAACGCGACGTGGCGGAACAAGACGTCAATGACAGGCGCTCACGGTGCATAGACGCGTTCGATTCCCCAGGAGTTAACCTGAACCCCAGCCAGGAGTTAACCTGAACCAGAGCAACGAAAACGTTCTCTTCTTCTTCTCAGCCTAAAACGAGTATGAGCCACAGCGGCGTGGTCATCAATGATGGCATGCGTCAATATGTAGTAATGCTAGAAGTGGCACCCATATAGTTGTATTCACTACTGCGGGAGCATCACATTCAGGAAATATGTCATGTTACATGATGCCAGATGGATAAGAAATAAAGCAGTGTTCACGCTCGCCATCATGGCTATGAGCAGATCTGACCAATACTCTCGAGTTTGTGCGCAAATAAGCGATAAAGTGGATGAGGGCATGACTGGCATGATAGCCTAATCGGGAGAGCATTGTGTGCTTTATCTGAAGTTTGTAGGTTCGACCCTTGCTGATAGCTAGTGGTCTTTTTGTCCACTTAGCTTTTTTTTTTGTATCTATGTCACAATAACTCTAATACACTTCAAACAGTACAATTTATGGCCCTAATTACTAAATGGCACCACAAAGCAATACAAAAACATGAGGGTGCACACGAAACACAAGAGCTCACCTTTCAACGGAACTTTTATTCACATGCGCAGAACATATACACACGCGCGGGGCCTCAGATAACAAACAACAATAAAATCAAAAGAGCCATACAAGAAAGGACTACAAAAAAAGCCAAAAGTACCTCTACCCACTCGGGTACAATACCGTAGAAGCCTGCACATATCACAGACTCGCATATAGTCCTGGGTGTGATTTGGGGGTAGCAAACGCCAGAAAAAAAAGTTTTCACCCCAATATAGCCCGAATGAAACTGAAAAATGCAGTTATTGACACGCTTCATTCATCATCGTCGTCGGAGGCACTCTCTTCCGGAGCTGCCTTGTCGGAAGTGTTCTCCCAAAGCACATCATTCTGAGCGCTATCAAGCGCGTTCGAGATAAAGCACTTTTTGAATGCGCTGCAAATAAGTGCCTCGGGAATGCAGGCCCGAACCTCGATTATCCAAGAGCACAGCATCGCTGGCGAGGCCAGTTTCAGCCGTCCGGCAGGGGTCACTTCTGATTCTCCGGACCTCATCTTCAGCCATGCTCCCCACTCTGCCATAATGCATGGTAAGGTGGGACAGGGTTGGGGATTCACAATAGGGTAGGGAAGAAAAGACTTCCGCTTGAGCTGCCTATTCAGACGCCCTGGAAGCCTTCGAATTTTCGCTCGGCCGCGGATCTCCCCAAGACACGCAGACAGACGCGTTTTGCTGGGGTTTTCGGTTTCTCATTATGTTACACTACGATGAAATGTTGTCTTTGAAGTGTCATCAGTGTCATCGGCCTAGTGTGATCATGGGGTCTTGCGACTCCGTCGGCGGACGACTCGTCAGCAGATGGTTTGTCATGTCAGTGTCGTGTCGCTCTAGTGTAAACGCGCCTTAAGACTAACGCCTGCAACTGCTGCTAACATTACCTAGTGCAGAAACGCGCAAACACTCGACGATGATGATAGCACCGCGCTATGCTGAAACCAAAACTGACTTTCGGCCGAGCATTCTTGGGACCCACATATAGTACCGAGCTTAAATTTTGTACCTTAAAATCTGGGGGGGGGGGGGGGGGGAGACGGTCTATACACGGGCTTTCACAATAGTATTTCTGTGTGCTGCAAGGCTACAGGTAGGAAGCTGATGCACGACTCTTTTTGACTCTGTAGCATATATGTGTCACAGATTCGGGTGGTTATGGATGAAGGACTAAGACAGGACTCCGTTAACAGCACAACACATTTACGAAGCACACGTACGGTACAAAAAAAAAATGCAAGAACATTCAAGAAACACAAAAAACTAACTTCCAGAAAGAGCTAAGGCAACGTCCTAATTAAAGTCTGGCAACTCTAGCCTTAATGTTGCGCATGCTTCAAGACAACCTTACATGGTAATACTGGCTGGTTCCTCGTCATAGTTTGTCGTTGGTCTCATCGGGTCGTTGTCTGGGTTCTTGACGTTCTTGATGAACCTCGCCATCCCTGCCACTGCCAAAATCGTCCCTCGCCATCATCACGTGATCTCGTTGCTGACGAGACAGTGGCCTCCGAAGCTATAAGATGACACCCAGTGAGGCAAGTCTATGATGATCATTTCATAGCACACCTGGTGTTACGAGGTGACACAGGCCACCGGGGACTGTCTTTAGTGGCTTGCTTTGAAGGAGGCTTGCGCCAGGAACATCTTGGGTGGCTGTGTGCAGTAACTGCATCCCGAGCAGCCATGCTCTAACGAGACGAGGTCTCTGGCCACCTCTTGGGACGCCTGCGTCACAGTCTTTCAAAGCCCTGTGCCTACCGTCACCAGTGCGCTTGCTGGCGAGATCACCTCCTTGCAAGTATACGTGGACAATGCCTGCTCGTGGTTGATTGTGTCTCGATCACCTCCAGCCTCGTTAAAGTGTGCGCTCAAGCCGTTTCGAACACTGTCTGCACCTCATCATCATCTTCTTCAGAAGGGCTCTTGCTCATGACAATATGCCAAGCCTCAATTACTTTCAGGTCGTTGAGTCAGGGTGCCTGGAAACGATGCTAGTATTGCTGAGTTTGGGTTGGCATCCATACAGATTCTAATGCGTAGCCATATGAGATAGGCCGTCGCTTTGTAAAGCTACACTACACTGCGTTAACGTGTTAACACACTTTCCTGTTTGGCCTATGTATGCAGCTCTGAATTCGCTACACAATACCTGTTGCACACTGAACTGCTTGGAATCGGTGCTTTACACCACAGCCTACCTTCTTCCTTGTTTTTTTCTCTGCTTTTTTTAACACATCTGCAAGTTCCTCTTAATTTATTTGGCAATGAAGAAATTAACTTTCACACAACGTCTGCCAGCTACATTTTGCGGTTCATGTGATTTAAAAAAAAAAAACTCTCACTGTTCATGAAAGTAGTTTTTTTTTTTTACGTCAGATAAATTACCGTATTTACTCGCGTAATCCTTGCACTCGCACAATTCTCGCACCCCCCACATCGCCCAACAAAAATACGATTTCTTTTTTTCCTCGAGTAATTATCGCACCCCCGAAAACTGCTGCAATAATGTCGTCAGCTCTTTCCAGCCACTGATGATGATAGCGCACATCATCTTGCGCCATTTATTAAGCATCAAGCGTTCTATTGCACAGAGACTCAATCCAACTCAAGCCAAGCCGAAGTGGCCAGTGCGCGTTGCGGCGTGTTTTGCATGTTGCGTCGGTAACCTTGTCAAGTTATGAGGCGATACTGAAGCTGTACGGCTGCTTTCAAGTTTTTGAAAGCTGCAAGTGATAGATAATGCACTAAAGAACGGCAACAGGGCCGCCGGTAGGCCCTTCAGAGCCTATGAGTTTTGTGTTCACTACTGGTGATGGCTGCTGAAAGCCACCAAGACACGTTGGGCCTGCTGTGTGCCTAAAACTGGGATTGATGGTAAACTTTATTTCTTAAGAAGGAAACTGCGGAAAATTCTGTTAAATAGCCATCAGCCCAATACTGACGTCCCACGCTTATCTTTTGAGGGCTCCTGTTGAGCGACGAACGCTACCGCTACGCCCGCAACGTCTGCAAGCTTTGCGTATGGTATTCTAATTCTCGACTATTTGCTTCCAATTTTTGTGTCTCAATTAAATCTTGTCTTGTGTTGAACCTCTGCTTTTATTATTGGGGTAAGTTTTAAATAGTACTTCTTAAAGCTTGCTGTTAGTTGCTGGTGTGAGAATCCCGATATGAGGCCACTTCGTTTTCTTTTTCGCTCTGTACGTTTTCACAGAAAGTTTTCCCCGCGTAATTCTCGCACCCTCCAACATTTTATCGGTTTTCCGGCAAAAAAAAGTGCGAGGATTATGCAAGTAAATACGGTAGGAGAAATCAGCACTTGTATAAACATACAAAAATCAAAGATGGAAAAACAAAAAAAGTTCGCTGGGGTGCAAAGCACCTTTCCCGAGCAGTTCAGTGTGCCACAGGTGTCATTTACCGAATTCCTCCATTTCAAGCGTCTCGATGCGTCTCGGTGGGCCGAGTTTTGCACGCTTGGCCAGAGCTCCATGACATTTGATAAAAGCTTTGCGGTAGCTAGTGTGTTCTGTGCATTTTGCTCACTGTGTCGAGCACAGTTCGTAATAATAAAACTGTCTGTTTATTCTTGTTCGCAGGTGAAGATCTGCGCTTAAGTGAATCTGGCAGCGACAGCGACGACTAAGCACTCCTAGCCAACAGCAGGTAGTAGCTCTAAGCTACGTTAGCATGATTAAATAAGTGGAAAGGGGCTTGCCTACTTGAGGACAAAGAGGCACAGTCTCAAGGAGGTGAAAACACTTCGGCTCACGGCCATGGCGCACTTCTCCCTGTTTTCTCTCACTCATATACAGAGCAGAGTGGGTACAACGAGAGAGACTGGCAGTTGTTTTTTCTTTCCTTTCCTACGCGTGGCACTGGGGAAGCCAGCGAGGCAAGCTCTGTGAATGTGGAGCAGCGACTTCGTGTTCAGTTTCTGTGCGGTCTGTGTGTGCTTGGGCAATGCAGTGTGTTCTCATGTTTTTTTTTTTAACAGTGTGTTTCCCTCATTGTTCATGGAATGTTTGAGTGCATTATTTGTGCATTATTACCAATGCCTTTACAGCATTATTATTTTTTTTTAGTTCACACTTTTTTTGTACTGTACTTTCTCCTCAGTAATATTAATTGTGCAAAACAGGATGATGGGTGAGAGAGACTACTGCTGCTATAGGTGATTCACGTGCATGCTTACGTGCGATTGTGTGTTTTCTTGTTATGATTTGATTACTGCAAAATCCTTTATATTAAATAAAGAGAAGAGTTTGTAGGACTACAGAATTTTGTCACATACTATTTACTTAAGCTTGAAGTGTTGTCACCATTGTTTTAATTTGCTCGTTAGAAGAGAGGCAAGTGAATGCTGGCTGGGGCCATTACTGCGTAACACATCCACGCTAGTTTTTTTGTTGTTCGCTTTTTGTTACAAATTTAGGTGGCCCCAGGCACTGCCATTGTTGCTCATATTGCCCATTTGGTGGGAATGGGTGTTAGAAAAAGAATGAAATAAGAGGAAAGAATGGCATGTTTTGGACTAGAATTTGCACAGCTCATTCGTTATGACAAATATTGTGACAGACATTTTAGTTCTATGGGTGCATAACTGCTTTGTGCATGGTACTACGGGAGTAAAGCACCTTGCTCGCAATCTAGTAGCGTTCTTGCATTGTGCATAGGATGCAATTGCAGGATTAGCTTGGCAAGTTGTAACGTAATCCTGTGTCCTATTTGGAACAGGCTGCACACCAGCTGAAATCTGTACTGCATAATGCTCTTACGGCAATGCTCGCCTGCCAGGAGTCTTATACTTATTGCACAAGGCGATTGCAGCTTGTGCACAAGGATTGTAACATTCTCCCTCTCAGAGTTTCATACATACTACGTATGTGGGGGGAAATCCGGCATCACCATATATGCAAGTTCCTTCGAAGTGCACTGAGACACCATGGGAAGGGTAGTATATTTAAGGTTCAGTTTCCTTAAACATTACATAACCTTAAACAGGCATAATGGCACAAATAAAAACATTTTAAAAATAAATGTTTGTAAAATGAGTTGGGTCTCCCATTTGAAATTGCATTAATATTTACTTTTTTATCGACCCTTTTTTATTGTGTGGACGTGAGTCTGCCAGGGTCGTCGGTTGGAATGTGATTGGTAAAAAACTAGGTGGCTGCAATATTTTGGGGGTGGTGGTAGAATATTCTCAGAAGTAAAACAAGATGGTTTGCCCAGCCTGGCTAGCTCTATGATGCAAATGAAAAAAACAAATTAACGGCTGATTAATAATCAGCCACCGCACAATTTCCTGCAATGAAATGTCCTTCAGGCAAATTTCAAACTAAAGCGAAAATTCTGATGGCAATTTCTTGTGCACTTCCGGTACTACCTGATATGATGCAACATGACGTTGCAGTACAGCTGTGCCTCCACTTTTGCAAACCACTGAGTGCGGAAGTTGGAGTTGTGAGTGGACGATAGATTGTCAAGCACAAGACAGTGCCATTCTTCTACCATCTGGTCCATGACCGTATGCCATACTTGGCGGCCAGCAATGCACAGCTAGTGCTTGCTGTCATGCTTATGCGGACGTCCCACGTCAGTGAAATGGTGATTGCTGAGGAGTGAGGAACCGGAAAGCTTTTTGTTTGGACCAGCCTGGTTATGATCCTGTTTGCGTCATCTAAGGAGCCTAAGATAATTGCTGCTTGCTCCTTTCCCAAGGAGGTTCTAACCGCTAGCCTTGCACACTTTTGCCCAATAATACCTACATTTGCTGTGGCCGCGCATTGACATAATAAAGCGAAAAAGGTGCATTTTGTGCTATTGGTATTGGCGATCGAACTATTCATTGCCGCTTGCGTATTCAAAAAGTTTTAAAGACGTGTTCATTCGAAACATTGGCTTATTAGCACTCTCATGGGCAGTACACAGCGCCATTTTTTTTTTTCAACATTGTGATCGGGAGAAGCTCTGTAGTCCTTAACACAAGCTGCAAAAGTCCTAGTTCAATGAATTTGAAACGTCATTGCAAAGAATTCAATCATTCAAATACACTTTCATAAACATGCCACAAGGTGGCCCTGTGATGTCTTGCTTTTGTTTCTGTAAGTGTGTTGCCACTGCATATGGACTATAAGCCAATGTGTGTCTAGTTCATACTAATGAATAATTTGCTTTGTGCATTGCATTACCTTATGAAACGCTGACTTATCATGGCCTGCCATTGTGGACTAGATTGCGTTATATTTTACTGCTTTTGTGCTACCTATGTGGGACTGCTTTACATTGGTGTCATGTGTCAGTAAAGAAAAGAGTTGTATTAGTAGTGACAAAGTTTATAGAAAAGGCTACATGTGTTTTTTGATTATCAGGTGTTGCTCTTCTGTTTTTTCTTTTCTCATTGCACAATAATATTTATTTCTTATTTAATGAAAGTGTTAATGGAAGAGTAAATCAAAGGAATAGCTTTTGCATTTCATTTTTTTTATTTAGGGATTAGTAGCATCAGCACGTGCGTTCTATGACACTATACAAACAGGCTGGTGATAACATAACCATTCCAGTCATGATTTATGAAAGTGGCACAAAGTGAGTTGACATTAGTCAGACGTCGTATCAACTGTGAAACATCTATGCTGTAGACGCCACAACAGATTGGATGCACAGTTTTTGTTACCCTGCTATGGGCGTGTAGAATACTGTTAGATATATATATTTTTTTCTGAGTTGCAGAATTCTGTAGGTATGTCATTTCACTATGCCAGGGTATCAATGGCGTGATCTTGTACACAATCCAAATAAGCACGGAGGTGTTCCATTCTGTCGAGGTGCATGCAATTAATCAGATAATGTCATGGTGCTAATCAAGGCTCACATAGACCAATTGCGTGAAGCTCGATAGAACGGAACCCCTCTGTGCTTATTTGGAATGCGTACAAGGTTGCACCACAAGTGTCCATTTTGCTTCGTACAAGCATTCAGAAAAAAAAAGCACCTCCATGAATTTCAGCTCGGTGAAGGCATTATAATAAGGGTAAATGTTGGAGCTAACTATTAAATATTTTTCGTGCCTTTCAGTGGTGCATAAACTTGTATTATTTGCTTGGCTTTTCTTTTGTCTGGTTCACGTTAGCCATGTCTTAAAATGCTAACCTGTACTTCAGAAAGAGTCACAACTTTTTCTGATTGTCATCAGATATGTAGCATGTAACAGATGTAGCACCAGATATGTAGGCTGTAAGCATTGTGAAAAAGGGAGTGAAAAAATAACTTTCGTAACATGATATTCTTGGTGACGTAAGAAAGTATGCAGACTCTTCCACATGATAATCAACTTAATTTTGCATCAGTTAGCCTAAGGAGCTGCAAACAGAAACTACCCACTTCTTAAATGAGACATATATAGCTGCATAATGTGTCACTTTTGGGTTAGCTGCTTGCGCTTGACTTCCTAACAGCCACCTGATTTTTTGAACTCGTATCAAGAGGAGGTCAAGGAAGGCATGTGTTGTGTAGTCATTCATGTTATGAACGCTTTACTTCATCAAGCAGTGAACTCTCCCTTGTGTTGCATAAGCTGAGCAGTGTTTACAAGTCTGGATTATTATAAAAGTATAGGAAAGGTTACTTAGCAGCTTCAGCTATGTTACTTTTGTGGAAAGGAATACTTTTGGGTGTGTGGAAGGTGTCATGCTTGATGCTGCATTTGATAGTGCTTTCCTCAATCACCAGTAAACTAATTCGACAACGATAGTGCGTAGCTTAACTGTTTGTGGAAACATGCTGCAGCATAGCATAAAGCAGAAAGTTTCCCGCTTTTTTTTTGCAAGCTTAGCGCTGCTTACCAGAGCAGAAAACAGTCGTTCCTATAAAACCTTGATCACTAGAAAGTTGGTTCGATGAACTTTTGAAACTTGCTCTTGTCACAATTTATAAAGGTTTTAATGGTGCGACATTGTCATGGGAAAATCCCAACCAAACAAAGTGCCTTTATTATTCAAGTGTAGTATGACCTAATGAAACGAAAATGAGAAAACGTGGTAAGCATTCCTAGCCAGTGCCATGAAAGGGTGTTGGTTACGACAGGCACACACTTTGTTGTCATAAAGGCGATCGTTGTCACACCATCGTCTGATAACTCGTCTAATGCACATAACACTCGCACATATTTAATCAGTGGCACAGCATTTGTTGGTGCTACCGATGGCTGCTTGCGAATGTAATTAGCTCAGCGTTTGGATGGCAGTGTCTTGTTTGGCACCCTGTTGGCATTCTATTCTGTTGCTCTCAGAATGTAGTCACAGGGTCCCTCTAGTGCAAAGGTATCCAAAGGTATCCCACATCTTACAACCTTGTCTTCCTTGACGAAGACGTATGTAGGAAAACATTGAAGGTTTAGATGAGAGGGCAGGACATCTGGGTCGGCCCTTTCGTGTTTAATACACACATTTGTGTCTGTTCTATGAAAGTCCTTTGTGTGCCGTCTAGTGTGATACACCAAACTTCCAATGCTATAGCTACAAAAGATGTGTGTGTCTTTGTCGTGAGCTGACATATCTTTTGTCGTGTGTTCTTCGCAGTTCCATAAATGAGGAAACAATGACACCCTCCCCTCCCTAAACCTCTCGGTACTGTGTCATACAATGAATGTGAGTTTCAAGAGTTGTCTGTTCTTTGACATAGAAACCATCGTCAGGCCTTAACACGACACAAGAGTTGATTGTGGCCTTGCAAAACCAGCCTGTGTGTAGTTTGTTGAGTAACTTTTTTCTTTGTAGCATCTGCCAACATTTTAGCGCTATTTCAGTTTGTTAAATTTTGTTATAAGCTGTGTACAAACATGCATTTACCTCAGCTGTTTGTCTATCAAAGCACACATATTACTTGTGGGAAAAGTGCTACCCTCAGCCTGCCTTACGTTTTACCTGTATTGTATGTGTAAAGTTCATTCCCAAGTAGCTACGAAGGGTGTTTTCTCACGGGCAACATCTTGAAATATTGAGGTCAAGAACTACCCGTGCTTGAAAGCCTGGCTGATGTTGGTGCAGACTGTTTCAAGATGCTTGTTTGTATGTCAAGGCAAGGTGTTTAAGTGTGACGTACTTGGATGTTCATCATGGTAGCACTTTTTTTCTTGTGGATAGTGTTATTAGAGAATATGAATTGTGTGCTGCTGGCAGTTTGGATTTCTTTTCTATGCTGTCAAGTTGAGAATACCCAAGTTATCTGTCATATGCACCTGGTCATTTGTTTGTTGATTTTTGTCCAAGTCGTGTGAGTGTGTGCCAAGGCTTGTGGAAATCGGGAAGAGGAGGTGGGTCGTGTAAGCTAGGGGAACTCGCTTATAGTCTCAAATATTGTGAACTGCCGTAAAATTTGCTCAAAGCAGCATTCCTGGGAATGTTGTGTTTTGTTTAGCAGCCCATGGGCGGAAGAACAATGCTAACTTGCCACATTGCATGGGATACACTGAGTAATGTACTAAAAAAGACAGAAATGAAAGGGCAAAGGCACTGTAATGTTTGGTCAGGAGTTCTCATCTAAATCATGATCGTGGGATGAATACGATAATGATTCTATGGCCACCTGTTGTCCTTGAACTGTAGAACAGTGCATTTATAGTTTATGAGCCAGCAACCTCACGTACGAGCAGTGACATTGGGGAGTGCACGCCTGTTGGGTGGCCACCGTACGTATCCCCTTGGCACTGCCTAAGTTATCTTGCAAAAGCTGCAATTCTGAACATGCAGAACCAGACAGGAAACTTTGTGCCGCTCAGGAAGCATGTAGATTTGAATGGCATTTCTTGCAAACACTGTTGAGGCTTTCTATTCTGGTTTCTATTGCTGAATGGAATGCACATTTTTTTGCCAATATTGAAGTATTTAGCTCGTAACATAAAGGAACATTACCTCATGCTGCTGCCGTGCATTTAGCCACTGTTCTTCCCTCATGGACGGATACATGCATGCGTCCAAGGGCTGTGCTGTGCTGTTTATTTGTCCTTTTTTTTTTCTACATTCCTGCACAAGCCTGTGCTCCAAGATTCTGCCTCCAGTAGAATTTTGTGTCCATGCATTACCAGCTGTGATGACTTAGCCTCGTCTGTGCAACGAGATTATGAGGTTCACCGTGAAACATGAAGGAAGACTGGAAAAAAAAGTGCGAGAGGACTGACTGCAGGCAGCATGCGTTCTTGTCTTGTGTTGCGCCTGCGAAAAAACTTACCAGATGCGCCTCATTTAAGAGTTGAGATGTTGGCTTTCCAGAACTAGTCATGTGGTTTAGAGTGGAGAGGAAGCAGCGGAGTTGGCATTTGCAAACAAGATTTTTTAATCATTATTTTGCCTTCGATCCCCACCTCACATTAACATTATTTTGGTCTTGGTCTATATTGCAACAATGTCTGCTTGGAGTGTGTTGATTGTTGGCAGAAAAAAAAATAAAAAAAAGAAACTGTGGACAATATTGCTAGTGCAGCTGTAACTGTTAGTGACCACTGTTGCAGCTGACATTGCTGTTTTGTTTTCTTCTTTCTTTCCTTATTCCTACTGTCAATGAAAATATGAGCATTGCATTCCTTGTGCCAGTGTCGATGCAAATGCACATATGTTACACGTACTTGATCATTTTTGTCTGAGAAGCAGGGTGGTGATAACAATGATACTCTTACCTCTTACATTTAAAAAAAATTGCAATGTACTTGTTTGGTAAATGCAAGCTGAAGCATTGAAAATGTTCTTTTCATTTCTTTTTATTAGTCAACACACTGGAAGTAAACCTCAAGTGTCCCAAGCTTTGTATCTGACTCTGATGACCTATGCATTTGGCTTGGTTTCTTGAGTAGCTACAAAGTAGATAAGATGTTTTATTATATAATTATTATTATTATTATTATTAAATATACAAGTTTAAACTGCTGTTGGCTGCTTCTTTCTTCGTTCAGATGACTCTCCTTGCACTTGATGCTGCGCCAAAGTGACTGCTATGTAAGCATGCTTGGCTGTTGTACTCCGCTACTATTTCAGTGCACAGAACTAATGTCGAATGCTTCATTTATTTGTTTAATCATATGGGATGGACCAGTTCGGATGACGATTGCTCAATGTCCAGTGTTCAGGTATGATGCAAGCATTGCTAGGCGGCAAGGAATGAGAGAACCTATAACAAAGCACAGACGCGAAATTTTATGGTAGGAGGCAAGACGAGGAAAGTTGATATTTTACAGTTTTCACACCTAATGCTGGCTGAGTACTCAACTTTATCAAGAGAGTTAATCCGACGCATGGTTTTGGATGTAATTAAGCATATCCTAGTAAGGTTAGCATGGTGTAGATAAAATATGGCATTGTCATACTCTGGTCTAATCCTTAGAAGGGGTTTATAAGCTTTTACTCAAGTGGAGGTAAGTGCCGAGACAAGGTTGCGACAAAGATAACCGAGGACTCGACTGGTAGAATTAGAGAAATTGATAATGTGTAGCGACCAAGTTAAATTGCAGAAAATCTGAACACGTAAAGCTTTGGTGGTGTTAGTTGCCACAGTGTAATTGCATAGGGTGTAGTGTTAGCGTTGTTGCAATTGTCTATCAAAAGTCTTTACAATAGTTCTGTCAACACGTCAGGACATTAAACAGTTTACATACCATTTCGGTATAGATTCCTCTGCTAGACATAAGACTGTCAAATGTTAGATGCAGAGTGATACAGTACGAATCATTGTGAATATTCAAATACTACAGCTAATGGTGCAAGGCACGTTGTTGGGAGGGCCCCTTACAGTACCTTGTGGAATGCCATAGTGAACACGAGAGAGGGAGACTTGCTGAAGAATTTAGCAATAACTCCTATAAGTCTACGCTGCATCATTCGCTTATGTGCTGTAAACAACTTCAAAATACTAGAATTTGTCGTTATGACACTCTAATGAGGCTTTTGCTTTGTTCTCTGCAGTATGATGCCAAAGTGCCTGCAAAATAGGTGGGTTCGTTGTTACTCCAAGCTTTTACAATATCCAAAGACTGTGTGCAAGGAGGAACACTTTAAATGGCATCAACGCTGCTAGCTCAATAGGGATATTGTCAGACATTTATTCAGTATTTTATTCAGATATGTGCTCATTTTCTGTGTTAGATGCAACCTATTGAAACTAACAGACAATGATGCTAAGGAATGTACAGGAAATGTTATTCGTTCTCCTTAACCGTAATGTAGCAGTTATAAAAGAAATTTGATTATTTATATGTATGTTGGTGTGCTTTACACTTAATGTTTTCATTAGTTTGTCCAGTATAAGCAAACGGATATACAATATATGGGGTTATACCAGTATAGTTACCATACGATAGTATCGACAGCTTGCAACTATTAATGCATCCGTAATTTTAATGATAACACACAACACTGCCAAGGAAAGTATACGGGATGTTTAGTGGAAATGCAGTGTAAATCATGAAAGAAAAGTGGACAAACAATAACTTTTCATGGGAAGGGACCGAATCTGCGACCTTTGAATAACCCGTCCGATGCTCTACCAACTAAGCTACCAGGACGGCATTCCCTCCTTTCACCTTATGGGGCTTGGGAGGCCAGCACTAGATAGGTGGCGCTCCAAAAAAGAGCACCTGGAAGAGAGTCGCGACACAACTCAGCCGCTCGTTTGTGGATTCCGCTCTCAACCGCGCTGCAGCAGTCGCTGCTCCTGTGCACAGATCGTCTGCTTCGGGCGGGAACTTTGTCAGGTGAACATTCTCGCGAGGCTCAACTAACGCCCACAACAAATGTTTTTGAGTGCAATTATGAATTTGCTTTAGTTGCAGCCCAATCGACAGGGCCAAGAAATTTCCCAGATGACCGATGGCACACCGATGCCACTGAATAAATTGCTGGTCAGAAAGTGAAACTGTAATGTGTGGGTGGTCTCGCTCGTCATCTGCAGTTTCTGCCATGTGTTAGTAATTAGTTCGTGTTTCGAAATTTTAATAAGTGTGCCTTTCTCCAGCATCTACAAGCATGTAGATACAGCTAGCGAAACGTTGCGGTGTCGCATCGACGGCGCGGTGGTGTGCGACGCAGGCCACATTGTTGAGTGTGCGCAGCCGATGCCATCAATGGAGATCGCATCACCGTCGCAGCTCTGCTCCTGCAAACACGTGGACTTGAGAATCGACTGATGAGAAAAGGACGAGCCGCCGTGCCCATGGCGAAGTCCACCCCCGTCGACCTCTTCTTTATTCCGAATTCCGGTCTAATCCCCTAATGATGATAGCGACTATCTTCGTCCACACCATATTCAACATCCTCCACGCCCCCACAGTGGCGAATGACGACGGAGAACACTAAAATTCCACATGGGTTCCAAGTACACAATGTTCATCAATACGAGTTCCATCTCAGTCCTTGTATAGAATCATCCAGATTTCTTTCTGCGCTTGGCCTTCCAGCGATGTTTACGGCGCTTGTTCCACACTCTTGCCAGTGGACAAGTCACTTTCGGTAAACTGCTTTCTACGATCGGTTTCCTTGGGCAGGAAGGTCCATTATCCAGACTCTTCCGCAAGTTTTTGGTGTAGCTGTTCCTGAGAACTTTTCTTGATTTCTTTCTCTTGCCTGCCCTTGCCTTGGGAATCATTCAAGCGCAGTATATCCTCCACCAGCCCGAAGCACCGCACATCTTCGCTCCTTTCTTGTGACAACCACACGGGACTGGAATCGTCTGCCTACAACTACCGTGCACCACTTCGACCCGCATCAATTCAAGATTGCCTTCGAATCACTTTTTTCTGTAATTATTACCCATTCTTCATGTAATACCCCAGCTGGGGCGTTTGAGGTATTCAAAATAAATAAAAATAAATCAGCCCTTTCACCCTGCGTTGGTATGGGCTGTCTCGTTCGGGGGGTGGGGGGGTTGACGCTGTCTTGACATTTTTCATCTTCGCTAATATATGCCATGACAACCACCGTCTCTAATCTTGACTTCGGTGGCTTACCCGAAGTGCCGTAATTTTGATAAGTACTGGCAGTAGGCTTCCATTTTCTCATTGACTTTAACTTTCTCTTCCCTTGGTGAAATGGCCTTGATTTCCTTTCATCAGATATTTGGTTGCACAGACGTGAGGACTGCAATACAACAAAATCTGCCGTCTTCGGCATTCAGTCATCCTCAAGCTTCTGGTGTGTCATCCTTGGGAATTCCAGATGCCTTCTGCTTTTCCTTCGTACAAGTCTCTTCCAGCATGTGCACTTGAGTTGCTGTAAGTGTCGTGTCATTTGCTTCATTGATAGTGTACGCTGATGGAAGTTCTAAAGTCGTGGGCCATTTCTTTGGAAGCAGCGGTTCCGTATGTGCTTGGATGCTCATTACGGTGGTGAAATCGGCGACTTTCCGGCTTCCAGCACGTTCAGTAATTCGTCGTGAGTCTGAGTCGTCAAGCTTCCGTAGAACAAGAGTGCTGCTGAAGAAGCAAAGGCTAGATGGCGGCGCCACAGACGAAGAGTCCACGTTAGCTTGTACTCCTGTCCAAATCCTTTGCCTCATTGCCTCCAAGCGAGCTTGTCGAGCATTTAATGTGTCTGCAATCGTATATTCTGCTCTGACCCTTGCTAGAATAATCTAGTGCTCGTAAACATCAGCTTCCTCCATCTCTGCTTCCAAGTGATTGATGTCAACTGCATCCTCTACTTCTTTGTCGATTCTGTTGAGTTCCTCGTACTGCTCAATCAAAACTCGGTGAATACGTTGTAACTCACAGATTGGTGGGCGATCCAATTGCCGAAGACGTTCGACGTCTGCGATGACCTGCATGACAGCCTTGCGTGTTTGACTCCGCCTTTGTAGAGGGGCTCCATGATCTGATCCAGTGTCGGAAACGTGAGAAGTCACTGGTCGGCCGTGTCACGAGGCGAAGTCGGAGTCAACTTGGCATCCATCGCAGATGGTTTGCACAACCAATATCCGTCACTTGTCGGGCTGTCCTTCTTCATAATCTTGTGCATATCGGGCCATCGTCATGAAGGGCGAGTCAGTACTGAGCCAGAGAAGACGTGAGGGCTCCCGTCTCGCGAGCCTCCAGACGGCGCCTGCACTCACGGGGCTGCACTGCCAAGATGTACTTCGGTGACCTGTAGACTGCCTTGCCTTGTGAATATCGGGCCGTCGTCGCGAAGGACGAGTCAAGACGGAGCCGAAATAGACGTGAGGGCTCTTGTCTCATGAACCTCCAGACGATTCCTTTACGTCAGTCCATGGGTGCTCCTGGTGGTCTCAGTTGCAACCGGAGTCACGCTCCTAGGTCTCAGCGGTGGCTAGGCCTCGCACATCAGCTTTACGCACGGCGACTTCACAACAGTCCTCGAGGCTACGACGTGAAGTCAGATCGAAATTCGTGAAGTCCGCTCCATCTCACCTGCGAAGGTCTTTCCTTCCGGGTTTCACGGCACCAAAATTCAGAGAAAAGGACGAGCCGCCGGGCCCATGGCGAAGCCCACCCGTCGACCTCTTCTTTATTACAAATGCAGGTATCATCCCCTAATGATGATAGCGACTATCTTCGTCGTTGACACAATATTCAACACCCACCACACAACGTCCCCGTGGTGATCCAGTGCTGCGCAATGGTGAAGTGCTGCTCTGTGCCTCAGTGTGCTTCGTCCGCCCGTGAGATGGACGTTAGGATTCACAACAATCCCAAAGGGCATGGCTGCCGTTTTCCTTAGGATATTTTTTTTTCTGCTGTGCAACGATAGTGACAGTGAACACGAGGATATGTGTGTGATAATCACTGATTTCTGCCACTCTGGCATTCGCAAACAACACATGAGATAATTACTGCTGAGTAGCTGTTTAAATTGCTTCTCCGGCAGTCAATCGACCATTCATGGCATCTAATAGACATGCAAATCAGCATCAAATTACCAAATTTAAGATAATCGTGCTTGGATTGCAGTTATGGGTGTCGGCAGGGCCCGTTTTGTATAACAGTAAGAGGAGTCTTGTGGTAGGTGCTGGTGTGACTCGGGAAGGGGGCAAGTTTAATGCACGCCCTGTCCAATTCAAAATGACTGCAGTTTGTCCCAATAATGTTCGTTCAATGAGTGCGACATCATGAAGTACTTCATACTAATACCGCACAGCGCCATCGCTCGGGTGTCAGTTATCGTTGATTGTAGATACCGCGCACAGGGCCACGGGGTTATGGGACAACCTTTAGTGATTGTGCACTAAACAGTGACTGCAGGTATATATATATATATATATATATATATATATATATATATATATATATATATATATATATATAAGCAACAAAAGACGGAGAATTCGAGTCTTCAAGCGGAAAATGTCCAAACACGAAGTAGTTCCTTGTGGCAAGGCAGTTTCGTAAACATGCCCAACAAATTCACGGCAGATGGTAGCAGTTCGGTCACATCAGCGAGAACTCTGGTGAGTTGAAACATTTATTGAAAAAAGGGGGGTGGAGAGGTGCAGCCATTTAGAGGCTTTATAGTTGGTAGAGTCCTTATTCCGGGACCCCATTGGTGACCCTTGCTAACCTAGCCCTCTGGCCCCGCCGCGGTGGTCTAGTGGCTAAGGTACTCGGCTGCTGACCCGCAGGTCGCGGGTTCATATCCCGGCTGCGGCGGCTGCATTTCCGATGGAGGCAGAAATGTTGTAGGCCCGTGTGCTCAGATTTGGGTGCACGTTAAAGAACCCCAGGTGGTCGAAATTTCTGGAGCCCTCCACTACGGCGTCTCTCATAATCATATGGTGGTTTTGGGACGTTAAACCCCACAGATCAATCAACCTAGCCCTCTGGACCAGGGCCCTTTGGGCTTGAAGGTCTGAGCAACCCAGCAAGATCGCCTCCCACTCCTCTTTGGTTGGGTTAGGGTTGGGGGAGGGGGGGAAGAGCTGAGTTGAGCTGGCAAGCCCAAACAATGTGGTAGGTGTCAGCCGCCACCGGCCCACAGTATTGGCACTGGTCAGTGAAGGGGGAATCGAAATGTTGCATGATTGCCGGGCACAATAAAGTATATTGGTGAAAAGTCTCAGCAAGATGTGTTCATTAACCTTCCCCAGCCCCTTTGCTGGAGGTTGGTATTGACGATGCTGATCCCTGTAATAGGTAGTAGTATCTTTGAATGACAGCAGATACCCGCCTTCGGGTTGCATGCACTCGGGATCTAAGCGGGATGCCCGGTGAACGAGTGCTCGGGCCGCCGTGTTCGCAGCTTCATTCCCCATTAGGCCCTGGTGGCTTGGAGTGCAGACTAGGAAACGAGGGGTAGGGTGGATTCCGCGGTTGGTATAGTTCTGCAAAATTATTTCCGCTAGTGGTGTGAGAACTCTGGTGGGCGAGGCTGGCTTTAGTGTTCGGGGAAGCATAAGTATACTCTGAGCGTAGAAACTGATGAAATAGCTGCGGTTATTGCGAGGAATGGACGACGTTGGAAGGCCTTGTAGGTTCGGTAGATCGGTCTTCGTAGGCGTCGCTGTTTTTCCTGCGTGCGTGCTCGTTGTCGTAAACTGATGGGATGGTGCCTGAATCTTTGTGAGGTAGAACTGGTGACTTGTCTTGCTCAATGTTTTCTTTCGGAGCTGCAATCTTAGGTGTAGTCTTGATATCTCGTGCCAAATTTGTTTCTGGCGCCGATCCCTTATGCGAAGATGCCTCACGTCTTGAATTTGTTTTAATAGGCTTGCTTTGCGTTGTCGTCCTTGTTGGTGTATCCGTGTGAGTGTGTGCGATTCTTGGACTTGCTTTTGCTGGCGTTGCCGTGGAACGTATTGCACTGGAAGCCCTTCTTGAACATCACGCTGGTTTTCTTGACAACTTGATGTGCGCAGTCGGCGGCTGGTAGTCTGTGGGCTGTTGTCATGCAGTTCGGGCAATGAAGATAATGCTTCAGAGTTGGTAGAAAGTTCTTCAGAAGCTTCTTCTACTCTGTTCAATACGAGAGGCTCTTGCGCATCGCAGCGTGCGATGTTCGATGCGTCTGAGCATTCGGTGTTGCTTCGACTGCCGAGTGTGTATGCACCGGACGGTGATGCATGAACCCGCGCGGAAGGAGCATGGCTCGACAGGGTATTTTTTCGGTGCGTCAGCTCGTCTATCGTGAACACTGTGTCTGTATGAGGCAAACGGTGAGCGTCAGGAGTGCTTGAAGAGCCGCGTTTTCTCGTGTCGTGTGCTGGAGCGACGACTTTGAAAATACTGGCTTTCGTGGAGAGAAACCTGGTGGAAAGCTATGTTCCTTGAGAAATGAGGGTGGGCTATGACGGCCGAGTATGGTTGTATGCACATGGTCGGTAATGGGGAAGACCTTGTCGTAGTCGCTAAAACGGGCAATCATCTCTTCTATTATCTTTTGCCATGATTCGTCGTTTCCCGCTGCCCGGCTGCGGCGGCTGCATTTCCGATGGAGGCGGAAATGTTGTAGGCCCGTGTGCTCAGATTTGGGTGCACGCTAAAGAACCCCAGGTGGTTGAAATTTCCGGAGCCCTCCACTACGACGTCTCTCATATGGTGGTTTTGGGACGTTAAACCCCACAAATCAATCAATAGTTTTCGAAAATGTGTGTCAGGTGAAACTTAAATGCCTCATCGGAGAAGTAGTTCAGTGAAGTTGGCCATCTCCCGTTCAGACCATGATGGAGCAGTAGTGTGGAGCTCGAACAGGTATAACCAGTCCTTCACGGGTCCATCGTCCGCTGCTCCGGTGTACTTGGAAACGTCGAGGTCGGCCGATGAATCTCTCATGGTGCTGGTTGTCGTGTTCTGGTAAGAGATGATTCGGTAGTCGATGTATGGTCAAGGCGTCTTGTGGGGAACTGCATCGATGATGAGCGACTGATGAAGGGGCAGGCACGTCTCCATCCTGTCGTCTTGTTTGACGCTATGATGATTAGGAGACGTGGTCTGGCTCATACGCCATGTTTATTACAAAACACGCGCCATTTTAAGGCCCCTATACAGCCACGCAACATATTCTCCATATCTCTATACTCATTGAAATGGCGCTCTTTGGCCATCAATTGGCCCTTGCGCCATAAAGCGCCACACATCATCATCATCATCACGCGCCACTTCCTCTTTCTCGGCTTCTACTAGCCATCGCTGCATACCTTCTTACGTCACATATATTCAACCAAATAAAGTTTTAGTGTCAGATGTCCTGCGCCGCTAAGCTGCGCTTATGAGGCGCGCTTGCTTACCTGAGGCGATTCGGATTCAGCGTCGTCGGCTGTCTGTTTAGGGACCTTATTTCGCGGTAGGTTTTGGCAAGGCACCTCACCTGGTGTAAGCCGCCTACGCGTGTAGCCTGCGTGCAATGTGAATGTGTGTGAAATGTGTGTGAAACACGGTTGCAAGCTTACTGAAAAGTGGGGCGTAGGGCGGGTGTAGCAAAAGTCACTGTCCGCGAAGTGCTTATTGCCGCACACGGTCCATGAAGACGTGGTGCGCGTTCCCTCCCTGAATTTTACTATCCGCTTCTTTCTCAGCTTCGGGTCCATAGGATAGTTAAGAAAGCTAACACACTTTTCACGGGTGGGTGATCATGTAGAGGTACAGAGCAGTGCTACACCATTGCGTAGCCCTCGCCGTGGAGACAAGCGGCCGCAGTTTTAAGAAACAAAGCGCTGTGCTTTTATTAAAATGAGCGTTAAAAGCGAGCACCCACGGTTACAACGGCGTCTGTAGCTAAGATAACCAAGTGAACAGCTTCTTTGCCGAGTTTTACAACGACGGTGGTTTCCATACGACGCCGCACTTCGCGCTTCGAAAGCGCGCCAATTCTGGAACTGACGTCATACAAGCGCGGTTCGCAGCGCCGCCATCGCTTGCACACCAGGTCATTCAGTGCCGCCATGGATGTTCCTTCAACGTGGCTTTTCGGGCCAATTTGTTATTTTCTTCGAAATTTGACTACAGCGCTAACACACCCGGACGAGAAAGACAGAGGCCCAGTATCACTTGTCTTGTGTCTTCCTCGTCCATGTGTGCTAGCGCTAGGCCACACTTTTTATGAATGTTCTACAACCAGAATCACGAAGAAAGAAAGAAAACGCTGTAGCGGTGCTGCGGTGCTGAAAGAGACAAGAGCGAAACTTTTTTCCCCTCTGTACACAAGCGCTAACATCCATTCGCGACCATCTATAAAACATATCTCGCACACTGCACATTTCGTGCCCTCTTGTGTGGACGTGCATGCATCACTAGCATCACGCACACGCTGTCGCGGAGAATTCAAACAAATCATACGACAGACATCTTGCCATTTTCAGAGAGAAAGAGGAAAGTGTAAGAAAACCGTCGATTACAGGCTAACCGCTCACTGAATGCGCCCACAGAGCGAGCAAAGAAGTGTAACGGCCTCAAGAAGTCCTGTTTGCAGAGTACCGGTTTCTGCCGACTCGGTGCTGCGGCTCACGTGTAATTACTGGCTGCGTGATTGCACGCTTTCCGTCGTGTTGGTACGAAAGACCGCGCCCATTTATCATCCGTCGCCAATCGCTGTATCCTTCAACGTGATGGCAGTTACAGTGAAGGAGTGTATCATGCAGAGGGAAGCGTGTTACGTTTTACGATGTCAAGCGGCGTCGCTCAAACCCACCGTGGTCTCCCTGACCACTCATTTCGCCATCACGCCGACGGGAGACCATTGAACCTGTTTGTTCGTAAGGTTATAGGTGATATGACGGCGCCATGACATGATCTCGAGACAAAGGGCTCGGTTTCTATAGCGACAGTGGCTGCATTTAGAGAAAGTCGGTCCATCCAGCGTGCTTTCCTTAAATTATTGGCATAGTGCTTCACTGACGGCGGCACTGCGGTCGGCGCTCCGGTGACGCAAACAGGGTGTTTCGACTTTTGTCCACTGTTAAGCTCAGCATTTTGCTCGCGTAGCGTGGCGTCGCTCGATTACTAGCTATATTTTCTTCCAGAGTCGGTTCTATAGATGACTGCCAGCTCTGCAGGAGGTTAAAAATAAACATTTACATTTAATGTACCTTAAGTATACCCACAATGATTGCGGTTAGAATCATGCCCCCGAGTCAGTATGCTCATATAAGACTATATGTGATTTTCGAATATCTTACCCGAAAGCGCGAATGTCTCGCCAAAAAGTTAGTTAAACGTACCCTTTTTTTTTTACCTTCAACCTTGTGTGCACGTCTTTTGTGCGTGCAAAGCGCGACAACGGTCATTTGCGGTTCTCTCTTAACACTGCCGGGGGCTGTGTATACGCCCGAGGTATATTTAGAAAAAAAGCATTGAGGTGCAGCTGTTCTACGAGGAGCGCGTCTGTCGCGATTATCCGGTGTTTAACGACCCTGATTGGAGCGTTTATGTCTTGTGGAGTCCGTGATGCGCGACTCGACCATTATGTAGCGGGGCCCGCGCACGTACACTGGGGTTTCGTTCTCAGAAACGTGCTGGAATTGCGGGCGAGCCCACTGACGCATACATGCACACACACTCAAGTTGCTCGACGCGCAGATTCTCCAAGGTCCTCCGTGCATGGTCTGCGGCTCACCTATAGGCAACCGCGAACCGTAAATGCACCACCGTTCGTGCAGGCAGGTGGCTGTGCTGAGATGCGTCCGTTGAACCAGCGCATTCAGTGTCTCGGTGAAAGGGTCTGATGACCGTCAAGAGGTGTACTTGCCAGAGATGGCAGCATGCCTGGCGGTGACGGTGCCCCCTGCAGCCACTTCAGCTGAGATTGTCGACGTACATTTTGTTTGTCGAGTGAGATGTGTGCTAGCGCCCTGAACGTTGATGAAGGTCTGAGCGAAGATGTCGATTTCGAAAGAAATATATACCTTCGATAATGGGAAACTGAGGTATAGATTTAATGGCGTTTGTCACATTCCCCCCCCCCCCGCCTTTCTTTTCTCGCTTATTTATATTAGACTATTCACAATTTTGTCAACACGTGAAATGTTGTGAAGAAGTGCCTTAGACACTATGGCTTCTTGACCGCTCGACACGTGTGCTTAAATGAAAGATGATTTTGTTTGCTGTTTCGATATTACGCCTTGCAGTGTTTAAAAAACGTACAGAATAGGAAAGCCATTCATTAAGTAGTCTTAGCGATCCGTAAAAAAAAAGGAACTCGAAAAAAGAAAAACGAAATCGGCTAGCACCTTTTATTGTACTTGAAGTTCGCGCAGCAGCTAGCAGGGACATCATAGAAATACATAACTTGCACTTAACGTCACTTGCTATCTTACGCCCACTATCACTGAGTCAACGGAGCATGTATAAGGTACGCCTCAGCGACCGTGCCGTATACGTGTGTACGTTATCGCGGTGGATCGTTTGAAGAATTGCGCCTGTTTTGGTCGTTTGCCTTCCGCTTATGGCGACGGAGAATTGTGTAGGACATTATGCAGACCCACGTCATCTGCTGCCATGTATGTGCTCGATGATGGCGGTGCAAGCCGCGATTATATCCCATGTAGTGTTCCACGGCGTTACGCAGTACGTAGTCGCAACCACAAGTTGTGTCAGTAAAGTAAAAAAAAGTTGGGTGTGTTGGTTCGTGAAAAGCAGAGGGGCGCCAAAATTTCCTTGGCACTGAAGGCAAAGCTACGGAGGTGGAGCTTCTGCACGTGTAGCACTACGCGAAGTAATCCGTTTTGGCGCGCGTCTCGTAGCGCTATGGAAATAGACGGGGGGGTGAGCCATCGGCGTTTCACGTAGACAAAGACGTCGCTTAGCGTTTGAGGTGCACGTAAAAAGGCGGGACTTTCTCGCGCGTTCAAAAACGCAAATCCACAACGAATTGAAGTAAATACGACTATCTTAATGGTGGGAGCTGCGCTCTGCCTCAATTAGCGCCACGTAGAAAATAAAGGAGGAACGCCTACATTTCATGGTGAAAATGTGGACTCTGTTGTGGAACTACATTCATTGGCGGTATAGGATGCCCTCAATTTGGCTCTGTAGCCTTCGCTCCGATGCCATGGAAAGTTTTCGCCGAGAAAAGAGTGTGTCGTCTGTGTCCTTTCTTGTGCGCCGTATTTGTATTTGCGGCATGTGATGCTGTTCTAGTTGTATTGCCATCGGTAAAGAAGGCGTAAATTGTATTCGAAGTGGGGAAAAGACTGAACTCTTAAAACTCTCGAGAACTCAAAGCCACACGGGCTGGAACACCGAAGACATATTTTGAAACACGGGACATCACTCTGCATGGCGAACAGAGACGTCTTGGAAATTCAAGAATTGACAATTTACCCCCATTTTATGCGCTAATAATCAACACATTGCCCCAATAGAAAGGATAGACAGAGTTTTGGGGACAATTTTTGACTAAGTACCGTTAATATAGTGTTGCCGCGACAAAGTGGCCGAATTCAAATAGCGCGCCTTTCACCGTGCCGCGAAGGCACCGTGGTGGCACGAGCGCCGAGCCACGCATGCGCCACGCGCTTAGGCCTTCTTGGGGAAGAAAAACAATAGAGGCAGTTTTTTTTTATATATAGACAAATTCCACCGGATTTACGTCACTAAAATGCGGTGGCGCTGTCTTGCTAGGCAAAAGACACTCTGCCTATACCACAGTTTCTGCTGGGTTTTCAATGGTGCACGTGTGGTTTTCAATCAAGCAAGGAGAAAAAAAGAGAAAAAAAAACGGTATGCCGACGAACTGCGTCGCGGTTGGATGCGAGTCGCGTCTCACAACTTAGTTTTGTTGGCGCATATCGCAGCCCTCAGCACTTATGGCTTTCACAACGCTTATGGCGTCTCAAAACGTCGTTTTGTTGGCGCACATCGCAGTATAGTGTACTAGAATATGGTATATAATCGTAGCCCTCGGCGCTTATGGCGGAAGTTACGTGCGAACGTCGCTATAAGTTTACCCATAATGTCGACATCGGCCTACCTGTGTTTACAAACATGGAATGGGTCTTATATACAGTTTAACTTGCGGGCACAAGTTTGCCATAATAATTTTGTTCATAAGCCTGTTTGCTTTAGTACCGCTACAATGTCATAGCTCTGGTTGCATATATATGTGCCAAAATAGAGATATCATTATAAAATTTTACCATATTGTGTTCTTATGACTTGTACTCACTTATCGTACAGTAAACAGGCCTCTACAGCGGCCCGTGCTCCTTCAATACTGAGTACCGGAGGCGAAATGCCATAGCAATTTATCGAAGGTCCGTGCTTTGACCCGGCTTCATTATTGGTAAGAAGTGTGACGCATCGAATCAAAATGAATGTTCTCTCCTGTGTAGCTGGCGACGCGTTATGGTGATGTCAATTTTAATTAGGCGTTTTCCTCAAGAGTATACGACTTGCCGTGCATCCTTCTTTGCGGGCCCCGCCATGGTGGTCTATAGTGGCTAAGGTACTAGGCTGCGGCGGCTGCATTTCCGATGGAGGCGGAAATGTTGTAGGTCCGTGTGCTCAGATATGGGCGCACGTTAAAGAACCCCAGGTGGTCTAAATTTGTGGAGCCCTCCACTACGGCGTCTCTCACATTCCTAGGTGGTTTTGGGACGTTAAGCCACACATATCAATCAATCAATCAATCAATCAACCAATGAATCCTTCGCGGTCTTGTTCTTGTCAACGCATGCAGTGTGTTTACGACGGCTGAGATGAGACATGCGCTCTCCTGCGAGAAAAGCTGGTGGACTCGAGGAGGATATTGCGGTCTTTGTTCAGCTAGAGTGATTAAAATTCAAGAATGTATAAGTCTTACTTCCGTTCACGCATGCAAATCGCTACACGTTGCAACACGAGTTGGCAGAAGCAGACGCACGCTGCTAGTCAATGATATCGCAATCAGGAAACTGCAATCGTCGAGGAAACTAGCTGCGTGGTGGACAACTTCCGCGGAGAACGAGTCGTTAGAGAGTTACGCGCGAATGCGTATGCACGTGTAAGCGCGATCCGTTGTGCTGACAATTAGATAAAACTGGGCTGCATCAAGTTCCGCTCTGTTTCGGATGAACTTGAGGTGCATCGGCTTGCAACATATAAGTGCTCATATATCGTTGTATCGAACGTATTTTATTTATTTCAACGCAACACACGCACGGCAGTGGTGGAGGCAACAGCAGCAGCAGTAGTGTCTATCAGCAGCAGTATGTTGCTATTGTCTCCTGGCTGATACTATATTGTTCAATCTTTACGGACCTGGAAAGTTCTGTCACGAAAACTAGCGCACTGTGCAGAACCGAAGACTTATTGAACGCGAAGCATTTCTCAGTAAACAGAAAAGTCTTTGACAGTTTCTATCTATCTATCTATCTATCTATCTATCTATCTATCTATCTATCTATCTATCTATCTATCTATCTATCTATCTATCTATCTATCTATCTATCTATCTATCTATCTATCTGTCTATCTGTCTGTCTGTCTGTCTGTCTGTCTGTCTGTCTGTCTGTCTGTCTATCTATCTATCTATCTATCTATCTATATGTCTATCTATCTATCTATCTATCTATCTATCTATCTATCTATCTATCTATCTATCTATCTATCTATCTATCTATCTATCTATCTATCTATCTATCTATCTATCTATCTATCTATCTATCTATCTATCTATCTATCTATCTATCTATCTATCTATCTGTCTGTCTGTCTGTCTGTCTGTCTGTCTGTCTGTCTGTCTGTCTGTCTGTCTGTCTGTCTGTCTGTCTGTCTGTCTGTCTGTCTCCCTCCCTCCCTCCCTCCCTCCCTCCCTCCATCCCTCCCTCCCTCCGCCTATTTCGGGCACTCTTGTGGTCGTCTTCTTAACTTGGTACGTATACCATATTTATTATTGTTTGGGACCTTACGTGCCAATACCACGATGTGATATGAGAGACGCCGTATAGTGGGGCCGGAAATTTTGACCATCTGGTGTTCTTTAAGGTGCGCCGACATCGCAGAATACACGGGCCTCCATCATTTCACCTCGATCGAAATACGATCGCCGTGGCCGGGATCAAACCCGCGACTCACGCGTCAGCAGCCGGGTGCTACCTAAATTTGTAAAGGGGGACATGCATGTAGCATGAACCGTGACAATTGGAAGGTATACATGAACCGCGTCAATTGCTTGCAGCGTACACGTCATGGAACCATGCCCGTCGGCTACGTTGTGGCAAATACCCGCCATAACACGGCCCGTTGCATACAGGTGTGTGCCGCAAATGATTGACAGTATATGTATCAACCCAGGAACAGTGAAAACTGGATGATAAGATAACAACGCGAAAGCATTGGGGGGCTAGTATCGCAGAAAATGCGGCGTCGGCGTTGAGTGCGTTGTCGACGAGTGAAAGACCCCCAACTGAAGAAAAGAGTAAATGTTACTGTACGCGCGGGAATCAAACCCAGACATTCTGCAATTCTTTACCGCAGAGTCATTTCAGGAAGGGACCCAAGCGCCATGTCGGGGCTATAGGCCACCGGGTTCGGGTACGTATTTATTTGAAAGAGGTGCCTGCAGGCCACCGCTTGCTGCAGTGCTAAGTGTGTGTTGATTGCACGGGATGATACCGGGCCCTTTCTAATCGGTAATGGTTTGTGACTTCCTTGTAGGCGACCATGCGAATCGATGTGCCCGGTGAGCCCACGATATGCACACAACTGAGCAGTACTAAATTTACGCAAGGATGTTGACCCGCCTTGTGATACTTGGCTCCGAAAGCGAAACGAATCGGAGTATCACTGAGCTTCGCCTTGATGAGCATAACGTCATAGCGCCCCGCCGCGGTGGTCTAGTGGCTAAGGTACTCGGCTGCTGACCCGCAGGGCGCGGGTTCGAATCCCGGCTGCGGCGGCTGCATTTCCGATGGAGGCGGAAATGTTGTAGGCCCGTGTGCTCAGATTTGGGCGCACGTTAAAGAACCCCAGGTGGTCGAAATTTCTGGAGCCCTCCTCTACGGCGTCTCTCATAATCATATGGTGGTTTTGGGACGTTAAACCCCTCATATCAATCAAATCAATCATCATAACGTGATAGCCTAATCGGGCCACGCGCATCGCCTTCAACCGTATCGGAACGTTTGTGCGCGTAACATTGGCTTAGATTTGTTACAGGTTGTACAGGTGCGAAGTGCCCACAAAGTCATAACTCTTCTTTTTTTATTCGTTTTTTTTTGCAAATTGACGAAGCACTTACTGCTTTCGTAAGGCGACGCGCGCGCACCGGCGCAGCTGCACACTTTGTGATTGTGGGCAGCTTTAAACAGCCCACTCGTTGAGCTATTCGCGTGGTTTGATGATGCCTGGAGCCATTCTAAACGATTCTGGCAGGGGTATAAAGTGAGTTAATAATAATAATAATAATAATAATAATAATAATAATAATTTTAAAGAAACTACCAAGATGCCGCACAAATATATGTGACAGGCCGAGTACGTCTCCTGGGCAGATTCACCCTGCCACAACTTTCCCAAGTGGAGCCGATTCCCACCAATATCCCGGATTTTTTTTTTTCTCAAAAAAGATGACAGTCGGGATGTTAGCTGGTAGCACGTTGGTTAATTACAGCTTCACTTCAATTTCCACTCCGTGCACAGTCGAAGAATGCCAGCTGATGTAAAGAATGCAAAAGTTGACTCGCGGTACTTCAGTATGTATACAATGAACTATATAGCATCACCGCAATTCGTCCTGTATATATGTCGAGGGTTACAGATGCAGCTGATATTCCAAGGTTCGTATGCAACTTTCGCGTTTATAAGTGCAGAACACTTTAGGGGTGTAGGCTGACATACGCTATGATAGCGTGTATATATATGCGGCAGTCGCTTGGCGGCAGGCAAAAACGACATATAAGCCATCTGCGGTGCTCGCTCACGCCAAAGAGAAGCTTTCTTCCTCCTCTTTAACGATTTCGAGTACTTCGTACTCAACTATGGGAGAGCACTGAGCCGTCCCGCTAAAAGAATAAAACTCCGCATATGTGTTTAGCAAAATGTGGTTAACGATTTTGAGTACTTAGTACTCTACTATGGGAGAGCATAAAGCCGTCCCTTCCGAGATGACCTCAATGATTCACCTGGACGAGTACTTCAACTCCGCATATAGACCCTTGATCACATATGGCTTTGTTTACCGATGTGCCTGAATTGCATCGGGTGGGCAGAAGAGTGTTAGAAAAGAGCCCGCTGATTTTCTACACTTCCTTTTCTCATTTGGCAATATATATTTGAGTAAATGTTCTTTTGAACCACACAAAAAAAAAACTACAGAGAGATTACCTCGAACATTACGCACGTTTTTTTTATCCGAAAAACTAATAGGAGATTTTTATTGCCTTTGAAGAAACGTGAAAACGTCTTTTCAGTTTCGGCGGTACGAGCTGGTAAATGAGGTGACCGAAAGTTTTTTTGGGGCACAAAGCTTGCAATCTTGAAACAGTGGCGTCTTGAGCTTATTGAGCGCGCGCTCGCGCCAAAGAGAAGTATTAATCATCTGGTTCTTCGAGCGTCTTGATGATGATATTGAGTGCTTAACACTGAACACTTTAAACAAAAACACGAATATAAATTGAAGAAGAAAGAGAAATATAACAAGAAACATAAAGAGAAAAAATAGAAATAATATAAGAATAACCAAAAATAAAGGAAAAAAGAGAAAACTGGAGAATACAAAGAGAAAGAGAGAGAGAAGGAAAGCAAGAGAAAGCCTAAGAGAGATATAGAGGGTCGTTCAGCTCCACACTTACTCAGGCTTGACGCTATAATAAGAACCTCCACCTTACTTAGTTTTCTTTATTCTCCTCAGTTTGCACCTTGAACAAGCATGCAATTTCTAAAATTTCTTAGTGTCAGTGTCATTGGCAGATTTCTTACAAATTCCTCGAAACGCAGGCTTGAAAATTCGTAGTGTCAAATTACGTAACGTAAGAATGAGCGTTACAAGAACCACAAGCCTATATTGCCTGTGTAATATTTTGTACCAGTAAATGATCTACAATGCTGAAACACTATTAGCTGCCATGAAATAGAGTATTGACAACGCGAGAAACCGTAGGCTAGCCACAAGTTTCACATGTTGCATGTGGGGTTAAGCTCTGATGGCAAACCAACAGGTCCAAATCGCAATAGTGAAATGAGGCAAGTGTATTTTCCGCTCAGTCGACACTTCTTTTTTTATAAAAGGCATGCTTAGTAAAGCTAAAAGGTTAAAATAGCGCGAAGCATAATACTGACGTTTGTGCTGTCTGTGTCTTCTTAACCAACCGTTCTTCATGCGGGCGCTATTTTAATCTCTCAATATCAAAATATACAGCCCAAACTGTCATGCTTTTCGTCAGACTATATATTTACAGTCTTAAAATATGTCAAGCACATCCCTTGAAATAAAATATCGCATTTCTGTTGGCTAGGCTTTCTAGCTCACCTTGATGACAAAAAAATATACATTGCCTCTCTATAGTTCTTCTCCTCTTCCCTCATCTCTTTTTCTCATCTTTCTATTCTTCTCTAATCCCCCAATGAAGGGCAGCCGACCTGAAGTCTTTTTGGTTAACCTCCCTGCCTTCTCCCTCCCTGTTTGCTTCATTCCTCTATTCTTAGCGGACAACTTTCGTGAACTGATTTCTTGTTCGTTTGCTTTTCTTGCACAAAGTGCACTTGCACGGTTCATAAGCTCACTCTTTTGTTTTTTTCGTGCATGTGTTATATCCACGTCTGTTAACGTGATTTCTTCCTTTCTAACTGCATGGACGTGCGCGACATAAGGGAGGCATGAAGCTTACAACGTTTAGTTGAAGGTTTTCATATCGTACTATTGAGGTAACTTTCAAGAGAATAATTGCTTACAAGCTAATAGAGGAAACATGAAACGGCAACTATAAGTGCACCTCTTGTTTTGCAAATATATCGCTTTGTTAGCATTCGCTGCGTCACTCGATCCTCCGGCGCGGACTCACAGCGGAAGCTTGTGACGTCATTATGCGGTGGGCCACCCACTTCACATGTGCACCGCACTTGTGGCTGGAGCACCAAACAAAAAAAAAAAGAATTGGAGCACCAAAAAGAAAAGTCGGAGAGTAGTAGCAAATCACCAAGCTCCCGGAATCACTCGTCTTTCCTGCTCCAAGAACGTGACCCTGCTTCTCCGTCGGAGGCGCAGGGTGTGGACTGTCTGCTAGAAACCGACGTGACGTCACAGGGACTTCCCCTCCCCTCCCCCTCTACGGGGGGCAAGGCCGAAACTACAACGCGCCGCGGGCTGCGTTGACTGATCGCGACGACGCCAGCGCTTGTTATCGTGGTGTGACGACGGCCGCTTTTCTTCGCGTGGTTCTTTCATTCCCGGCGCGAAGCTTCAGCACATCAGATGTGGCATACTGGTCAACGGATATCCGCTTCCTATCGCGGCCGACGCGACAGCGCTTGCTGCACAGGCACCCGCTCGATCCAGACGACGCTATCATCAATGGACTTTCTCTTTAGCTCTCTCGCTTTCGTCAGCGCTTTTCTGCTCGGATTTCGAGTTGCGCACGTTTCGGAGAGTTCAGGCAGTCGCCGTTACACTGCCGATGAAAGAAACAGGACGTTCATTGCGACAGTATCGTTGCTGCTTCAGACGAGGCTCCCACAGCAACGGTCACATACGAGCAAGTTTCGTTCCTGAATCAGCGGCCTCTGAAATAGAAATCGCTATGAGGACACCTACTGTATAAGCGCCAACATCGGTACTTTTTCGGTATTTACGGTGTTTCTGTTCGAAAAAGAGTGTAGATAATATGCGTTATGCGGATGGGGTTCGAAATACCATAGGTACGTTTGTATACGTGCGTGTGTGTATCACATACACAACAAAAATTAAGGGCTATAGCGTTGAACCTCTCCGACACCGCTCCCCTCGACCGCAACCCCATGCGCCAATGATGCCGAAGTGCCAACAAATGTACCAGTTTAGATTAAGCGCATATGCTAGAACAATCCGAATATTTGCATTTGTGGCTGGACTTCCATACTTTAAGAAAAGAGAGAGAGGAGTATGTGTTACTCTTTTCAATAAGTCCTGGCCTGCACCATATGTGACTCGTTAAATTTGAGGTACATTAACTCTCCTCTGTGTCCAACGCCTCTCCAACGAGAGTATAGCTATCTCCAAGAGGAGTACACGTGCCTCTTTAAAGGGAGTTATTTCGGTGGCCTGTCACGGTTCACAAAAAGGAGCCGAAACATTTTTTTTCTCGTTTTGTTTTTCGAGAGCACGTGTCCCGTAGTTTCGTGTAATACGTCTCACGTTACGTGCGGCACAAGGCCATTAACCAATGACCAGTTTCCACTTGTTGTCGGACGACGTCACACAACTCCCACCTCAGACGTGCATGCGGTCATCAGAAAAGCCGCGTGCGAATGTTATACTAGCTCATGCATGCGCGCAGAAAAAAAAAAAGCGCAGTCACACCCGATAGGCTCGCGAAGTAAAACCATTATAAGCTAGCACACACGGTGTAACCTAACTTAACCTTCGCACTTGTAGCGTTTCAAAACGCTCTATCTCGCTAGTTCGCAATGTTTCGCACGGTTTAACGACGCTTGCGTGATATCGCAGTTTCGCACTTGTAGCGCTTGCAGCAAATATTCGATCACTTAAATCAAGAAATCCCCGCAACCAAAAACAAAGATCAATACAGTTAACCCGCGCACACAAAGCCGGTGTGATGAAGCGCGCCGGTGCGGGAAGTGTGTGTGATTATCCCGAAGCAATCATTCTATGTTGCCGCGTCACAATTGCGTCTCCTTTCCAAGTCTCGGGACATTATATGCGACCTTCAGCACTGAACGCGCGAAAGGCCACCTTTATTATAGGATCGCTTATACCTTTCAGCTTATAATAGCTACCCACACACATGTAATACCTATAATTTTTTTTAACATGTTAGAGGTCTGCTCAACGCAAGTCTCTACGGTGAATCACGTTAATTAGAGGGGCTTACCATCTCGATTAAAGTAACATCCAAGCTACGAGAAACAACGTGCACCTATAATAAATGATTTCAAGTAAGTCTATCTTAATTCAGTACCCACAGGAATGACGTATGGCCCACGCAGGCGGGTATCGGCTGCGCAATATCGTGATGGCAAATGACTGCTGACCCGCAGGTCGCGGGTTCGATTCCCGGCTGCGGCGGCTGCATTTCCGATGGAGGCGGAAACGTTGTAGGCCCGTGTACTCAGATTTGGGTGCACGTTAAAGAACCCCAGGTGGTCAAAATTTCCGAAGCCCTCCACTACGGCGTCTCTCATAATCAAATCGTGGTTTTGGGACGTTAAACCCCACAAATCAATCAATGTGATGGCAAATGAATATCTGTAATTTTTCCTCACTCGCAGTTATAATATTTGCAAGTGTATACCGTGTCAAGGCTCGTTGTGCTCCGCGGACTCGCTTGCTGGATTTCGGGCCGATCGGTTGTGCGCTCGCGCGCTCCGCGCGCTTGCGATCTCCCGGGTCATCGTGGCTCTGGCCGACTGGACCCGCCCTACGTCATCTCCTGCCGCCGACGACCTTCCACCTCCGACGACTGTGCAGCTCTGACTTACTGGACTTGTTCTACGCCATCCACCGACGCCGAAAGGAGCTCTCGCAGGTGCGCCCCGTCCTCGGACTCCAGTGACCGTGCTCCATCTTTCCTATCTCTTCTATCCCCTCGGTTTGTCCTCGCTCGCTGTGGCTTACCACCACACCTCTCTTCTTCTCTTCTCCTTCTTCGGCTTTCCCACATCTTTACTCCTATCCTTTTTATCCCTCCTCACCCCCATCCCCTGTGAGCTACTGTGGCGGTGTCGCTCATGAAGCAGACAATAACGGGGCTCACTTTTCTCTTCTTTTCTCTTTCAAGAACCACTTCGTTGTGCTCCGTTTACACAGCATATAGGCACCGGAAGGCGGGAGGGGGGGGGGGGTGTCTGCGATGAACCTTTGCCCTCTCAACCCCCGAAGGGGAAGCCGGCGCGCTTATGTACGGCGCACTGTGTACGGTGAGCCTTGCACTATCGATAGAAATGGAACATAATGTCATGGAGGTGTGGCATTACATCTCTTGAATGATCTAACGAAGCTACGAGAAGATAGTTTACGATAACCGAAGACGATAGTCATGTGTACATCTGCGGACACAGTGTGTATTTAGTTCAGTACACTTGCACCATCTGCCTAAAATTTTAGCCTCAGAGGGGTTAGATCAAGCTATTGACCTCTCTGTTTTTCCTTCGCAAATGTCACACATCTTGCGACATCTTCGACGAATGTCGTTTCTTGTCGTGTGCACGGCAGTCAATTTTCATTGCTTTGATGTATCTTTTTAAATATGTGGCATTCCTTGGCTAACCAAAGGCATTTTGAGCGTATCTAGAACTGGAAGCGTACGGATTCGTGCTGTCGTGGCCGTTTCGAAAACTCCACATATCTCGAAGTTTGCATAGCATTATATGAACATGTGACGGTTATCAATAGCCGGTAATTAGATCGAAAACGTTACGCGCATGTCTTGTAAATCACGATGAGTTCACCCCCGTCTTTGTACTCTCGTGGGCCTCTGCATTAACTTGATAAGGGCTAAAATTTGCGTATAGCATTACCCGAGTGTATGAGAAACTTGATGGGCAGGTCATCGTAAGAATGCCGTGACACGATGCACTTCCGATCGTGTTTCGCCATGAAAGCGTCATCACCGACTCGTCTGCACCATCGACTCATCTGGGTTTTTTCAAAAAAAAAAACCGTATACGCACGTCTGATGGCGTTAGGCTGTTGCAGTCATGAGTGCTTGATTGATTGATATGTGGGGTTTAACGTCCCAAAACCACTGATGATTATGAGAGACGCCGTAGTGGAGGGCTCCGGAAATTTCGACCACCTGGGGTTTTTTAACGAGCACCCAAATCTGAGTACACGGGCCTACAACATTTCCGCCTCCATCGGAAATGCAGCCACCGTCATGAGTGCTTGCAACATATTTAGCACGTTACTGAGTGCGAAACATATTTGAGCACGGGGTGCGTTGCTGAAAGCATTACGCTGTCACCTTATATCCTCGCGTCCGTCCTGCTCAGTGACGTCTTGATACATGTTAAAGAAATTAAAAAAAACGACACACGCCATTTCCCGTCACCCGCTTCGCATAACATTGATTCCAAGAGTGCGTGAGATACGCCGCAGTTTTTTTTTTGTTTTTTTTTCGTCCACATATCTAGTAGCTGTTTTGACTTCTTGTCATTTGGTGCCGCCTGCTAAGTACTAAGTATCCTCGCTTGAACATTGTTCAACGACTACCACGGTAACTCTTCAGATGCAGCTTCTTCGAAGTTCTGCATATTTTCTTCTCTCCGCATTACAATTCTATAGCCTTACATTCTTGCAGACACTTGCAACAGCTTCATCGGCTCGTGCTTCCGACCTACGGGGTAAGCGTGAAGCGATTTTCCCAGATTCGTTTCTCCAGCGGATACGAGCTATGCCGTTGTATACGCTATATGGGGTCACGGTCGTCAACCCTTTGCTGTGCACAGGAAGTTAGATTTCTTGCGAAATCTGATATCTTGGCTCACGGCGCTTTCTTGGCCCGACCGCCTTTCTGTAAGTTGAGCAGGGTACGCAGTTTATATGCCATATCAACTGTACTACCCGGTCAATTTTCGACCATCGCCAATCATGCTGAAAAAAATCGTGCAGGTATTTATCTAAACGTTATATTTCGCAAAAAAAAAAAAGTCTGTGTTGCCTACAGAACGCTTCAAACTTTGGGCACCCAAGAAAAACTGTCAGGCTAAATAACTTATATAATATTACTGGTTTGAGTAATTATTACGAAACATTTTTTCGTTATTTTAAGCCGGTATACTATTTCATGACGATGATAGTTTATTCATTTGTGTTTTAATTTTCTTACTTTCTCACTTAGTCGTAAAATTGCAGAATGCTGCACGTTTGCCGTTTTCATAAAAGGCACACTTTTTTTCGCCAGTAATATTTGTACAATTTCTGCTTTAAACGCGCTTATATTCGATCATTAAAACAATTTGGAAGCAGATGAAGCAAAAGATTGCCAAAATATTGTAGCAAAATTGGGGAAAACAGCATTTTGATGCACACTGTGGCTTAATTTTCGCAGTAGTGGTCAAAGTAATAATATGGCTTTTATATTGTGGCATAGTATAGTTTTTTCAGTAAGGTAAGCAGAAGTTTCAAAAGAGCAGATTTCCTTTTAAGGCAGAAAAACATTTTCCAGCTGAACAACCACAAGGCAGTACGAAGCCTGCCTTTGCTCCACCTTCACTGCATAGCACATCAGCGCGAGGTTCCAGCGGGGGCTTTGCGGCAGCGAATGATGTGTGTCAGATAACTCCTTGTCACTTGTTTTAGTAATACTGCAGTATATAGCGTCGAAATGGGGGCAGTAGCGCTTTTTTTACAAAACAGTATCTTCCCCCCTTAGACCATCAAATGGCACGTTACATTGAACCGTTTCTTAGTCCCAAGCGGCATAAGCATGATGCAGTCGATGGCTTGCAATACAGTATTGATGGGTTGTGTTTGGCTTCTGATAATTAATACACATCGTCTTGATTATAGTTAATGGCATGATTCGAGTATATTTCATCTAAGCTGTTTTAAGATGTTTCAGGTATAGGCCGACGCGTGATCAGGGCGCTTTACTGTATAATGGCGAAAAAGGGAGATATAATATACTTAATTCTTTTTTGTACCGAAACACATGTTACCTATTTATCTGCGAATAGGATTACAAATGATCAACGTAAATGATGCTCGTTAAAGAAAATGCGTTGCTGTATATTGTAGGTAGGTATGTGGGGTTTAACGTCCCAAAACCACTATATGATTATGAGAGACGCCGTAGTGGAGGGCTCCGGAAATTTAGACCACCTGGGGTTCTTTAACGTGCACCCAAATCTGAGCACACGGGCCTACAACATTTACGCCTCCATCGGAAATGCAGCTGCCGCAGCCGGGATTGGAACCCTCTTAAGATGTCTGCCGCTACAGAAAAAGCAAACGTGAAGACAACGAGCAAATAACGCCTTTTACTGATTTAAAAAAAATACTGAACACATTTCTTTTCTTGAAACACACTGTATACTGGCGCAGGTTAGTTGAAACACCCTGCATGCACATTGTTCACACGTGCGAGTCGAAATAATCTCTCCGTTCCCTTATCTTTTTTCAAAGTGTGATATCTTCACGTTACTTCCGCCTCATAGTTATCCGCGAGTAAATACGGTAGGCGTGTCAGCAATTGCATAAGCGCGCCATTACATGGCGCGTTTCCAAAAGGGAACCGTCCCACGGGGCCGCGGTTTTGTCGTCCGAGCATTGTCTGGGAGTGATCAGCAGCGTCTGTGTGGACACTGCATACGGAGCAAATTTACGCGGACAGGCATATGCGACTGGAGGTCTTTTGTCTCGTGGTGCTGTCATTGAGAGAACGTAGGCAGAATCTTGTTTGGGGAGGAGGGGGGTGATTTAAATACCCTTTGTATATGTGTCCGTGCATATACATTCGAATTAAAGATTTTCGGAAGGGGTGGGGAGGGTAAAGTATACCACCCCCCAAGCCAAGGTTTTATTGCACGCATGGTCAAACGAAAAGCTCTAAAAGATTTATCTACAATCACGTGGAAAACACTCCAATTTATCCTAGTTAATTTTAATTACAAGGTACAACTATTTCAGGAACCGTCTTGTTCTGAAAGCCAATAGAAAAGACGACCACCAATTATGGTATATCCTTCTCGGTGGAAAATTTTACTGCAGGGGGGGGGGGGGGTGTCAGCCACTTTCTTTGTATCGTTGTGCTCACTATATTTCATGTTCACTATGTTATATGTTCGTGTGTGTGCTCACTCATACAAAATTGAAAGAAATTTTGACCCCCTCCTCCGCTCACGAGTGCTGTTGCGTTGAAAAGTTTGCCACAACCTCTGCATTGCCAAAATATGACATTTTGAAACGCCCTGTGAAGTGAGCATGTTTTCCCAGGCAATCCTTTATTCGTATGGAGTAGGTATAATGCTACCCAATCTGCTCGGTAGATTTGGTCCTTACATTGTTTCAATGAGAAGTCACATTTATTCTCTTTCTTATTGTTCACCACTTCTCATGGATAATGGCTCTTATCCAATGCAGGGGATCGGCCGAGTGTAAGGTGAATTGTTGTCCGGCCGCTTGTTCTTATCTTCCTCCTCCACATTTCTATACCATTCATAAAAATGTTAAACAAATTACCTAATTATTTCGTTTACTTAAACCGCATATAGTTGCACCTGCGAAACTGTAGCTGAGAAGTCATGCTTGCGTAGTAAAAAATTATATAAATAATAATATCCGAGGTTTAACGTCCAAAAACCACGAAATGATTATGAGAGACGCCATATATATAGTGGACAGCTCCAGAAATTTCGACCACACGAAGTTATTTAACGTGCACCTAAATTTAAGTACACGGGCCTCAAACATTCTTGTCTCCATCAAAAAATGAGCAGAGATTATAAGTCCATAAAAACTTTTCTCTTCTGTCCGCAAGCTCTGCTGCGAAAATTTGGCAGATCCCCGTAGCATGCGGATGGAAACTGTGATATAATTTTGTTATTAAATGAAAAGTTACAAAATGACGCTAGCTATCTCTAAAAATCTTGTGCGCACAAGCATGCATGTTGAACAGTCGCATGCGTTTTATATAACCAGCTGTTTACAGTTGCGTAGCGATGCCAACTGCAACATAGGTATAGTAACACCAGGAGCGGTATATATGTATACCGCTTGTGCTCCCGAGGATCGTAACCGTTTACAGGGCCACATAAATAAACTTAAGCGGATGGCTTTTAAGTACCAATGACGTTAGCCTGACGTGACGGCGATATCACAGGAGTGCATATGTAATGTCCTCAAAATTAGATAGCCAGCATTGCAACCACACTTGACGTTTCACGAACACTATAGGGTCTTTTCAAAAGCAGTTCCGAAACGTGGCGTGGCTCTGTGCTAGAAAACTTGATTGACTGATTGATTGATTGATGTGTGGGGTTTAACGTCTCAAAACCACCATATGATTATGAGAGACGCCGTAGTGGAGGGCTCCGGAAATTTCGACGACTTGGGGTTCTTTAACGTGCACCCAAATCTGAGCACACGGGCCTACAACATTTCCGCCTCCACGGGAAATGCAGCCGGCGCAGCCGGGATTCGATCCCGCGACCTGCGGGTCAGCAGCCGAGTACCTTAGCCACCAGACCACCGCGGCGGGGCAAAACTTGATTGCCACCCAGAATGCTTGGATTTGATTCCAGCTGAGACCCTGACATTTATTATCGTTGAATTCGCCGGGTCAACGCTGCCGATGTCAGGTTTTACTTTTTTGAACACTCTCGAGTTAAAATTATCGATGTATGTTCTCGCCGTTCTTGGTTACTACGTAAGCTGTCAATCAGCTGTGGCGCATACCCACTTACCGTGGTAAACGGTTACGTCTCACACGTGTCTGGAGGAAATGATGTGACGCTATTCATGTCATCACCAGCGAGTCATATTCGTCAAACCATCTTACCCTCCAAATTTATTTCGGTCTGCCTCAAGTCAAGGGGCTGATCACGAGATCACCCAGACGTAGGCCGCTAGATAGACAGATCGGTAGATAGATACGTATGCAGATAGAAACGCTCAAAGTGCCTACAGTACGCGAAGATATGCTTCGCATTTAAAATGCACAGGCGCGCCGATTAAGATTGTTCAGGACTCGCGTAATACTCTGTCGTATACGGGCTACAGACATGATCTTTTCCGTACTTTCGCCGGAGGGCAACATACGGGGCCAGAGAAGGGGGAGAAAAAGCAGAGGGAGGCAACCAAGAAAGCAAGCCCATTGCGCTGCCTTACACGCGATGAGGGGAAAGGGGAATGAAAAGTGTGATTCTTCAATAATAATATGACGACAGAATATCCGGTTCTAACGCAGCCTAGCTCCGCATGTTTTTCGTATAATAAAATAAAAGTCGCTTTCAAGATGTGCGTTATGACGGTTACTGTGGCCCACGTGTACAAAGATGCCATGCAAAGAACTCGGTATGCTTTTCTTCAAGAGCAGTCTGGCACAGAAGCGGCTAGCTTGCATAGCACGCCGTCGGCGATGGGCAGTGACACAGATGTTGTGCCATTGTCTCGTCACGCCCGCAAAAATAGCACGGCGCCCGCACTATGGCCGCGCTCTTGGCCAGGGAGAGAGAGAGAGATGCGATGGGAAATGTACGGAGGCTGTGGGCGGAAGGCTTCTAGTTTGCTAACCCATAATTTGGGGGAACAGAAAGAAGCCACTGTCATAATGAATGAGTACCTCTGGTGCTCCTTGGATTGTATACAAGATATTGTTTACTTGTGGGCTCTGTTATACTGACCAACAGGCCGATGCGTAAATGATCGGTTGAGGGATCACGCTTGCTCTCCAAAAGGCTCCGTTCCCAGCCACCTGACGGACCATCATAAAAAGTGTCGTTGTCATCCAATTCTCGACAAGCGTGTAATCATGGGACGATGTAGATTACTGAAGCCTTCCACATTCAACAACTTGGTGCTTCTTGTGTTAGCGTACCCTGACTTTTTCTTCACGGCTGTGAAATAGGTTTCTGGGGTCCACTGATATGCCCGGTTATTGATAATGTACGCCGTATGGCGCATGTATGTGCAATTCTGATTATGTTGCGTGGTTATGCGCAGATTCTCTCTCGTATATTGCAGTTAGTTTGCAATAAACTTTGGTTGTCAGTTCAGCGCTGTGTTCTCGTCTCTTCAATCTCCTCCTATCGTTTGCGCTGTTAAGCACTTTCTTCGTCTAGAAAATTGAAATTGCTCCAGCCACAGTTCGAAAAGAGCCCGACGTTTCGGGACCGACTCGGTCCCTTCCTCAGGGGGTGACTGTCTTGGTCATGGAAGTGTCGACGCTCATGTTTCGACGCTCACTCGCTTGCTACCGCGGCCGAAAGACCGACCTCCGAGGGAGCTACACCCGGGCGTTGTCTACAAAGTGTCGTGTTCTGGGTGTCCAGCCTGCTACATAGGCGAGAGCAAGTGTTTCCCGGAAAGAATGCGCCAACACAAGAACGACGTCAGGAAGATGGAAGTGCAACGTAGCGCTCTGGCGGAGCACTGCGAGAAGCACGACCATAAAATTGACTTAGACGGCGCTTCTGTTATTGAAACAGAACGGAATTTGGGAAAGAGGCTCTTGCTCGAGTCTTGGCACATTCAGCATACGCCTGCCAACGTGAACCGCTCGCTGGGAACAATGCCGTCGGTGTACGTTCACGGTCTCCGAAACGTGGTGGAAAGGGAAAGCCGGAGCCGTGGTGAGAGAACACGACGCGACGACACTTCCATGACCAAGACAGTCACCCCCTGAGGAAGGGACCGAGTCGGTCCCGAAACGTCGGGCTCTTTTCGAACTGTGGCTGGAGCAATTTCAATTTTCTAAACCTTCTACCCAGCCAGACAGATTGCTGTCAAAATGTTTACGTTTTTTCTTCGTCTACCATGAATGAATACACATTCGCATTCGCGATGCCCAACATGCTTCACAAATATCAGTGTTTCGCAATGATAGAGTTTGGGACACTGGCGAAATCACAAGTAACTTAACAGCAGGCATTGGCGAACACCGCCTAGACTTGTGAAAGTCAGCGAATTGCATTGTACATGTGGGATGAGCCTACGGAGTGATTGGATGAAGTTTAATTCCACGCAGCTTCCGTTGTCGCCGGTCTTTTCAGCCTTCGTTATTTATTTCGCACATTAACTGCTCGTGTAAACAACGACGGATGGAGAGCTGCGGAGTACGTAATGTCATCTTCAAATACGAGAAAACGGCCGAGCATTTAGTTATAGTGCTCGAACGCGTGATTACCCTGCGATGAGCCGCAAGCTCTGCCACTGTCGACGTAGTATAATGGTGATATATTTTAGTACAGCCTAGCTAAAAAGAGAAAGAGCAAAGGCCCTTTGCTCTTTCTCAGGCAGGTAGGTTGGCCGGGCTGCACCCGGTTTGCTACCCCACACAGGGGAAAGAGGGCCCCACCGCGGTGGTCTAGTGGCTATGGTACTCGGCTGCTGGCCCGCAGGTCACGGGATCGAATCCCGGCTGCGGTGGCTGAATTTTCGATGGAGGCGAAAATGCTGTATGCTCGTGTGCTCAGATTTGGGTGCACCTCAAAGAGCCCCAGGTGGTCGAAATTTCCGGAGCCCTCCACTACGGCGTCTCTCATAATCATATGGTGGTTTTGGGACGTTCCTTCTCTTGATTGATATGCGGTTACACACCACATATCAATCAAGAGAAGGAATAAATTAGAGAAAAAGAATAAATAAGGAGAGAAGGAAATATAGAACAAGTTCTACAATAGCACGCACAGCAGCGTGCGTACCGCCTAGCCAAGATAATCAAAACTGCAAGGAGATGGCGACCAATGGAACAACCAATATATAGTATAGCTGAGAGGAGAAGCTGGGGCTGTCTGTGTAAATGGGTCTTGTTATAAATGTGGATTCGATGGTATCCCACCGGTGCCACCACTGTTAGGATTTCGCTGTGTCGCGATAATAGCGGTAGCGAAGAGCGGCGAGCAGTCAAACGGACCTCGCTGAAGCCCTCGTCCGGAGGCGGAATAGGGAGGCAATCAGTTTTGAAAACAGCAACAAGAAGGAGCGTTTACTGTAGCAGGTTATAGTTCGTACAGAGCCGGCCAGCACGACAACGTCGGCTGGAGCAAAATCCTCTAAACATGGGGCCGGCGCGGCCTTAATTAAATAACGTTTTGGTCTCTTCTACGAGACCAGTTCCCCAGTGCCTGGCGGAGAAGGTGATGCTTTCCCCGGAACGGCACGGTGGCTCGGCGGAGGAGGCGACGCTTTGCCCGGAACTGCACGGTGGCTCGCCGCCGTCTGCGCGGAAGGTGGCGCTGGGAGGGGGGAGACAGTTCGCCGGAACTGCGCTGGTTCTCGTGGGAACAAGCACTGCCGAACGAGGAACCATGCTTGTGGCATAACAGTCTATAAGCACAAATGAAGATTTGTTTGGGAGAAGCACACGCATCCGCTTCAGGGCCAGCTGCAACAGGTTCGCATTTACGATCCCAGCAACGGAGAGGTATGCATGTCATGGGCTGGTCACATATACCACAACGCACCTCATACACCACAATGTATATGTTGGGTGCCTTCGCAGACTCGAAGGGAGATCAGTCACGGTGTCTAATCACAGCACCAAAACTATCTCTTCGCCATTTCTTCGCTGACAACGGAGAATAACATTGCAACACTGTCCAGGGAACATCATATTGCCAATATATGCTGAGCGCATGAGAGAAGTGCGGCAGTTTGGGCTAGTTGGTATGGCATGACGATAGCTCTCTCATGGGTCACGATAGTTATAGCGCGAGAATAAAACGACGACACAGAGAGAAGAAGGACAAGAGCGCTCGTGTCCTTCTTGTCTCTGTGTCGTCGCTTTATTCTCGCGCTATAACTATCGTGACGCATGAGAGAGCTCTTTATTGAAAAGCGGAGAATTTAGCCGGCGTGTGTGTGTGTGTCGCTGATTTGCTACTCTGCGTGGGGAAGGGGATTGAGGACTGAAAGGCAGAAGAGAGAGAGAGAAAATATTAAGAATTAAAATGTAAAGAAAAAAGTAAATAAATATACAGACATTTTTCTGTCTCTTGGGCGGAGACGTGTGCTGTCAGCCTGTCTTCAGTTTTCAAGGCGCCCCTACAGTTTGTCTAGCTGACGGATATTTTCTAAATACGCGAATAAAAGTTTGATCGCTTGCCTCTGTTGCGTGAAGCTGGGGAAAGGGCCCAGGACACAATCAACTGATAAGATTCTTTGGGTTAACAGATGCATGCAGTGCTCATAGAGCGCACGCTCGTCGGTATACGCTCGGCACTTAAACAAGATATGTTTTACAGTATTTATGGAGCCACAGTTATTGCAGTATGGACTGAACGGATGAAAACTTTGTTTTTGCCTTCGCAATAATCGCGTTCAAATCGAAGTTCAGGCTGCGAGCAAGGAGCGCCACCTTTTCTTCGTTGCAGCGATCGCTGCATGCAGAAGTGGCTATAACAAGTGCTGGAGTCTTACGCTGTAGACATAGTCAACAGAGGGAAGGCCTTCTCGATGTGACGCTGCAGGTAGTCGTTCTAGGAAGGCCTGACGAGGCCAGATGAATAGTACGTTAACATTCAAAGCTGTGGTTTCAATTTCCTCGAGAAAAGGAAAAAACACACACACACACCGTCCTAGCCATGACGCATATGAATGTTGAATGCGACTAATAATAAAACTGCCATTTTGGAGAGGACAATGCGCACCGCCGGGCGGTAATGAAAACTGCATAAAAGCTCAAGTTTATAGTGCGTTTTGACCGCGAGTAAAGGCACAGCCTACAAAGGGTTCCCGTGCTGGCCTACCAGTTTTCCGGGGGTGTCGGCCTACCTCGCGCAGAACGTGCAGGCTGCAGCGGCCTATGCAGATCTATTTCTGCCGGCCAGCCGGCAGGAGCAGCATTTTGCGCAGTTACCCTCGAAGATTCCTGCGGAGCATCACGCGAGCCAGCATGGGCAACTCGCGGTGAGAACGATAACACGTGGCTTGGCTGGCGCAGCGGAGGGAGGGATCGGCCCTCTTCCTGAAGAGCACCGCCGACGCTTCATTTCATGTTCCAAAGAAAACCCAAGCGAAGAAAAGAAAGATGACGCTGTTGCGAGACGTGAAGCAAAAAACGCAATAAGGCGCGGAATGCTTCCCAACCGACGAAGGCCGTAGAAAAGAAGCCGGGGATCAAAGCTGCCGCACCCTTTTGCAGCGGCAGGCCATCGCGAGACCCGTGCAGGAAGTGCCCGGTCGGTCGCAGACGATGGACGGATCGCGTCGTCTGCTAGTTTTCAAGGAACCAGACGACGCCTTCGCTTCTCTCGCAAGCAAGATATTGGAGGCACTCTCCTTCCTGCGTTTTCTTTTGAGTTGTTCGCTCCTATCACGTCTTTGTAGGGATCGTCGGAACGACGTGCGTAATACAGGTCCTCCTAGGATAGCAGACAACTACCACGAAAAGAGAGAGAGAAAAAAAGAAAGAAAAATAGAAAATAAAAAGGCGTGGAACGATCGCGGTGAATCCAGCTTGTATATTGCTCCTCAATGGTAATTACAGGGGCGCTTTGCTAATAAACAAACGCTAAAACCGCACTTTCACGTCTACCATGCACTCGCACGATTGCGAAAAAAAAAAAATCGGCAGATCCCACGTACTTGGGGATCGATGTTATGCGAAGCATGCGGAGGGAAGGTGACCATGTTGCATTTTTTTTTGTTGAACGACACGTCATGAAATTACGCTAAATATATGTACAAATGTTGCACGCACAGACTTAAGCCGAAGAGTTGCAGATGTTTATACTACCAGTTGTTCGCACTTGTGCAACGATGTCAACTGGAGCATGCGTATTAGCAACACCAGAAGCTGATACGAAGCGCTGTTGCTCATGAAGATGCTGGCCCTGGACACTGCTACATAAATCAACTTCAGCGCACGGGACCTAACCACTAAGGACGTTAACCCGACGTGACATGTTGATAAAATTGGGTAGGCTGCACTGCAACTATTATTGACATTTCATAAAGATTAGCGTCCATTTGAAAGGTAGTTCCGACACCTGGCGTAGCACTGTGGCAGAATGCTCGACTGCCACGCAGATCGCTTGGGTTCTATTCCGGTTAGCACCCTGAAATTTGTTATTTGCACTCGTCCGGGGGTCAACGCTGCCTATGTAAGGTTTTTTTTTTAACACTGACATTTATTATATGCCTTCGTTGGGTCGGCGCTACCGATGGCGGGTATTGCTTAACGCTCACGCGTTAAAATTGCTCATGTGTGTTCTCGTCGTTCCTGGGTAGATACTAAGCGTCAATAACCTGTGGCACATACCCGCATACCAGGGGCACATACCCGCCCGTGGGTATGTGCCACTGTCTGGCGATAAGTGTTTGACGACGTACGCGACGGGATTGCGACATTATTCATGTCTTGACCAGCACGTCATATTCGTAAAACCATCTTACCCTTTCGTGGTAATTTTGGTTCACGCCAAGTTGAGGGGGTGACCACGAGAGCACCCAAACGTAAGCGGCTAGATAGATAAATAAACAGATACGCTCAAAGTCGCCTATGTTCGCTAAAGAATGCTTCGCATTATAAAAAAAAAAGAACAGTGCTCTGCAATGTCGTACATATAGAAGGCAACGCGCGGTGACTTCTACCTAAACAAGAACTAAATGTTGCAAACCCGTCCTAGAATAAGTACTTGCCCAAGGCGCCTGCAGCTCTTTTTTTTTTTGCACAGGGCTCGAGACGGTGTAGTTTATTTACTTTATAGGGGCGCCAACAGGGATCGTTATGAAGTGGAACGAAGTTTCCAGCTGCTATGCAGACGCTTTAGTGGACGCAACAGAAACACCGAAGAAGTTTGTAGAGGTTCTCACTGAGAACAGTCAGGCGAACATAGCAACAAGAGTGACGCACCACTCCCAAGTGCAGCCACACGTGCCGTGGATTATGGTGTGCGTGCAATGACTTATAATGGTAAGTACATGTATGCAATATATACAATCGTATAGAAGCAAACGCTTTCTTTTTTTAAATACATACCCGGTAGATGCTTTTCACCAAACATATTTTCATACCTAAAGCATAATCTCGGCGGTACAGTACTGGTTTTATGCTTCGTAATGCACGCGTTCAAAGGCTATACTTCTGATTTACCTGATCACAGAAGAGAGAAAGTGCATGTAAGCCTGTTACTGTTGCGATCAAAATTAGCAAGTGTCCAAATTTAGTTACGTAAGGTTTTGTGCAGCAGCACACCACATGTCTTTGAACAAAATTAGGTAGGCCAGCAATAATGCGGGCCGCTAGTGGGTAGAATGGCGATGCAAGCCCCCCCCCCCCCCCTCCTTCCCCCTTTTCACTCCTTAACTGTCAGCCGCTGCCTGCGTCTACATATGACCGTACACTCCAGTGCCCATTCACTTCTCTATAGAATAAATATTCGCAGTTTAAAGATATGCTTTATTAGCCTGTCCTGCCGTCATGGAAGGCTGCTGCTGCTGCTGTCTTCGGTAGAAAACAAGAGCTTTGGACACTGAGTAAATGGTCGAATTGGTTAGCCATTAATCGCATTCCGATGTCTTCCCTTGCACGTTTACGCGCAAGGAAAGCGCGCAGCGACGCGCGAGCGTTAACAAGCAACTCGATGATTGGGAAAGCTCGAGCGAGGTTTCGCCGCCCACAAGAAGTCGGTCGCGCTTCCGAGCGACTCGCCGAGCTTGTCGCATCGGAAGGTCGGGTAACGCGCCGCATCCAGGGCACGGGTAAAAGACCGAGCAGCCCATGAAGCAGAATGCCAGGGCCATTTCAATCTGAAGCGCAGTGGGGTGCCACTCGTGAACGGGAGCGCGAGCCGAACGAGAGGCCGTCGTTTCACGAGGCTGCAAATTCTTTGCAAGCGCTCTCAAGCAGATCCCGAAGACCAGTGGCCAACGCACGCCCTTCTAAAATCGAGTTGGACGGGATGCGGACAGTCAGGCTGCTACGAATAGGCAGCAAAATGTGGGGAAATTTTTACGCCGGTTTTGTTTTGCTTTATTCCGTTGCTTGGCTAAACCAGCAGCACCAAAGTGTAGGCTAAACTACGGGACACACTGGCAAACATTAACAGGAATCCTCAGCACATATTTCCTGGAGTAGAGGAGAAACTACCGATATAAGGACAACGAGGGAAAGAAGTATGCAGCATGTTTATTAACAGTGACGACTTGAAAATGGTGATGCTACACATCATCACAACAACAACAAAAATGTTGATACGCAGCATAAAAAGGCACAGCGACCACTAGAAACAGTTCCACAAGCACACTCGATTGAGCGGCACTAAATTTAACAGCCTAGAACATAGTTGTATAGGAACATAATAAAAATAGACAAGCAACCTATAAACAAAAAAGGCCAAGTGCTGATGCACATTGCAATATGATAAAAACAGTTAAAAAGTCCTGCCTTTGAAGCTTGTTGAAATCGAGTGTAAAACTGGCAGCCTTAATTAATGGTAGGTATTTCTTGTGACCACAAAAAGAAAACTGTACACGTAACAGATAAAAATTAAGTAATAAAAATAAAATAAAGAACACTGAAAATAATTATGCCGGGCACCCACTGTAAAAACAAGACAGCAGTTCATGAACGTCTAGAAGCTGTCCAGACACTTCATACACACGCCCACTTGTCGAACGCTCTTCCAGGAATGCCAGTGGACGTCGATCATGCTGAAAGGGGCTATTCTCCATCTGAAGCTGGCTGGGTGTCAGGAGCCAGGAGAAAGATCCGCTGCAGCAGGTGTGGTAGTTTGAGAGGCAAGAAATTTGGCTTGCTGCCCTCTATTGCCCACAGAGAAAAGTCTAGATAACTTACAGTTCTCAGCTGCCCTTAGGTTGGGCTCGTCACCGCAATCTCTCCAGATGTAACGCACTCGCAGCTCAGGCTCAACAGCCCTTAGCAGATGAAGCTGCTTTGACACTAGAAAAAGTTCCACAATGCCAAAGGTAAGGTCGTGGTAATGGTCGGCTGTCAGATCTGTACTGCTGTGTGCTAAAGGCACTTCTTTGGCAATAAGCGCACGGTGACGCCAGTAGTCTGAAACGTAGAAGCTGAAATGCTTGAAATTATTGCTGTCAAAGAAACCATTTTCCCTCTTGAGTTCAAGGTATGCTGGAGCGACGGGATCCTGCTCTGTGATGATGGGGTGATATTGAGTAAATGGAATAGGCAAGAACACCTGAACACCAGACACCGTGTTCATGCGGACCCTGTTCAAGTAGTCCGTCCTTATCTCCATCCCCGTTTGGCAGAGGAGGATAAGTGAATCCTGTGGCAGCTTTCGCACAACGAGGTCGATCAGAGCAAAGTCTGAGGGAACCCGCCGATCCTCTGGTATTCTAATACTGATCGTTGCAAGCTTAGCATTACTCTTTCGAAACCGGTTTGAACTGGACACGGCAAAGCTCCGGATGTTTCCAAACACATCAGGCACACCGGCTGGTTGCAAGAATGCAAGTAAAAGCATAGTATTATCATTCTTCTCTAAACAGGTCTTGGCATACTCTTCAATGAAAACAGCAACATGGTCCAGTTCTTTTTCCTTCACAAAGAGCACCATTATTATCCTCGTATGCTCTGTAACATAAGGCATGCTGATAACTTCGGACTTTCCAAGGGGCCGCAAGAATTCCAGGGTTCTGCGGGTCTCGGCACTTGATGTTTCATTCCGAAGCAGAAGATGCATCACATAGCTAAGGCCTCGCGTTGGATCAAACTTTCTATAGCCATCAATGGTAGAAACTATTGTTAGGTTATTCTTGGGAAAGGAGCACTGGAGAAATTCCTTTGCAGAAGTTTTCAAGTCTTCTATACTAAGCTTTTCGGCTCCACTAATAAGGCTTGTGACTTCATTGTCGGATTTCCAGAACAGATGGGTGTCATTAAAGTACACTGAACGAATAACATCAAATCTGTTGGGTGGTTTCAGTGTTGGCTCAACACCAAGAGGCCATTCTACTCTTCCCATAGTGTCATTAGGCAGATGAATAGCGACGTCAGCTATCTGTTTCTCCGTGAATGCAATTTGTCTCTTAACTTTTTGCAGATTGTAGAGACTGAAGTGGTGGTGCAGGCGATAGAAGTACTTCGACGTTAGCACTGGGTATAGAGTCACCACTGCACTGAAATCTTTCCTTGTTGTGAGAGTAGCCGGATCTGGTATGTAGCCCAAGTCCTTGTCAAGGTTCAATGAGTAGAAAGGTTGGTCCTATAAGACACAAACAACGTAAAAGGCTGTCATCACAATGGGAGCATCTCATGCGCGTAAAGGAAAATACTGAAAAACAGTTGCTTACCTGAAAGACATCGCTGCAGGGTATTCCCGAAATGTTCGCAATGCACCGGGCAATGTTGTCATCCAAGATTTCACCTTTCTCAGCCAAGCAAGAGTCGATATTTGCAAGCACTTTCTTAAATACCCCATTGCTCAGCAGCAAACCGGCGTCCAGATCACAGGCTCCATTTGCAGCCCTACCCAAAAACACTTCAACGTTCACACTGACGTGCGTAGCAATGCTTACGAGCTTTTCACCATTAACGTATGTGCTATCTCGCATGAGAAACACGAAATCGAAGTCTTTTGCAGTGTTTTTGACAGCGAGATGCTTGAGAACGTGAGAGGCCAGAGAGTCGCACTTCGTGCCGGGCAGCTGGAAGACCGACGGAAGAGCGGGAGCCGAACTCTCTCCGTCCGAGGCGCACGAATAAAAAATCAGTTTGTTGGGATGTCTGGACAGCGTTCTGTTCACGGCGGCACCGAACGTCTCGACCGTCTCTGGCGACGTAAGCACAACGACGAGTAGCTTCTCGCGTATTTCCAGTTCCGTGCTGTAGAATCGCGGTCGTTTGAGGGCCACTTTCTCCGGGCTGTTGGCCTGAGAAGTCTTGGAGCGGCCTTCCAAGCGCAACACTGGCTCGAAGTCTTCGTCGTCTACCGGCGCCGACTGCCAGAGCGAGAAGCCGTCCTTTGCGGAGGGCGGCGACTTCCGCCGCTGACAGCCCATGAACGGCACTGCCGTCAACGAAAGCACGATTCCGAAGCATATTCCGATCGGCACGAGTTTCTTGTGAAGCACGACTCTGGACGACCGCCTGCCGAAGAGTATCATCTGTGCCTGTCCGATTCAGAAACATCGGCACTTCTCGGCACGACTGGGGCGAGAGCACTGGTTGAAACACACAAAATTACGCAGTACTTTGTCTCGGTAGTAACATCGCGATGGCAGAAAACGTCGCGCGCAGGCACCGCTGCATCACCTCCTCCGCTTCCCCTCCACAGACTCAAGACTTTCACTGATCCTCGAGCAGCCAACTCGAAAACTCCCCGCGCTATCGCAGCTCTTGCTGCTCTTCATTTGCCGCTCTTGCACGTCGCGCGAGCTTTTGAGCTCTCTTACGTTTCTCTGCCACCAGCTGCCTCTAGTGTATTTGCACAAAATTATTAATGATGATAGGACGAACAAAATTGTGATGATGATAATGCTTTTGGCTGGTTTATTGTTGAGTAAGTATGACGTATCTCGAATGTTTTATCAGTGTTTACATAACACAAAAACATTTGATTTAGGTTTTTGAACGCTTAAATTGAAATTATTGTTCTCTAAAGCTCAAAATATTATGTTAATTAGACTAATAAATTTAAGTCACAATAATAACTACTGTTTAATAGTTGCTTGGTTTTAATTGTCAATATTAAATAATGCTTGTGTTGTAGTCTAAACACACTGCTTTTGTCTTTGTAGCTTGGGTTTGGCTAGTTTGGTTTAGTTTTTTGTTTGGATCCAGTCCATGATCCAGTAGTGAAACATGGCGGCTGCAGCTATCGTAGACGATTCGGCGCCCGTGAAAGTATGTATTATTCTCTTGGTTGTGGGTTTTATGTCGCTTTGTTTCTCTGTTTCGTAGCACAGAAACTTTCTTGGCGTTCTATTTTTTATTCGTGTTCGTAGCAGCTGTGCAGGGAAACCTCAATTTCGGTTACTAATTTGTGCCAGTCATTGCCCGCTTGTTACTGCAGTCTGCATTGACCTTACTGTTTAAAAGCATCGTGTTTAATGACATCACGTAAGTCGCGTGCACTGATTTGGCTAATGTTAAACGGTGTCTTTAGGTCCGCAAAGCTGGTAAGAAGGTAAGCACATAACGTGAGCGGTCGTGTCACCGACCCGCCCGGCGTGCCGTCCTGGCCGTCCAGGCTCGTTGGTTGTGTTGCTGGATTAGTAACGATCACCATATTTTCAGATGGAGGTCGATGGGGTGTCGAAAGGAGACGGGCTGAAGCAGTACTACATAACTAAGATAGAAGAGCTCCAGGTGAGGATTGTTTCGTTTCTCGGTAGACCGTGAAGTAACTTGTATGAAGTCTGATTGCTTCTTGAATTTCAGCTCGTGGTTTCCGACAAGACGCAAAATCTTAGGCGATTGCAAGCTCAAAGAAACGAACTCAACGCCAAAGGTTTGTCCTTTTACGCTTTTTGTTTTAATGCAGTGCCGTCGAAGTGCTGTAATCGCTGCAACCATCGCACTCGCTGCTAGTCAGTACCACCTGTGTGGAAGCTTGATTTGATGATTGATAGGTGGGGTTTAACGTCCCAAACCTGTGTGGAAGCTAATAGCTGTAACGCACTCATGAAGCTCCAGAACAAGCTGATACTTATTCATACTAGTAAGTACTATCGCTAGCTAGGTAAACACTATTGCTGGCCGCAGTCACTATTGTGTACTTCTATCCGTTCGCACTCACTCAGCGCTTCATTCACACTTACCAGCAGGCGGTCTTACTCGTGCTCGCGTCCTTGTCCGCTCATTAAAAACCACGTACTACTAAAGTACTTGCACAATTAAACGCGTCAATTTGGAGCCAAGTTATGCCTATACTTTCGTTTCCCTGGTGTTCGGTTGACATCATATCGTAGTTATTTTGGCTTAAGCACTTGCATCGGAGTCAGCATCTCCTTGGGTGGCCAGGTTCGTGGCTATCTCGAGTAATCTTGCGTGGCAGTTGTGACACTTTTTATGTCTTCATTCATTGTGCAAACACTAAGTATATTCATTCACATTAGCTTACTTTCACTCTAAAACGTGTCAACACCCACATGATTTGCCAATCCCCATATCCTGATAGTGAGGTCCGGGTAGAATATGTGTTTGTGTACTTGTGCGCGAGTATGACGGCTCATGCATACAATCCTACTCAATGATTCAGTTTTATCCACACAGTGTTGTTCAAGGTACATTCTTTTGCGTTACCTTTGTAAACAAGCAGCTAGCATTCATAATACTCTGCTTCTGACATTTTGGCGAGGGATGGTCTTTTTTTTAATGTGCATAAAATTAAATTAAGGCTTGCAGTGGTGTGAAAGGTCTTGTAATATTTATATTTGCTGCGTTACACTGTCTGCATTTGTCCTTGTATACTTGCAGTGAGAATGCTTCGTGAAGAGCTGCAGTTGCTTCAAGAACAAGGATCCTACGTTGGTGAAGTGGTCAAACCAATGGACAAAAAGAAAGTGCTCGTCAAGGTGGGTGTAAACAGTTTTTACGGTGGCTAGTTAAATATGACGAAATTTTTTTGTTCTCTGGTATAATTTTTTTAATGAAAGTACATGTCCACGTAAGCAACGTGCTAGAAATAAGGTGTGGTCAAGCTTCACTCACTGATTATACAGGTGTAGTTTATTCTTTTAGTTCTATGACAACTGCAACTATTTTTGTTGTGGGTGCATCACACCAATGTTATGATACTGAAAGGCACTTGTTGCTCTCGGTTACATGTGCAGAGGTGTCAAAAACTTGTCTTTGCCAATATGTCTGTGCATAGGTGATGCCTAGAGCCGAGTATGCTGGTCTCGCAGCTCGCATTTGACGGGTCAAAGCGTCCGCTATCCAGCCAGTTAACGGCCGAACACTTGTGAACATTTAAACAAAAGTAACTTTAATTAACAGGAATTGGGGTCACATTTTAACAAACATTCACGAGCACTCAGTAAGTCCTTGTAAAAAAGCGGTGCTGTTGCTCGGGCTGGTAGGGTGAATCTGCCCGCCACCTGGGATTTCTTCCTCCGTCGACGACCGGCGCTTTCACTCTCTCCGTGAGCCGACAGAGAAGATGACCAATGACGCTCTGAAGGTCCTTTGCGGCTTCCGTTTAAAGTGGCCATAACAAAGAAAAAGGGGTTTCAAGACGTGGAAGTAGCCCCAATTTGGGGCTTAAGCGTCCCCTCCACTTCCATTGGTGGCACAAAAAGGCAAACACGGCTCCTGGCCGCTCTCTTCGAGAGGGGACGGCGCACTCCCCGTCTGTTGTCTGCTTGTTAGATGCCACTGTTGGTTGGTGGCGTTGTCTGCTGGATTTTCTTCCGTACACACGTACTTCCACTGATCAGATCGTGTGCTGGCTCGTATGCGCTAAACTCTGTTAGCTACATACACATAGAATCTTCGCGTTTCATTGTGTATGTATCCCAGAACTGCCTTGCTGTCTGTGTAAAATGTGACAGAACTCTGCTGGAAGTCTAACTCCCGTAGTGTGGCATCGGCCATTTCTGCAGAAAGGACCGCTGCACACAACTCCAGCCTTGAAATTGTGTGGTCTGGTTTCGGCGCGAGCTTCGCCTTTCCCATGACAAATCCAACCTGCTTGTTTCCCTGCTTGTCTATTACCCGTAGGTATGCTACCGCGGCGATGGCACTCGTGGACGCATTTGAGAACACGTGAATTTCTCTAGTGGCGGCTTCAGAAGTTGAGTGCGGTACATAAGCTCTCCTCACACGTAGGCAACGAAGTGCTTGTAGAGAATTCTTCCATTCATCCCAATTGTTTCTTTGCATCCGAAAGGGGCGTGTGCCAGTCATAACCTTCCGTCACGAGGTCACGGAGCAGGTGCTTTCCCTGAACCGTTACAGGTGCCACGAACCCCAGGGGGTCAAGCAGACTGTTGACAGTCGACAGCACCCCTCGCCTTGTATAGGGCTGGTCTTGAAGAGGCACTCTGAAGACGAAGGTGTCGTTGCCTAGATCCCAAAGTAGACCGAGGCTTCTCTGCATATTTAATGCATATTTGTTCAAGTCAAGACTTTTCAGTCCCTGCGCACGGTCTTGTGGAGAAAATGCATTCAGCACATTATGCCTATTTGAGGCAATCTTGTGCAGCGTTATGTTAGCTGTAGAAAGCATTTTCTGCGTTCTCTGCAACAGACTGTTGTCGTCTTCCTCACATGAAAGAGACTTGAGTGCATCATCGATGTAGAAGTGTCGCTCGACGAACCTCCTGGCATCTTCACCGAATTGTTGAGCAGCCTCCCGAGCAGTTCGCCGAAATCCATATGTTGCGACCGCCGGTGAGGGACTGTTGCCGAAAACATGTACCTTCGTTCGGCACTCCATGATTTCTAGGGAGATGTCATTGTCCTTAAACCAGAGGAAGCTTAGGTAGTTCTGAGGATCTTCACGAACGACGAAATTGTAAAACATGTGCTCAATGTCGGCTGTTATCGCCACTGAATCCTGCTGGAAGCGTATCAGTATTCCCACAAGATTGTTTGTCAGGTCGGGTCCGGTGAGACGGACACCATTCCGAGACACTCCTTCGTGCTGAGCGCTGGAGTCAAACACCGCGTGGATTCGATCGGGTTTTTGAGGATGGTGAACGCCGAATACGGGTAGGTACCAGCCCTCTTCGTCGATGTTAAGTGGTGGAGCTTCCTCTGCATGACCCCTGACGAACATTTCTTTCATGAAGTGCACGAAGCGCTCTTTTGTCTCAGGGTTTTTTCGCAACGTGCGTCGCAGCGAGTACAGGCGAGAGAGAGCCTGTTCTCGGTTATTCGGAAGCCGTCTTCTTGGTGAGCGGAAAGGTAGAGGGGCAACCCAGTTGTTTGACCTGTTTTTGTATAATTCCCTATCCATAATATTGAGGAAGGCTCTGTCTTCTATAGACGGGGAACGCTCGTTGTCTTCTCGCATTGTCTCGAACAGGTTAGGTGCCAAGGTGCCATCTGATGCTGTTATTGATGAGAAATCATTCTTGACCTGACGCCTATCCGCAGTGTAGAGAACCGGCGCTTCCATCACCATGAAATGTTTTGTACATGGGGTGAAAATGGATGGTCTTCCGTTGCCCAGAATGTGTGTTTTTAACACATTTATGGTGCCTGTTTTTCGCATACGACCCAGGCAGACGTTTCCGACAATGACCCATCCGAGATCGAGCCTCTGTGCATAAGGAGCGTCAAGCGACCCGTTAATGGTCTGGCGAACTTTGTGGACTCTGAGAACATCTCTGCCGAGGAGGAGCAGTATTCTTGCCTCTTCGAAAGGCGGAATGTGAACAGCAATGGCCTTCAAGTGCGGGTAGTTCCGTGCTGCGTCTGGCGTTGGAATTTCTTCCCTGTTATCCGGAATCTCATCGCACTCAAGAAGAGGCGGAAGGGAGAGCTTGATATTGCCCGATACGCTTCGCACAAAAAAGCCGTTCGCGATCCCACCAACAACCTCAGTACTGCCGGAACAAGTGCATAATGTGTACTGGGTAGGTGTGCCCTCCACACTGAACTTGTCGAGAATTTCTGGCCGAACCAACGAACGATTACTCTGTTCATCGAGTATCGCGTATGCTCTTAATATCTTGTCAGGCTGAGATTGATGAGTCACATCCACGAGGCAGTTTTTAGTGCACGATCTGTCCTTGTCGTTCACATATGCCATCTCGGTACGCGTAGATGTGACTCTTTCATCCAAATTCTGAGCAGAGCTGTTATCGCGTTCAATAGGCCTTGGCGACTCTGAGCACGTAGTTGATGGGTGAAGCGTTGTCGCATGATTACCGCTGCTGCATATGTAGCATTTTACGACCGCCTTGCATTGCCACTGCGTGTGGTTTGAGGATAAACAACATCGTAGACATATTCCGTGCGCTTTAAGAAACGTCATCCGCCCTTCCAGTGTTCTTTCACGGAAAACGCGACACCTTGCAAGAGGATGAGGCTTCTTGTGATGCGGGCACCATTTTTCGAAGCTCTTCGATTCAAGTAGCTGCTTTGAAGTAGTTTCCTGAACCTGCTCGAAGGCGTGATCTACGTTTGTTTTCCTTGCCGACACAGATGACTTGTGCAGTGGGGTCTTGGTGGTCGTTTCTTCGTTTCGCTGTGTGATCGAAGGCGAGACATCTTGTGGTTGCAGGATGTAGCTGGGATCGTTCCTCATGCTTGCCTGGTCTTGAACAAAGTTTGAAAAAACCGCAAAGGGTGGGAACGCAGTGTTGTTCTGTTTTTTGTATTTAGTCCGCACTGACATCCAATTTTCTTGAAGCCCAGATTGTAACTTGGAAACAATTTTGTTTATTCCTCTTGCGCTATCCAAATAGTTAAGACCGGCGAGGTAGGGATCAGATTTGGCAGCTTCGAGTTCCAGCAGGAGGTCTCCGAGCTCTTGCAGTTTGGCATTATCCCGGTATGATATTCTTGGGAATTCCTCCAACCTCCTCAGCAGGGCATCCTCAATCGCCTCAGAACATCCGAAGGTGTCGTCGAGCGGTTTCCACACGATGTTTAAGTCCTTCGAGAAGTCATCCACATGAACAGATTTCAACCTTCAAATTTGATGCGAGGACTCAGGACCAAGCCATTTGATTAGAAGGTCGAGCTCTTCCTGTGCAGAAAGGTCTACATCTCTGATGACGCCTTTGAAAGATGACTTCCAAGCTCGAAAGTTCTCAGGTCGATCATCAAACTTCGTAAGTCCTGTAGAGACAAGGTCCTTGCGGCACAGGAATTTAAGGACGCTGGCAAGCTCTGAGCTGGAACTGTTAGGTGCTGGCGTGTACGCAGGCGGCTGATGATGGCGGCAAGTCCGTGAGGTGGTTGGTTACTTCGGCATGCTCCAAGCTCTGGCTTCTCGGATGAACAACAGGCGCCCGAAGAGACGCAAGCTCGGCATCACGTATGGCGGCTTGCTCAGTGATGTAGCTCGAAACCCGTAGTGTCCGGTCTAAAGGTGGGTGTGGGCGCACACAATCCTCGCCATCCTGTTCCACAGCTGCCTCGAGTGCACTTTCCTGTGCGTCTGCAGCAGGTGCCTCTTTTTCATGTTGTAATACCTCAAGCTCGACCTCGATTCTTGTCTTCTCTAAGCGCATTGCGGCCTCTTTACGACCAAACTGAGCTCTTACTTTGACGGCCTCTGCTTACGCGCGGGCCTGCACAGCAGCCAGGCTAATCGTGGAGGAGCCCGATCGTCGTGATCGCGAGGAAGCTCTTGAGTGAACCGATAGAGAGAACTGTGATGCTGTTTCATGTGCCTTGTCGCGTTCTTGTGGCGTAGCCTCTCGTAACTTTTCGCTCACGATCGCCTCCCAGTCTTCACCGATTGCCTTTTGGAGCTGTAATTCATGCCTGGCTTCAGACGTCTTCGCCTTCTCGAGAAAGGCTGAGTATCTTGCGGTTGCATGTTCGTAGCACTCGTAACTTGCACGAAGCTGCGTTTTGGCGCCGGTAAACTGTTCTCCCTTAGCGCGTGACAGTGGAGCGCTCTCCACGTTTTTCCAAACAGAATATAGTTCACGGCAGTGCTCTTCGCGGCTCGTTTGATACATTTCTTTAGCCCTCGTCGATAAGGTTGTTTTTCTTTGCGGCCGAATATTTGATGCGGAAGCTTCATCTTGTGGTGTGACATTTGGACACTCGTGCGTCAGCTCGTCCTGGTCCATTCTTGCTTGCACGTTTTGTCTCGGAGTGGACGTATGTGGAACAAATGATGCTAAGCTCCGCGTTGAGCGTTGAGAGATGAAATGAGCCCACCTTGTTGCTGCCCTTCTGCTGTCAGCTGCTCAACTCCTTGGCGATGAAATCCTTGCAATGGGCATGTGTCTGGGTTCAACCGGGGGTCTTGCCGTGGCGACGTATCCCATTGCCCGCGGACGTTGAGTTGGCGGCCGATGGCAGTTGAAGCGCTTTTTTACTATACTGGTCTCGCAGCTCGCATTTGACGGGTCAATGCGTCCGCTATCCAGCCAGTTAACGGTCTAACACTTGTGAACATTTAAATAAAAGTAACTTTAATTAACAGAAATCGGGGTCACATTTTAACAAACATTCACGAGCACTCAGTAAGTCCCCGTAAAAAAGTGGTGCTGTTGCTCGGGCTGGTAGGGTGAGTCTGCCTGCAGCCTGGGATTTATTCTTCCGTTGACGACCGGTGCTTTCACTCTCTCCGTGAGCCGACTGAGAAGATGACCAATGACGCTCTGAAGGTCGTTTGCGGCATCCGTTTAAAGTGGCCATAACAAAGAAAAAGGCATTTCAAGACGTGGAAGTAGCCCCAATTTGGAGCTTAAGCGTTCCCCCCCCACTTCCGTTGCCGGCACTTGAAAGGCAAACACGGCTCCTGGCCGCTCTCTTCGAGAGGGGACGGCACACCGAGACTGCTAATTTTTCCACATTTCGCGACACAAGTGTTTCACTTGAAGAATTAATAAGAGTGCTACGATATGTTAGTTCATATTTTGTAGTGTTCGTTTTACATGTAAAATAATTCACTCATGTTTGCTGCCTCAAAACATTGTAATGGTTGTTTTGGAATATGCTCTACAGCGTAATGCATCACGCTTGGCCCTAAAGCCAACATCAAACATGCTTTGTAAGAGATTTTAGTTAATTAACTGATTAGGTGTAATAGAAACACCCAAATGAGCACCACATGACTTCAGACCATATGTCATTAGATTTTGTCACTTGCATTGAACGAAAAAAAATCAAGGGGGTTTTACAGATTTCCCACAGTTATGAACTCGCTTGTAGGTTAGAGGAAGATTGCGGTATTCACAGTAAACTTATGAATGTAGTGCATTTTAAACTACTATATGGTAAGAAATTGCAACAGCTATCATTTTATTCATGTGAGTGGTCCAGGTTTGGTGCCGTTTCTATCATGGGGGCACTCGCTGTTTCAACTTGGATTGTTTGGAAACTAGCAAGGGTGCTGTTTTAATTTGAGCACTTAACGTGTTTCTTTTTTGTATTTTTTCTTGCAGGTCCACCCTGAAGGAAAGTTTGTAGTAGACATTGACAAAAACATTGACATTGCCAATGTAACCCCCAACAGCAGGGTAGCTCTGCGGAATGACAGTTACACGCTACACAAGATATTGCCAAACAAGGCAAGTGGAATGTTTTAGCATTTTATATCACCATTGCTCTCTTACTATAGTGGTGTAGCCAGGGGGTGGCATACTGGGCACGTTTCACTCCCCCCCCCCCCCCCCGAAGAAAACTTTTTTCGCCATGGCATACATAGATACATAGTGCAAAATGACACAAAATGACAATTTGTCTGCCCAACTCTCTTCAGATCAAGATAGTGTCTGCCCCCCCCCCCCCCCCCCCCCGAAAAATGTTTTTGCCTATGCCTCCAACTATATTTATGCCAGTTTGGTATATTGCCACTGTACTTATAATGCATGCTCATATCATTACAACATTTGCTAACAACTGTCTTCAGCAATTGTAACCTGACAATTATGTATAGGGATTATTGGGGTGTGAGGGCTGATCCTGTGCCTCTTGGATGATTAAAAATGCCAATCACTCTTTTTATTATTGTGCAAATAATTTATCTGTTGAAGCTAAGCTGTGTCTTCAAACCGGTTTCAGTTGTTTATTAGAGGCCTGCCATCGCAGCCTAGCAGCCGAGAGGTTGTGCTGTTTAGCTTAAAGGCATGGGTTTGATTCCTGACCATGTCAACTGCATTTTATGGGGTGCTAAATACAAAAACACCTATTTTTTCAGATTGAAATGATTGAGACTTCATGGAAAGGATATTATTCGTTTCCTTGGTATGCATGTTAACACTCTCCACAAACCGTAGTCAGGCAATCCATATGAAATCTTTACTTTGCTTTTAAAGTTTGCGTGGCTGAGCGTCTGCAAGCCGGCGCCGGCACAATGGATGTTATGCCGACAAGTCAACACAGTTCTACTGAGTATGCAAACTATGTGTCCTGCATGCAGCCAGAAATCACTTTTGAGGTCGCTGAATGGAAATTCACTCGTTGTTTATGTGCACTACAAGCAGATGACAGTTCTGCCGCCGTCTCTTCATGACGTCACACTGTGATGGCACGTCGATGAGAAGCTGCCCCGTCAGTATCGAGAGTGAAAGGGTTATTAAGGTAGCAGTATTAAAAAATATACCTGATGCATTCTCAGGCACCACAATTCTCTTTTTATGGTTCCTGACGTCAATGTCATTATTTAGAGCAGCAATTTAAATATATTTAAAATTCGTGTCGGGCTCCTTTAGTTGCACTTAAAGATCCTCAGATGTTGAAAATTATTTCTGTAGTTCCCCACTTAAGTATACCTCATAATCATGTGGTACTGTTGTCGCTTTAATATGCCGATTTGCAGACATAACCATAAATGAGCATGCATTGCTAGCTGTGTAAACTTGCGAAATTCCTCATCGCTTTCATGTTCAGTTTCATGTTAAACAAAAAAAAGGAAAATGCAGGGGCCTGCTTTTGATTTTACACAAATGTATTAAACCAACAAATAAAGAAGCAAGGGAGACCATTTAGGATGTTACTTGTAGTTTTGAAGTGAAATGTAACTATTATGAGATGAAAGAAATGAATAAACCTGAAACAATAAAAAATAGACAGCATTAACTGTCAGCACGCTCTTCGAAGGACAAGTACAACTCACTGCAGAGTAATTGACTATTCATGTGTGGTAACAATGTTACCAATGATATCATGCCCAATAACGTGTGTGTGCTTTATCGCCAGTCACGATAATGAAGATCAAAATGAAGCAAATATAGATCTGATGTTGAAAGGACAATTCATTAAATTAAATTATGTTTGAATGCCTAGTTGGTATTGAGATCACAAAAAATCGTCCAAATGCAAAGTGTTATGGCATTATAGTAATAGTTGTCAGGATGTCTTTGTCCTACCTTTAAAGAGCCAGTCAACAGGCTCTGACGTTTTTTTTTTTACACCCCGCAAAGAAGCTCGGCAATTCATTGAGTAGACCATGGCAACCACCTTTTCCTAATATTGCACGCTGCGCAGCGCCTTCATTTCGATAAACTATTCCCCCGCTTTTTTCCTACGACCAATCCTTCTTTCATGCGCAGTGTGCAAAGTCGCCGATCCGTGACATGATGATGTAGCATGCAGCTCGTCGATTAGTCTAAACCAGTCACGATGACGGGCTACACCGTCCCCATCCTTTGAGGGAGAATAGTGGCGAGGCTACGTAAAAATTTGGAACCAGCTGATTTTCTAACCTCTGTAACTTCCTTAATATAGCACGTATTTGCAGAATTCTTGCAGCAGCATGTTCACAAAGCAAAAATGCACATATTTCTGTTTATAACAAGTTTTGTACCTTGGGGTTGTTTACTGGCCCTTTAAGTATAAGGGCAGTGTGCATTGCTTTCATTTATTGAAAATTCTTTTGGAAAATAGTAAATTCATCCTCCTTTATAAATATGTAAGCTAGGCCATCCAAGTTCATTGTTTCAAAAAGTAATGTGTTCTTTTATCATGAAAGAAGCCTCATATCATCTTTACCATTTTGATTGCGGAAGGCATTCTCTGTGTAAGAAAAACTTGGATCTTGCCTCAAATTCAGGTTGATAATGACCATCTGGCTATTTTTCAGGTGGACCCCTTGGTAAGCCTTATGATGGTAGAGAAGGTGCCCGACTCTACCTATGAAATGGTGGGAGGTCTCGACAAGCAGATCAAGGAGATTAAGGAGGTTATTGAACTACCCGTCAAGCACCCGGAGCTTTTTGAAGCACTGGGCATTGCGCAGCCCAAGGTAATCTTCTAACCCAACCTTTTTGTTTTCTTTTTCTTTTCCGTGTTTTTTTACACGTTGGTCAGATCTGTAGACTTTTGAACTGAAGAGACATTATAAGCAACTGACAAGAAATGCTTCTCTGCTTCACCACCTGCAGTAGAGTCAGTGAACAACTTGTTCCGTGTTTCATTAGCTGACATTGTGTAATAAGTTCTTTTTGTTGCAATAGCTAACATTGTATAATTGGTTTCGGTGTTGTATTACTTAACATGTATTATTATGTAGTATGTTAGCAGACATCACACTTTCAAGATATTTATTTTTACGATCTAATCGTATTCACTGCTTTTTGTTCATTTAAATATTTTATGGTAAATAACCCAACCCCCTCTGTAATGCCATTTGGCCCTGAGGGTAAAAAAATAAATAAATAATGCCACTGGAGGTCAGAAGACTGTGCTTGTCAAGTTTCAAGGAGTGCCTTGCGCTTGTTGGTCATGCATTCAGTGTCTGATTTTTCAGGCTCCTTAGTGGCCGAAAAATTGTGCAGAAGAACTAATGCTCTTCAGTTCCCTCAAGAGCTGAAATGACCTCGTCTGCTCTTTAAATAGCATTGATTGCATGGTAGTCAGTAGGTGCCTTGGTGTTGTTGCGACTCCGGGTCCCGCGGGTCTCAGTTTGGTAGCGGGCCCCCGTCCTAGGACCCATCGTCGAACAAGTCAGATGAGGCACTCGTAAAAATGACAACAAATTATTTGCATGGTTAGTAACTGAGAATTCAAAAGGAGGTGATCAAGTGATCAGAACTGTACAAGAGAACTGTTGAACTGTAGAACTTAAAATATACAAAAGTGTTCCGCTTATATAGCGCCGCGTTGCCAACCCTGGGTGCATTGTCTCTGGCTTCAGCCAATACGGCGCTCGATGGTCTAGGTGCTCCACCCACAAAGGCGTGGAAAGACACCACACTATGCACGTGGAGACGGCACAGTCTACACTATGCCCAAATATGGTCACAAACGCACGGACACGTCATCAAGATTTTCCGCACGTCCGATGATCTTAGATGACCTTGGTTTCCAAGAACTCTTCTGGCAGTTGGGTGAGGTTCGAAAAACCGGCTCCCTGTACACGTGCCAAACTTGCCTGACTGTGTTTGGGTAGGACAATGTAGTGGTCCGCCAGCTTGTCAAAACATGCCGTTCCATTCAGCCGATCCTACGGAGAAAGAGGGAAGGAGTGGTCGACTAATCCCTCGTCGCTGAGGCGGGCTCCCGCAAGAGGGCTGCAGCAGATAGTGCCTTTTCCTTTCCTTCAACCTTACATTCCACTCCTCGTTGTTTGGTAGAAGGTGCGGCTTAGCTGCGAATTTCCGGGTCTCCGCTTCTCCTTGCAAGGTGCAGCCACAACCAGTTTGGTTTTAGCTTTGAGCCCAAACTGCAAATACCACGCTGGTTCCGGTCTTTCCAGATCCTCGATGACCTCGAAAATAGCCCCGCTGGTTCCTTGTTTGCCTCGAAAGCCTTGCATAGAGTTTAGCTCACAATGGCCATTCTTGGCTCGTGTATTTTTTTTTTGCACGAACCGGTCCTGGAGGACCCCTCGTTCACGTTTTGCTGACAGGAAATCAACCCGCCTTGATGGCACATCCTTGCTCGGAATGCGTCGGAATATTTTTGTCCAGCTCACAAAGACCGAAAGACTTCAATAATGATGACGGTCATACCAGTGTTCAAAAACTGATAGGTTATGGGGGGGGGGGGGGGGTGTAGATAGATAGATATGTGGGGTATAACGTCCGAAAACCACCATATGATTATGAGAGACGCCATAGTGGAGGGCTCCGTAAATTTCGACCGCTTGAGGTATTTTAACGTGCACCCAAATCTGAGCACACGGTCCTACAACATTTCAGTCTCCATCGGAAATGTAGCCGCCGCAGCCAGGATTCGATCCCACGACCTGAAAGTCAGCAGCCGAGTACCTTAGCCACTAGACCACCGCGGCGGGGCATGGGGTGTGTGTGTGCGAGTATAATGAAAAAACACAATTCATATTTTGACAGTAGGCCCCCTTTTATTCTTAGTACATGCTATGTTATGCATATGTTATGCATGTTTGGTGGCATAACGCCTTTGCCCAACTACTGCTGTTGCAAAAGGATCAACATTTTATTGCACTGGTTTGACTCTGCAAAGTAATCAGCATAGACCATGTGGTGGGTTTTAACAGCATGAACGACAGTTTTAAACTTCCAACTGTGGTAGAATATCTGAAAAATATACTTAGTAGGGCTTCAGTTGCCAAAGTTTTATACGATCATATAGGTAACATTGGCACTATAAAATACGTGGTGGAGCCAAATGGGTGTCAGAGTTATTTACCATTTTGACCATTACGTTTATGCAAAGTTGAGTTTTCCTACTTGCAGATAGATTTAGCTGGTATGTATGTATAGGTTTGCATTGCAGTGGTGCCTGTGTGCCAGCATGAAAATCTAAACAGCAGCACTGATGGTTATTTGGTCGCATGTATGGGTGCACTGTTGTTTGAATTCACTGTACTTATAGGTTACGTGGCTTTTTATTATTGTTTTTATGGCTTCTGGGTTCGGCATAGTCAATGGTAAGTTTGTGTCAGGCTAAGGAATTTCGGATCACCTGACGAAGTACCCAGCAGTGGTGTGAAACATGAAGCCTGTATGCTTTCATTCACGGAAGCTTTACCAGGTTTTAATAATGCTATGGTTAATTACTGTTGAACTAAAGCAATAAAATGGTAACACCAGTGTAGCTGTAATAGCTGGCTCTACTTTAATCACACCAAGATTTCCTTATATCTCGGGAAGTTTCAATGCTCTTGCCTGCCATGTAGTTTAATCTATTATAGTTGGCAGAAGGGCTGGGTCATTATTTTTGTTTTTTATTTGGCTGTGTTCTAATTCTTAGAGAGCATCAAAGATAGTCTAAGCAGACAGCTCAGAGTGCAGCACCGAGCCCATGCTATCCGAAAAATGGAACATGTCTGGATGGCTTTTACGCGACGAGGCGCCACTTGCGTCGTGAAAAGGAATCTAAAATAAACAAACATAACTGTTGTTTTTGGCTTATTTTGTAATGAAATCTAAAAAAAAAAAATTACCGCTACTCACATTGAGCGTCTGGAGAGGCGTGTGCTCGTGTGCAGACAACCATTCCGGGGAGATCCAATCTGCCTGAGTGATTCGCTGAAGAGCCCATTTGCTTAGACAGCAAAGTAGCCTGCATCGTATTTGTCTATGATGCTGTCTTCTCAGAGCTGTCTGTTTTGCCGGCTACGAGAAATGGGACTTAAGGTGGCCGCCGTCTATTTAGCTGTCTATTTAGTCATTTACGGTCAGTATTGGAACACACCCATTGTATGCTTTGCTTGAAAAATGGCACACGTACATGCAGGAGTGATATGAGCTTTATATGCTTTTACCACTCCATTGTGCTTCATTTTTTATCACTATTGTATGGTGGCTGTTTGTTCACTCTGACATCAGCGAAAACTCCTAAGCCACTATGTGTACACTGGTAGAGCAAATGTCATGTAGTGCGTATTAACCAGTGCAGGTTCAAGCTTTTGACAGGTCTTTTTTTTTTTTAACACAAAAGTGTTTTATGCCGGGTTCCACCACGACTCCGCTGACATATTTTTGTCATAGATATTGTCGCGGTTCAATATAAACAGTTCACCGAGACGTTGAGTTCGAGAACCGAAGGCATGTGTTTTTATGCAGGAGCCAAGAGCAAGAGAGCTAAACAAAAGTACGTCGTCTTCTTCAGTGTACCTTCTGACGAGGCTGTTGGTGCGGCACATCGTCTTCGTTCTCTGTTTCGGGCGCGGCATTTGCTTCCCCTTAAAAGAGCATCGCCCGGATGCGATAGCTGAGCCAGTGATTCACGCATAAAGTCACTTTGTAGAAGCGACCGTGCCTTGCAGAGTCACTCGCTAATGTATGGCTTAATGCGCACTACGTGCACAAGCTCAGGTCGGTGCTGGCGACGCCTTGTACAGTTTGGGCTATGCGGGACGACTTCGTAGGTAACGTCACTTAGTCGTCGCAGCACTCGATAAGGTCCGAAGTGCTTTCTGAGCAACTTTTTGGATAGTCCCCGTCTTCGTACAGGCGTCCACACCCATATCCTGTCCCCGGTTTCGTATGTTACAGGTGTATGACGTAGGTTATAGCCGCCTGCATCGTGCTCTTGCTGTTGGTATATTCGCAGACGTGCGAGCTGCCTGGCTTCCTCTGCGGGTTGCATAAACGCGTCAGCACTCGTTTCGTTGCCATCGCATTCGTGTGGCAGCATCGCCTCCAACATCGTTCTTACTTCTCGTCCGTGAACAAGGCTGAATGGGGTCATCCGTGTGGTTTCTTGTTTTGCAGTATTGTATGCAAACGTTATGTAACGGAGAATCTCGTCCCAGTTTTTGTGTTCGATGTCCACATACAATATGATGTAAAATATATGCATACAGACAGCAAAGAAAAAAAGAAACGAGGAGGAGAGGTTCTTTTGCGGGGCATCGAACCACCGGCCTCACTATCCAGAGTGCACGGCGCCGGCCACTAGGCCATGAAATGTAGGTTGCTACGTGAGCTAATGGCAAGCCATTTATATGCACTATACATCGTTTGGTGGTCCTGAGAGCTTTGTAACTTAATGCTTTCATGATCAGTAGCAAGATGACGCGACATGCTCACGTTGGGCGCGTTCTAAAAGGTCTTCACCTCTCCTGTTTTGTTGAGCGCTGCCTCCACAAAGTGTGGTCTTTCATGCACGGACGCTTATCAGACTCTTGGTTTGGGAGAGTGGAAAGGTCACTTCGCTTGCTGCTCTTGCTGTGCTCACAAAAGGAGCACGCTGCCAACACATGAAGAAGTAAGAATTGTGACAGTTGTTCGTGCTTGTCCTGAGTTTACTGTGCGTTTGTTTCGTGCGTGTTTCTTTCTGTTTGAAGAGCGGGCTTTAAGTGCCAAGCTGTGACTGTTGTTAGTCTGCACTTGTCCTGTGTAATGAGTTCGAGCTGCTTATCATTCGTCGCGTGACTTTACAGTTTCTTGCTGTAACACTCATTCCTTTGCTCTTGTGGTGAAACGGTGTACGATAAATGCTCAACTACCTCTGTGAAGACACGTTTCACTTTTGTGTTATGCCAATTCCTAAAAAGAGGGATCAGCCATGCGTTTTTCATTCAAGTGATTCATGACGAAGCTCTTTAACTTTTAATAGAATTCGACATCATGAACCGGACAACAATTTCACCTTGCTCACATAATACTATCTCGGTTGAGTGCTCTTCTGCTGTCATTCACCCAGGGTGTGCTGCTGTATGGACCTCCTGGTACTGGAAAGACACTGCTGGCACGAGCGGTCGCTCACCATACTGACTGCACTTTCATCCGTGTCTCTGGATCAGAGCTCGTACAGAAGTTTATTGGAGAGGGCTCACGGATGGTGCGTGAGCTGTTTGTAATGGCAAGGTCAGTTGCTTTTTCTACTGGAGTTGATGTAAGCACATTGTTCAGTAGGGGATTCCTGTAGTTGAAGTATTGTTCCACACAGCAGTTTATGTTTTGCGTTATGGAAACCAAGCCTGGAGTTGCATCTTCCGTTATTGGTCGGCATTGTCATCACAGGCGAGTGAACAACTCGTGAAGTGATCCAAAAGTTTACTTCTGTAAGATAGCAGTAGTAAAGGCAAGCTACATTAGTGGTTTACAAAATGTACAAGGTCGGAACAGCTGTGCCATTTGCGCCATTGTGCGCCAACCTGCGCCAAACCATCCCTGTTGTGCCAAACTCGCTTATCAGCACCATACTGCGCTGCAGCACCCAAATTCAGCCGCAAGTTGCCTCTATGCCTGAAAACATGGCTGAAACATTGTGCTTTCCTTTCATTGAAACAGTTACATTAGCGGTTTCGTCAAGGCTGTCATCACTCAAACAGCAGTTGTGAAAATTATGGGGTCGAGATCGATGGCACATGCGCGGTCTCGAGCATCAGCACTAATGGCTCGTAAACCCTTGTAATGTGCTGTGCTCCCAACGCGAAGAGACAGCTAGAAGAGCATATCTCCAGCGATATGTACAGTTGTGTGATATCGGATCCAAAAGACCTAGCTGCCAGTCGTACTTCGTATAACATAACAATTTGTTGCTATCGCATTCATTGCTTTTCCCTTGTGGAGAAACATTTTTTAAAAAATATATTTAATCGCAGTGTTCATCAAAGAAAACAGAAAGGATAGCGGTAATTGTACTAAGAGGAGCGGGGATGGTGTAAGGCTTCCGGAAAAGCCTGGTAAAAACAGGTGCACAGGACTGCTCGTTAGGCACACATGTATTTGCTTCTGAGCTGTGTTATACGGCTCTTACGGACTCAGTTCACGCTAGCGCGTTCAGGTTAAAAAAAATGTTTGGGTGGCTGTACATAGCTAAAGATACAGCTGCGTCGCAAGGGATCAGCAACAAGTGCGATTGCAAAGAATTGTAATGTTATATGAAGTAAGGCTGACATATAACTTTTGGATCCGATCTCGTGTTCTCTACAAGACACTTGTGTAAAAAAAATACGGCCACGCCAGGGAAAGCAACATTTTTCGCGCAGTCTCCACGATGAGAGCAGCGCAGATCAAAGGGTACAGGAGCCGCCTGCTGATGACTGCCTGGATAGCGTGTGTGCCAGCGACTCGACCGTGCTTAGAAGCAAAGTTCACAGTTTCTGCCCGAGTGGCACCCCTTCCCCATCCCCATCCTCGCACTTTTTCATGCTCGTTCAAGGCAGATGGGGCGTTTATTCTGCTTCGACGGGAGGCCGCCAGAGTGTAGTTATGTCATCTCATGAGCCCTCGAGCGACGGAGATGGGCCAGCTCGTTTATTCTTGCTGCAGCCGTGGTCGTTGCCCCTGCTTGCATGATAATACCCATGGGTAAAGCACTCCATGCTCAGGGGTATGTTTTAAATTTTGACTTTACGCGTGACATTATGGCGAGGGCAAATTATTTGTCCACCCATATAATTTCTATCGCAATGATAAGGCTATTGCACAATTTATCTTGGTGTGTGAAAAATGAGGCACTGGGCAAATGTTGCTTCACGAGTGCTGTGAAACCGGCCTACATCTCATCTCAACGTTCTCTCTTACTGCTCCTAATTTGCTTTAAAAGGCCTTTTCGGCTGCTCCAGGCGTGCTATGAAAGGCAATTTTGCCTCCTCCCAGGGCTGCTCCCAAACCCATGTACCCTGTTCCACCCCTGAAAGTATTTCATATTTTAGATTGTCTCACTTGTTTAGTTAAAACTATTAACCCGGTTTACCTGTGTTCATGCCTGAACATTATATTTCATTGAGAAATTTCACAAAGCAAACAGCCCATTTATCTATCGGATAATGCGAGTGGTCATGCTGTTGTGAAATAAACTAGGGCAGACTCTAATGCTGTGTGACGAGCACCATTACTTTCATGCGCAGTCGCTCCCAGTATGAATTGCAACAGGTTGTCTGTGCTCAAAGTGGTGTCAACACTGCAAAGTCAGCTGATATGGCAATTAGATTATTTACTTATATTTTTTGTTGAACATAGTAAATTCTTAGGCGATTGAGATGAAATGCTGTGCAACAGCAGCTATAACAAGCTGAGATGATCGTGTTGTTGCATAGTTGTGACATGAAAAAATGTGGCAATTCTAAATTTGTTATGTAACAGACTCCCCCCCCCCTCTTTTTGTGCATACTTATGTTCAACAAAAGTAAGCAGTGTTGAAAGCAAAATGGTAAGTGCGTGGACTGTCATTGGTTATGGATATGTGTTGTCTGCTTTAACTCTTTCGCTACCGCGGTAAAAGAGGCCGTTTTTACTAGGTGTAAAAAGCAATTTTTTTTGTGGCTAGATGATACTGGCTTACTTACATTCTTTTGTACCAAAACGGTCGCTAAGAACCGTCTGTCCGATAAAATTAGCATTGTATATATATTTATCATGTATCAATTAAAAAGTGTTTATAAAAATGAAAGCTTATGCAGTGATTATACAATCAACACTTTTAAAAGGAGACCAACTTAAAAAGTAATGTGTTTAAAAATAATCCAAGATATACAATTTGTAGCTTCTTATGTGGGAAATAGGTTGTACAAATTTCAAAAATGATTGCCGAAAATTGTTCTTTCTACAAAAAGCAAAGTTAGTGATGGTCCTGCTTAGATTAATTATCCTGTGCAGCTTGCCATCGCAGATGGGGTACATGTATATCTGCTCAGAGTCCGTGACACTCCGAAAGGCAACGAACGAAAAAGAAACGGCTTGTGGACATAATATTCGGAGAAATGAGGCCTGAGAATGACTCTGAGGTATTGCACTAGAGATGAAGGCGACGTAACTGAACAATTCCCATGTAAATGAGGATTCCAATGCACTTTGTCACTTCATCGGCAGTGAAGTTTCTCCTCGAACTGCCCCTTTCCGCGTATGTCTGTCGCTTTAAAGTATGCACGTGCGTTTATTTGGTGCATCCTTGCATAGTTGGTGTATTCGCAGATCATGCTGGTCAGCTGTGCAGCGAAAAACAGCTGGAAGAAATCGATGGCCCGGACGAAGTGGCATACTTTATTCTGTAGCGCGCCTTTGTCTTTGACCCCCGGGTTTTATCTCGGACGACACTGCACACGCTTGACAGATACCGGCCAGGAATCATGCCTGTAGAACGTTGAAACCCTTAGAAGGAGTACACGCTATGTGCACGCTCCACCGCCCGTAACTACTAATTAGACAACAAAATGTGCGCCCCCACATACAAATGAAATTCACTCGTATGGTGTGGCTTGACTTGATGCATCCTCATCATCGGGGCTGAAGTTTGATGTGTCAACATCTCCTTCAGACTCGCTGCTGCTGATTACATCCTCAAAATCTGCTGTTGATGCGCTCGTGTCACGAGAAACGCCTCGTCTTTTAGGAATGCCCACATGAGAAAACAACGCCATGATCGGCGCGCTCACGCAGCAACCCGAAACTTCTTGCGGCGAGGGAAAACTTCCCTAAAGCAAAAAACAACCACGACATCGCGGATCTTGTTGTGCATTTCCCGCGTTCTTACCTAGATGGAGTTCGGCGCCGACAAACTCCATGAGTGTGTGAGAATATAAACTTAGAAAATTTACCGATCAAATTGAATGATTTAATAGGCACGGTAGCGAAAGAGTTGAACACCTTGGCTTTTTTACCTCATGTGTCAACTGTGCGGGTCTTGGTTTGGTTACTCTGCATTGCTGCTAAGCACGCTGATCAATTTTGCAGGGAGCATGCACCGTCTATCATCTTTATGGATGAAATAGACTCCATTGGATCATCCCGTATTGATGCTGGCTCGGGTGGTGACAGTGAGGTCCAGAGGACCATGCTTGAGCTTCTGAACCAACTGGACGGTTTTGAGGCAACCAAGAACATCAAGGTTGGAAAAACATTCATACAAGTCGCTAGTTTAACATGCGCTGAAAGCTTCTCTTTATTTTTGGAAGAGCAGCTGCTTTTTTCCTCGATGTGCATAGACCTTCAGTATTCAGATGTGTAAACCTTACAGCTGTGAAATTAGCAAAATTTGGGGTGCAACATAAATTGAATATTAAATTGCGTGGACAAATCAAATAGAGTATTTCTAGAATATTTTTTGAATTTTTCAAAACGAACTTGCAGAGAAAGAATGTTGTAGAGGATTCATAAACACATTTTTATGTGACAGTGACACGAAATTATTTCTTTTGACTTGGTTGATGTAGTGCTGGCAGGGTGGTGTTTCATAACTGTATTATCAAGAATGAGGCAATGCAGATGCGGAATTGTATTAGTACATGATTTGGTGCAATGGAAGTGTTACCGACAACATTTTGCTAGTGAAAGGCTAAGATGCTGTTTTCCCAGCCTCTCCTCCTCTTTCTACTTCTGCGGAAGCTCACTGATGTGGTGGACAAGGGTGTGCTGCTTTGTAGGCCGAAGTTTCAAATAAGTCTCGTCGACGTCAATATATCAGAATATCTGAAAATTCGGGTGCTAAAAATCTTTGCCGTCCGATTTTTCGGACTTCCTGCTCAAACTTCAGATCCAAAACAGCTTTAATTGAGTAACTCCTCTGCCACATTCATCATCTTCATGTTCGAACCAGAATTTTTTTGTGTCAGTACATTTGCGATTGCAGGATAACCTGTAAGGCAGCTTTGCCGCATCATGAGTGTGATGGGGTGAAGCTTATTAAAAATCTAAGGGGGTCACTGCCAAGTGGATGTTGACTGTGTTTGTCTTCGGGAAGTTCAAATAGTAAAATTCCAGTGTGAATCAAATCAAATATCAAACAGTATTAGAAAAATATTTGAAATTTTGAATATTCGCACACTCCTAGTGAACATATGTTGCAGTCTTTCCTGTCTCTAGTATTGCTTACTTTATTTTGCATTAATAATCTGTGCATTTCAAGGATATGTTGGAAATCAGGTGTGCGAGGCTCCCTGCTTATTTTTGAGCATTTTGCTTGTTGTGCTAAGCAGTATAAATACACATTCAATCTTCTTATAGAGAAGTGGCATGTGACACTAATGGCATGTGCAGTCTGGCGCTCTGGAGCGCTCTAAAAGATAGCTAGGCATTTCGTTGGTAGAATTTAAGCGCTCAAACTAACTTCGGTTTGTTTTTTCAGAGAGTCAGCCTCTGACTCTGAGTACTGCCGACCGCTCTGACTTCGCAGTGAGAGCGTGGTGCGATCTGACCGAGAAGGCGGGTCATGTGACACAAACCGCTCGGCAAATCACGTTGCTGCTGGCAGGTGAACCAGGTGAAGAACGCCTGCAGTGCGAGTGCACATTTCGGAAGGGGACATCCCCGTGCGCGTAATACTAAGTTTACATGCGTTGCTAGCGCCACTTTTGAGCATGGGTGTGCCGAGGTCACATCTACAAAGCCATAAATGCACCATGTCAAAAAGGAGGTGGCGGCTACTGAAGGCAGGTAAAAGGTCCATGCGGTCGTTGCAGCAGCTCACAGACAGCCACGTGATTTGCCTTGAAAATAGCAGCTCGCACGATGACGATCGCCAGAATTGTGTGCTGAGCTCAAAAGGCTGTCATTGCATCCAGACATGTTGGAGATGACCACATAACTGATTGGTGCAATTTGCCAAATTGGCGCAGGAATTTTTATCTTGTAGCATTGCGCGCTGACTGCACGGTGGCGCTACAAGCGTACTGCTCTGAGATCGCTAGCTTATTCGGCAGGTATGCTGCCTCTCGTGCTTCGATTGCGAGCTGCCTTGGCATCTGGTGACTCCGTGCCAGAGGACTGGGGCAGCTAACTGAATATGCCATAAAATGGCTTAATTGTGTCCTGTATTAGTTATAACTACTGGTGTGTAAATATTCGGAGTTTCAAATATTTTTTTAATAATCTTTGCTGTTCAGTTTCATTTGCACTAGAGTTTTTACTACAGTTAAACCTGGGCATTATGAAATTGACAAGTTCCTAAAAAACTTCACTATAAGGAGGATTTCGTTATATGCAGGTTCAGTAACAAATTTTGAAAAGTAGTGGTGGCTGCGCCGCCACTGCTTCGCGCTACATCGGCTGCAAGGCAACTGCAGAAGATGCATGCACATGCCAAAATGAGAAAATCCGGGCCAAATTTTTTAATTGTTTGTGGCAAAAATTCGTTATGTGAAGGATGCCTCCCACTGTTACTTAATTGATAAAGGTCGCAAATACATTTGTTTTTATGGAGTAACGGCGGGGAATAGAAATGCTTAGAGAAATTCGTTATATAGAGGTTTGTAGGCAGGTTTAACTTTATTCAAACTATTCGAAATTCCCCAAATGCACATGCTGTAAATAGTAATTTAAAAACAGCCCCTTGAGATTTTTAATATGCTTGACCTCGTTACACTTCCGTATTGCGACAAAGCTTTTTTTAGGCTTCGCTACGGGCGCAGATGTATTGACTCTAGAAAACGCTGGTTTCAACACAGAGATGATAGATGTGGAAGAGGTAGGGGCTCAATTAATGGTGTTTAAAACCCGAAATATGGGCAGGGAGACCGAAAAATCGGATTCTAAAGATTTTTAGCATCCGTAATTTCAAATGTTTTTGTATCTTGACGTTTAGAAGGCAGATTTGACACTCCTAACTAGAAGGGAGCACAACCTTGTCTCCCATGTGAGTTGGGCTTCCACAGAAGTTGAAAAAGGAGGAGAGGCTGAGGAAATGGCATTTTTGCCTCTCATGTGTGAAATATTCTTTGCAACACTTTAGTTGCACCAAATCATGTACTAATACAATTTGGCCTCCGCATTGCCTCGTTCTTGATAGACAACTATGAAACAGCACCCCGCCTGCGCTTCATCAACCTATAGCAAAAAAAAAACATTTTCATGTAGCTGTATCTCATAAAAATATCCTCAGAGATCCTCTCCCACTTTTTATTCCCTTGCAATTTCGCTTTGAGCTATTAGAAAGATATTGGATTTGATTCGCACAGCTCTAGTTATAAGCATAGGCCTCCTACACTGTAACAATGCTGCAATAGTTTTTTTTACTTCGTCACATGTGTATTCACCGCATCAAGGTTCTGCTGTGTTGCTGTTTATATAAGCTTAGAAAAACAAGAAATACTTTTTATTTGAGCTAATAGCAGTGTGTCTTGTGCTTTAACGGTTAGAGAAACAATCATGTTGAAGTAAAGTGTGCAGCTAAAAAATGCAAAACAGAAGCTGCCATAGGATTTTTTGTACTTTTTATATATATATATATATATATATATATCTGGAGAATGATCCTACACGAATCATGTGCTCTCATGTGAGTAGCGAAGTTTGGTCACATATGCAGAAGTACAAGAATTTTTTAAAAGATTGATTTCTAGCTACATTTGTTTCTCTGGAGCTTCAAAAGCCAGTTTGTTTAGCTGAGAGTTTGAGCTGCCTCCTACTCTGTCTGGAATAATATTCATCAGCTGTGTAATATATTCGCAGTTTCATTCCCATAATAAATAGGCTTCTCTTAATGTTTGCTGGAAATTCATAAGGAGTTAATAGCTTCTGTCATAGGGTAGCCTAAAAGTAATTTCTATGCATGTGTTTGTAGGTGATCATGGCCACCAATCGTATCGACATCCTTGACCCTGCACTTCTGAGACCGGGCAGGATTGACCGCAAGATCGAGTTTCCTCCGCCAAATGAAGAGGTATGGTGTAGTGATAAGCATAAGACTTCTGCAGTGCATATTGTTGGGTAAGCTATAAGAATGTAGCTGTGTTTTCGTTTTATTTGGGGCATTGGTAAAGCACGATTGTTATGGACGGGGCCATAACTTGATGACCTGAGGAAGAGCTGCTCTTCATGCATGCCTTGTTCCTTTTTTCATACATCCTAAAATCCTTACCTGTGAACTCTGTTTAGCAAACAGTTGAGGGTCTCTCTGCTCTTGCAATGTAATCTGCAAATTTCATGTTTGTCTCAACCCAAACGTGTTGTTCAAGGTCTGAGCATTGACATCTGTTGTGGCTGTACTGGTATTTTTAGTTCTGACATGCTGTGTAGGTGTGCAGAGTTTATCCACCAGCACTATCATGTGCGCTGCGGAGTCAGGGTGTCAGGGTTGTCAGGGTTGTTCCACAGAAGGCATTTCCTGTTCACTAACGGTTCCTTGTATTGCTTAGCCCTGGTGGCGTTGTGCGCTTAGCGATAATAGTCTGTTTGCTAAACAATGTTGGTAATCTTTGATGTCAACCACAGCAGTTATTAAGATGCGTGTGCTGCTCAGTGGCACTCGAGCCAGCCGGGTATTGTTGAAAAAAAGGAATGTGAGGTGGAATGTAAGATAAAGCAGTAGCAGTAAAGGGCACAACAGCCTTTTCAAGCCCACCTAATTTGTATGCACATTTTTTATGAGTTGGTAGAGGAGAATGTGCACCAGAACATGGGAGCCCATAGTCATCTGTTGTCACATTATTACTGTCAACCAGAATTGAGTGATTTGTTGTGCCAGCAGTTATGACACCATGTGTATGCTTCAGTGGTGCCACCTTTACTTTTTTGGCATTGGTTCACAGAATGCCACATAAATCACAGAAGGCCACATTATATCCTTCTTATGTCACATGACTTCATGGGTTCATCGATTCATTGATTATTCTTGAGAAAAATGCAGTGTCAGAAGTTTGACTGCTCTTACACTTGTGTGCAGTACAGCGAAAGCTGTTTGAGATCACTTTTCGGGTCACGCGCAGTTGCATGTTGTCCGCCGCCGCCGCCACCGGTGCCCGTAACCACATCGCGCGAAATTAGAAAAAGAACTTAGCACCAATGACACAGTGGGGCTTGAACCCGGGTCCTCTGGGTGCCAACCCAATATTCTATCACTGAGTTATGCCGGTGCTTGTAACTTGTTCTCTAACTTGCCTTAGGCAGGCATGACCTAGCACGAATGGCACAGTGGGGCTCGAACCCGGGTCCGCTAGGTGCCAGCCCAGTATTCTACCACTGAGCTACACCGGTGCTTGTGACATGTTGTCAAACTTGTCTTAGGCAGGCATGATGTCGGGAAAGCAATCACGTTAATAGGATTTAGAAAGCATTTTACAACAGTGAAAGAACAACCAGTCGTCGCACAATGTGATTAGCGGAACAACTGGGCCATGCAATGCTTCAACCCATTACAAAAGCTTGTTCTTGTTTCCCTATTAACTGTGGCGCATACCCACTTCAGCCATAATTTCTCATCGTCGTCAGCCACTGCATGGACAATTGACACAAAATTCCTAGCAAGTGTTTTGCAGATACCACACTTCTCAGAAGACTGACGAAAAATAGCATAGTGAATGCCGGCCTACTACCCAAAAACTCATTATTAATGCCCTAGCGGGTACCAAGCAAGTGTGCTTGCAGTAGTTACCCATTGAGTGTTTTGAAAAGGCTTTGAAAGGCCGCTCTTCCAGCTTTCACTGTGACTGTGCTGCGCCTACCGCGCAGGCCTGGCGTTTTTTTTTATTTGTTTCATGCATTCAGGAGAATGCGAGACAGAAAGATGACTTTATATTAAAGTCGCCGACAGATTTTCCGGACTCTAAAAATTCGGACTTTTTGGATATTTCGAACTTCACAAGTGCACCGTGAAAGTTCCCATTTCTCTAATGCATTTTCGCGACCGATTTTTCAAACCACTTTATGTTCCAAAGTTCGATTTTTTGTAGAAAATAATTTGTTTTGAGCTATGCTGCTAAATTTTGAAAGCTGTCATGTTGGATTTTTTGTTGGCCTGGTCGAAGTTAGCTTGTAGTGGCTAGTTGTATGGCCTCCAAGATTGGAAGCGCGCAAAATCCTGAAGTTTCGAAGGCCATGTTCGATCTTCCTTGGCTACCAAAACGGCAAAACTTTTCTTTTTCAGTCAGCTTTATCATCATCATTAATACATTGGTTTTGATTTTCTAGGCATTTGTTTTTCTTGTTGTCGCATGCGATGTGTTAGTGATGTGCCAAGTGTGCCTGAGCCGTCGTGCACGTCACATGCTCGCTGCTCAGTAGCACGTTGAGGGGGAGGTGGGGTAGCACTTTGTGGTCAAGGTGCCTGGCGGCTGACCTGGAACATGTGGGTTCGATCATGGCCGTGACGGTAGCGAAATACTGGTAGGGAAATGCTGGAGGCTCTCGTACTGTGCGGTGTTGGTGCAGGTAAAAGAAGCCCCGACCGTGTTGTGTTAAATATCACCAAACAGGCGAGACGTTGCATGCATCTTTTTGCAACTGGCATCAAGTTTTGTTTGCTTGGTTCTATGAAGCCACCAACTTTGCCGCCTGCAACGGTCGGCGGCAGTGATTGCCAACGCGCTTGTCAACAATGTTACTATAGCCCAAATAGTACCGAATTTGCTCGTCACCAAGAACAGCATGAAGCATGGCATTATAGGGGATTTTTTAGGCTTTTCTAATCAAAATAAACATAATTTTCACAGCTTGACCATTCTTTCGCACTGTTCTATTTTTTGGACTACTTTGTGGTACTCGCCAAGTCCAGAAAATCAGTCGGCGACTGTATGCAGCTTAAGGGAAATGCTCCAGGAAGCAGACCTTGTCTCTTATAAGCAGGGTACTGTGTTCACATTTTCATGTCAACACCTATTCTGATGTAGGCACACTACTGTCTCTTATACCCAATTATCTGTTGTATCAATGTCTCTTACTAAGCGTTTAACGGCACCACCAAAAGGCTAACAAAAGATATGAGCACGAAAATTGTACAAGTTCACGTGTACTAGTGTAGTGACATCAGCGTTCCCCGTAGTGATTTTTGTGGGAAACTGTTTCTCACGGCCCGGTAGTTGCCCTACTCCTCATCATATGTGCTATTTGTGACATGACATCTTTCTGCAGGCACGTCTAGACATTCTGCGCATTCATTCACGCAAAATGAACCTGACGCGAGGCATCAACCTGCGTAAGATTGCCGAGATGATGCCTGGCGCATCCGGAGCAGAGGTCAAAGGTGTGTGCACCGAGGCAGGCATGTATGCCCTGCGGGAACGGCGCGTCCATGTCACTCAAGAGGATTTCGAGATGGCCGTTGCTAAGGTAAGCTCCCCTCTCTCAATATCACTTCAACCCTTGTACTGGCAGAAGAAAGATTGCTGTAGAACTTGCAAGCATGTACACAATACATAGCCCCTAAATATAGAAGGCTCAGTTTCTCTTAGTAGGTTTGAATCGTTTGACCTTTATATACCTGCCAAGACTCTCCGATTTTCCAAAAGATGCCAGGATTTAGACCAGTTTTTACGTTTGTACAGTTGTCTGGAAAAATCCCCAGGATATCGAAATTTTTGTGCGTGATTTGGCACGTTGTCAAAAATGCAGCCCAATCTGATCCAGGCCACTGGTCGGCAGGAAAATTTAGAGCTCACTCATGAAACATAACTCGGACTCACACTCACCGAAGTTTTCCTCTACTGGACTCACTCGAACTCTGATTAACTAAAATATTTCTCACTTGGACTCAGACTTGCCAAAATATTACCAGCGTGGACTCACTCAGACTCGCAGCTATATCCGAGTGGGTCGACTCAGGAGTCCTTAGCGGAATTTTAGCCGTTTTGTTCAAGGTATAAATGTTTTTTAATCACAATATCTCGCTTAAACGGTGCTCTACTTGGAACTTTTGATCTCATATCCTTAAATACGAGTTGTCAGTTTTGTCAGTGGTTGAAATCTGCTAAGGACATTTTTATGGATAGTGATGACTCACATGTGATGTTTTTTGGAAGGCCTTCGTATAAAAGAAAATTGGGGAGGGACAAGGAACTGCTCTCTAAAGAGCAGTGCCTCACTGTTAACAGGAACTACCCATTACTGAACTATTCTAATTTTCTCATTCTCAGGTGATGCAGAAGGATGCAGAGAAGAACATGTCTATCAAGAAACTCTGGAAGTGAGGAGGTGGAAGTGTACATAAAACCAAGAGGGGCTCACTGAACTGCCTGTCATTTAGCTTTCGGAGGCATTACAGGTATGAGCGACTGTTTAGAAAATTAAAGACTTATGCTTCTTGTGTACCTCAAGTGTCCCTGTTTCTGTGTGTTGTCATTCAACCTTAGCTTTTATTTCATACAGGAATTTAGTGGTATGGTATTGAACTTTTAAGCTCGAGGCCAAAGGTGCGGTACTAGCTTTGGTGGCGATGAGTCATGTTAAAGAGCTCCAGGGAATCACGGCATATCTTATAGTCACATTGTAGCTTTAGCAGACTAGATGCCACTTTTTTTGTGTGTATAGGCTGATATCTGCTATTGTACCTTTATAGTACTAGCACATACCATGATCATCCTGTCCACTGTATAAATGATCTCCCCAAGTATGTCACTGTTCGACTCTCTTGGTGCACCATGAATGTTTAGAGGGCACTTGAGCTCCGCCTTCTAGCGTAGAGCGTGAAAGCTTGATCAGGCCTTGTACGCATGGCCTCAATCGCTAGCCTGGCACCGCTTCTTGGTGCACACCTCAGTCATGCTGCAAGAAAAGAATTGTCTGTGCACGTAAGATTGGTAGTTTTAAACTCTCCTGGAATGCCTACCGCAAGTAAACTTGCGAAGGAACCACTACGCTGCAATTTTTCCTTTGTTTTTTTGAATTTGCAAAGTATAAGGCAACATGTGCCATTTTAAGGCTACATGAGTCAGTATAAGGCAACATGCAAACCTGCACTGCTGCACACTTTGTTAATACTATTACTGAAAGTGATTAATTATGCCTGAGCACTTTGTGATTGGTGGGCCACCCACTCGTGCAGTTTGCATGTTTTTCACGCCTGGTAATTCTCCGCTTCTTCCACAGAATTTTACATGCGTTTAGAAGAACTTTCGCATAATGTGACATTCGTGTGGGACTTTTTCCCGAAACGGTTTCAAGTATTGGCATACCTCTGTGGTAGAACGCCTACCTGCCATGCAGTAGGCATGGCTTTGAGTCTCGCTCGGACCAGGTTGTCGTTATTGTCGTCTATTTGGAATTTTAGCTCGTGGGCTACCGATTTTTTTTTGTTGTTCACATCTAGTAAGATCGGTTCTGGTAACAGAATTTCAGTGAAGTGAGCTCTTTTAATGAGATAGTATTAATAAGATTGTTTTGATTTGGAACTGGTTTTCATGATCGCAGGTCATGTAATTAATTGGACAGATGTGGTTTTAAAAACAAGAACGGCAGCTGACTTGCGCTATTCAATCTGCGTGTGCATTACTATGCCATTTTCGTAGAACATGAAAAGCTCTTGCTTTAAAGTGTGGCTACTTCTGTTTTGCAGTGGCATGAATGTCTTAGCCCGTTAACTGCCATTAGCTAAACTGCTATGACTGCACTAACTTTTAAAAAACTACAAAAGATGCTGATTTCATTACTTGGATTTTTATCTTTAAAAGCTTACCAGAATTACTTTTATTACTCTTGTTTTTCAGGATTAGCATAGGTATTTTGTGCTCTTTGCTTGTCAATGTGACTGGACTGTCTATCCTTCATTTGCAAATATACTCAAACCTCATTATATAAAAGTTGCATCTTACATAAGAATAGGTTCGCTATATCAAAAAATTTGTTATAAAGATTTATTCCTAACACTATGGCTAGACTATTTTTTATTTACTTCGTTATAACCAATATTTTGTTATATTTGAACTCATAATATCGAGGTTTGAGTGTATGTACCTGGGGTAAAGAGAAATCATTACAGTAATGTGCCTCGACAGTGCAACATACTGGTGATGTGAATTCTGTTCCAGTTTAGGGTATGGTCTACAGTGTGTGACTCATAATTTCTGGTGGACAACTCATCATTGTTGAAATCTTGGTTAGATTATTCAGCAGTCAATCGTTGTGGCTGGAACCACGGTCATCAAAAGAACTTGTAGCATTGTAGCATAATTGTGCAACTTGTAGCATAACTGTGCAACTGTAGCATAACTGTTCACAGGACAGTAGTGTGTGTGTCATTCTGTAATATCCACTGTTTGCAGATACAACTTTGGATAAGCAGTTTTTTTTTGTTGCTCTTTATTAAAAACAACTCGGGGAGGGGGGGGACACTGGTCTTGGTAGATCGAAAATCGCTAAAAAATCGACTTTTTGAAGCTCACATTTTCGGAACCTGTACCTATTTTTGTGCTGATATGAAAAGTTCCCAGCTTCTCATGTCATTACTTTTTGGCGCAAAATTAATTTATAACACCCTTATGAGAGGATTGGGAGCTGAATTAGACGCAAAAATTGCAGTTTTCTTGCGCCCCACTATTGCCATTACACACTATCTATAGTGGCCATTTTGTATTGTTTGGAAGAGCCACGGATGAACAAAAGCTAAAGAGAGGCCCTCGTAATGCAGGCTCGAGCGAAAAGTGTGGTGGAAGTCGCGTGCATTGGCAGTGTGGTTGTGGGAATAGGTGGGCATGCCGGCGTCTCGTGTTGTCTGCATCACCACTTGTATCACCGCGTTGTTCATAGCCAGTTAAAGTTCTGAATGTGCATTTTTATGTAGCTGGTGCACTTCAAAGATGATGCAGTGTGTTAGAAGCCTACAGTGAGCGTTGGTCTTCACGGTTTAGTTGATATCCCAAGAGGTCGAAAGCGCTCGTTTTTAAAGCTCGCGACCTCTTCTCCGAACATGGTTGACGCCGAAGCTTCGTTGTTTCTCTATGCTGCATGCGGGTCTCAGCGAAGGCAGCCTAGAATTCCTAGACGAGAACGGCGGTGCTCACGGCTTTTAATGCAAGAGAAGGTGGTGAGACATTCTCGTGTACGACGATCACAACTATCGGAATGCAGTACGTGGTCCACTGTTCTCACCGGAGCTTGCCAAGTCAAGAATTAGATGTACCTGACACGGTAATGTGATTTATTGTTTGAATTATCACTTCCTGTTAACGTTTTATCTGTCTAAATAGCGAGACAAATTAAATAACATTTCACTGTTACATTACATTATCTTCCGTACCCTGAACTTACCGTATCTGCAGAAGAGAACAGCCTGTCGTGGCGATTAAGCGGCCAATTCGCGCCGTTGCTCTGAGTTTCGTGGATTAAACACGAAGTTAAAAGCCGCAAATGTATTGTAGATTCACAATATGAACGGTACTCAGGTTGCAAATGGTACATGGGCACTATACAAGCGAGCATCGCTGCACGTTTGCTCATTATCAACACAAAAGTGTTGCTTTTCTAGCTCATTGATCACTGGCGGCGGCGATCCGCCCGGCGCGTATGAAATACCGCGCTCGCGTGGCTCGCCTCCCTGTTGCTGGCGCCTGGAGGACTCCTTTAAAGGGACATTAAAGACAAATAACAATTAACGTCTGAATAAAAGCTCAATGTATGACAACACCTAAAATGACAATATTATCAACAGCAGTATTATCAACTTACCGAGAAATTAAGGTAAATGCAAAAGAACACAAGTGCCACAGTAGGACATTTGCAAAATGATCCCGATGACATCAGACGGACCACCTACAATTAATCTCTAGTAATCGATCTAACTGCACCAAAAAAAGAACTTTTTGTGCATCAAGAGACGCGATAAAACGCTGCTTGTTCGTTTCTGTTTGATTCATGGGAAAAAGCACCACCGGACTTTAATATGGGGAATTGCGCGAGTGCTTCAAAAATTCAATTTTCAAGTGGTTACACGGACAGGTTGTGCCATCTAGCGGGGCGCAGTTGAAACAAAAGCGTCTGCAATCTCGGAGCCAATGGAGGGAAATTGATAAATGGCCAGTGTTGCTGCTGTGGCTCCCGCTGCTTTCGGTGTGCTGCTACTGGGCCAGTAAAGCCGGGCAACGTTGTGCACGGCAACAGTGACGTGAGATTGCCGGTCGGTTCGCTTCTTCAGGCGGGTAACTTGAAGTGCGCTAAGCCGATGCGGACCACTAAAACGTGATTTTATTTCAAAATAGGCCCTTCCTTGGCGTAAAAGTAACATTAGGAGATTTCAACAATCAACGTCGACTTAACAGTTGACTTTAGTGTCCCTCTAATTTTCCCTACTTCCGACTTCACTAAGTGTGACGTAACGGCCTTTTTTGCCACAGCTGGCTCGCCTTGCTCATTGGTTTTTTAGCAAAAACGCTACCAGCGCACGCGATTCTATTGGCTACTTGGAGCACTTGACAAAACCTAGGCCTTCGATGGGCCAAGTGGCGTTTTCAGCGTCTACTTCACGGTCGAGACGCGCGCGGGCGTGCACTATTTGTAGCGGTGTGGTCGACTGCCTGCTGCAATGAGGAAGTTTCGCACCACACAAATTTGTGAAGCAAGTGTGGCGATTGCTTGCTTAGAACTCCAAAAAAGCCCCGGAAGGGTTTAGGACAATGAGGATGACGAACTCGCGGCGGTCAGCAAAGCGGCCACAGGGCTGGGCTTAGCGGACGCTGGTCCTACGAGTCAAGCTCGTCGATTGCCGACAACATCGCTGAAAGCGGCCCTGTGTGCAATGACACGCAAATTTTCCAGCCTCAACAGTTAGAGGATGGCAAGAAGAAAGCAGAAGTGAAGCTGCGAGAGAGATCAATCTTTGCAGCGACGGAACAAAAGCACAGTGAAACGCGCCGATGCTACAGTTCCGGCGTCCGACAAAACGACCTTTACCATCGAGAACTTGGAGGTGGTAAATTCATTGAATTGAAAGTGCAAGATTAGCAACGGTGACGCCAAGATCAGGAGAGGCGAGCGGGAATACGGCCTTGCCATGAAGTTTCAGCTCGTTTATGTGTGGACTGCGTGACGGGTCGCCAGAGTGCAATGTGCCGCGCGTCGACGAACGGTTCATGTTGAACGTACTTTTGGCAACAGGTAGACTGCTTTTAATGACATGCGTGTCGCAACGATGTCGCGGTTGTCACCCAAAAATGCGGCAGTCAAGAAACAAAAAAAAGAGAACTTGATATTGTGTTACTTTTGTAGTCTCAAAATTGATGAGCGTGTGCGTGAGTTCGGTTGGCGACATCCATGTGTAACTCAGTCTGGAAAAGACGGAAAACATTGTCCTGCCATTCCATAGATCGCGGATGACACGCTCACATTCGTCGCACTTCCGCATCAGCACTGTCGCCGAACTGATAAGCGGCCCTTTGGGCAGACGACAACTTGTGACAGAACTTCAAGAAATGACACGCTCATGCAAACGATGAGCCTGATTACATGCCCGGTGCATATTGACTCACTAGAAGTATGTGTGCCATGATATTTTCACTCGAAACGACGAAATAAAGTTTGAACAGTATTGATCTCAAAACACAGATTTTGGCAGTTTTCTTTGTTTGCTCATTCTGTAAAAGTGGACAAAGGACAGCTAGAGCTGCAATTGTTTTTGCGCAATGTAGCGAAATGTGCGCATAAAACAACGCTAAGAGCCGATTTTTAATGTGCAGCTTGAATTTTTATTTTAATATAAACCTTTCTTGTTCTTGTTACATGCAGTGAACTTTATTTTGCTGTAATTCGAGATGTGCTTCTTCACTTTTCGATCAGCTTGTAGCGTTGCACTCCTTAGGCTTTTATTAATCATATGCATATTAATGACTAGTTATAAGTGCACAAGTTTTGTTGTTTAAAAATGTTAGAATTATGGTTTCTTGATCTTCATAAAGTGGCAATTTTATACACCCTGCATGACAATTCCTGCAATTTATTTGAAACGTTTACAGATAACGGAATAATTCTTTTTGCAGCATGAAGCTATATGTTTGGAGCACACAACATAGGAACCAAATTTTAATTTTTCGTGATGTAACCTTTTAAAATTAGTCTTTTGTATGACCTCTCCATGGCCACATTCAGAGCTATGTCTTTTAGTGAACTGTAAGGTAAAAAATAATGACCCAATCAAAAAAGTGCTTCCCATGTTGTGTGGCTTGCGCTTTCTACTGTCGATTCCTATGTATTTTGTAAATTTTTGACTGGTTACTTTTCTATTGTAGTAGTATCAATAGAGATTATCTTAATTATATGATGAACCAATGAAGCTGCAGAACAAATAACTACATCTTTGGGAGAACAAACTGAGTAAGCATGCGAAATTTGTCACATTTTGTTCAAAAATAGATAGGATTGCTCTCAGACCCATTCCCCCTGAAGCTGCTTGAAAGACCCTTTGAAGCATGCAATAATAATAATAATAATAATAATAATAATAATAATAATAATACTATCTCATGTTTAACACCCCAAAACCACGATACGATTACGAGGGACGCCGTTGTGGGGGGCTCCATTTAGAAATTCAGACCATGTGCCGTTTTTTAACATGCACAGACATCGCATAGTATACTGGCATCTACCATTTTGCGTCTATCGGAATGCAACTGTCGCGGCTATGATCGAACCCAAGACCTTTGGGTCAGCAGCCAAGCACTGCAACTACTACACTGCAGTGGCGGACCTCTCAAGCATGCATGGGATATAGATGTACTCAAAGGAAAAAGGTTATTTGTGATAAAAATGGCTAATGCGACATTTCATTCTTCTGTGGCAAGCTCATTGTAACCTGACTGCGACAAAGGGCGTGTTTTGGTAAAAGTGTTCACTAGCATCAGTCAGTGTTGTTTAAGGCAACACCAACTGATGCGAGCGCTAGTCAAAGTGTACTGAAAGCAAAAATATGTACATTACCTAGGCTTAAACTGTCACACTTCGATTCAGAAAGCACTGTACAGTGCTTTCGTTATAAATTATGTCTGCATCACTGCAGCAGGGATGTTTTTCTATTCTTGTCCGAGAGTATTTCGAAAAAAAAAAGCTAGCTCTACTTTAAACATTTTTTGTTCTCTCTTCTTTTCTGTCAAATGGTGTTTGCTACCTGTCATTCAATGTGAGCCGAAATATTCCAAATGCATGAAGAGCTGAAATGCATGAAAAAAGTTGCAAAACAGTTTTAATACGCAAACAGCTTGTTACAGGTGAAATCAAATCACGGTGCATTCGTTGTTCCGATGCAGCGGAGAATCACTGTTGAAGCTACAATTCCCTTTGCAGGTTTTAATACTTTGCATTGGTAGCCTTTTACATAGTTGAAGAATCAAAACCCCACACTAGCAAGATTTTTTCAGTGCCAGCAGCACAGGCTAACAGCATGTAAAGCAGTTCACCAGATTTGAAACCATATAATCAAAAACATGTCAACTGCACCAAACAGTTTACTCAAATGATGTTGAATGTTCCTAAGAGCTTGAATTTGGGCACTGCTTTATTGTGTGCTGTGAAACTATTGGCACCCATCTACAGATTCTTTACTTCCCATCTCCTTGCTTCTACTTCGATCTGTTTTTTTTTTTCAGCTGATTTCTTGAATACAAATATTCCGTGGCTTCTCTTCTTTAAGAAAAGTTTTTATGCATCATATGTGTCTGTACAACTGCACACTTAAAAAAGGCAAAAATGCAAAGATTGTGCATACTGCATAGTGTCATGTTAAAATGATAAAAACATAAAAGGCATAGTGTCATGTTAAAATGATAAAAACATAATATTACGAGCTAAAGCTGGTGCACTTGGATGTGCACACAAAGGCTCATCAACTAACAAACATCAACAAAAACTTGTTCTTCAGCCTTGAGTGCGAGTACTTTTACTTCTGCTGCACTTTCTACACCGGTAATTTTGCAACCTGACATTTCCTGCGTCCACGTGGCTTGGGTTTGTCATGTCAAGTTCATAAGAGTTCCAGACTAGAATGAGCCACCGAATGCCAAGTCTGGTGACATGCTTTAAACTGGGGGCCTCTTTTGCACTTGTATTTGGGTGTTGATCAAAAGGCCCGATAGTCATGTAAAAGAATTGTTGCAAGTGACCCGTCCTGACATCGATAGGCCTCCACAGAACGTAGACAAAGCACTTGAAGGTATTTGTGGTAGGACATTTGAATGGGTGCGCCTGTTTTCGTGGAAAGCAAGCATAGGCTTTCACAGAAACGATGTTGCGTTGCCGATAACACAAGTCATACCGATGCTGCAAAAGCGGATGGGTAACACAGGCATGCGCAACCCATTGCGTCGGCGGCGTGATCACCGAGGAATGAGTCGAGGAGGTGTCTTCGTTCTGTCGGCGGCCTTCTCATGCTTGGTGTAGTGCGCACCAAGTGCGAGAAGCGACTCGTACACTCTTCGGCAGCCCGGGCACTTGTGTCCGCTACCATTCTCGTGCACCGCCAGGTGTGCCTTGATCTCCTCTTCAGTGCGAAATAACCTTGTGCACGAGCACCGAAAGAGGTAGCCAGCCTTCCGGTGCCGACCCAGGTGACGCGAGTAGGCATCGCCCGCGGTGAAGGCGCGGCCGCAGAACGTGCATCGGAACGGTGACCGACTGTCGTGCACACTACTTCGGTGCAGAAGCAGAGCCGACGCCGAAGCAAACGAGTCGAAACACCTGCATACATCGGAGGTTTGTATTGGAACCCACACGCTTAGCGGCAGCACGTAGGCGCCTCTACACTGCATTTTGTTGAGAATTTGGCAAACACTTGTGCTGTACAGCGATACCTTGTATCCTAGAGTTCACAATTGGCCTCATGCTATACACACGTCATATTGAAAAGGGGAGGAGGAATGGGAGGTGCATAGCTGTGGGTGAATAACACTGAATATGTGAATTTATGCGAGGGTAAAATATGTACTGTAATATGCCGAGCAAGTGTCCTCCTCTTTTTTGGAAGATCTGAAAAAAAAAAAAAGACTTCCCCTCACAGAAATCGTCGGACGTTGTGCCCTTCTAGTCGTAAATTCTTTATTTCTCAAAGGAAAAAAAAAATTCGCATGAAGATTGCAGTTTACTGAAAGACTACTGACGAAGCATCATATTGACATTCCAACTGCCCCATTTTATCTGTATAAGTGATTACAACATCGTAATCTAGTTACTATGACTTCTAGTTGTCTAATACCACAATCGCTACTGATGACGAAATGGTGTCACGTGCGATATCACAATGCGCATGTCAGGTATATGCGCACGCGCCTGAAAAGACATTAAGGGGGTAGCAGTTCAGCGCACGTATATTTCTTCCGGACGCTGCATTTTGGTCACACCAGCACATTCAAGGTAAGTGTACTACGCTTTCGGGAGCTCATTCGATACTTGCTCTGTTGCCGATTTAACGGTACGTATTTGCAGAAGGCAATGAAATCGAACAAAGGAGGCACATAGTTGTGCCTGGATGGTTACTTGTACACAAGACAAAAAGGTACTGCCTCGAGCATCCGCTAGCGTTACGCCACACGTAATACAAACCCTCAAGCGACTACCATCTTTTTTCCCGCCTTGATAGATTTGGTTCTTCGTTCGTTTTCGGGCACAGTTCGGCCGAACATTCGCCAAGTTTTATGCAAGTTGCCTCGCGAAATCCTCATGGGTTTCGCGATATTTTGGGGGTCTCTATCGCCAAGTGCTGATGTGATAGAATTGAGATGGCGCAAACGTTTGCGATTACGTCAACTAGGCTTAATGTTCTCTTCCTTTGGCTCAGTTTAATGAAGGCTGCACTGTTTTAGTGTAACGGAGAAGTTTCAATGCCTGTCGTGCTTGCATACTAAAGCTCCTCCCAAGGAAAGGATCGTAGAGCGTTAAAAGGAGACTACGAAGTAAGCAAAGTTTTCTCGTATTAGTAAATGACTCTCGCAATACCAAAATTACCACTATCGGAGCGAGAAGATTCTCGATTAGCAATAGAACGCACACAAAGAAAGTACGGGGGCGAATTTGCAATGCAGTTATCGCGTGATGAATTATTAATCGTTAACAATTAAGGTCATTGTCCTCTGACAGGGCCAGAGACAAATGCGCCAAGTGTCTAGAAATTTTGAGCCAATGCAGTGAAAGTAAGTTTAAAAAAACACTTTGAAATGCGTGACGTCACGCTGACGTGTGCGATGAATCGGGCGCGAAATTGAGAAATGAAACATCGTTTTGTCTGATACTTCTAAACCTAACGTTGGAATTAACGACCTAGTTTTCAAAATGTAATTTATTAGACTAGATTGATTCCTTGTTTCAGTTTAGTGATGCGTCGCGCTGGTTGATACAAAAAGGGTCGAAATCATTTTTATAAGTATGAAAACGAGTGCCCGGTCAGCGCAAGCGAGACGACTAGAAGAATATACATTCGACAGCAAAAGTTTAATGTTTGAGACATCACTTCGTTTGAAAGAACCATATTTTCGCTTTGTCTTGGAACATAACCTTCATATAAGTGCTGGAGCCGTAGCTGGAGCACTGTAACGGATACGCCACCGCGGCGGACGTTGGGTGCACATTACAGCGTTTTTGTACAGTCTTCTTTAGCCTTGTTTGCGCTGTCCATCATGGGTGTATTCCAGCTCGCCGAATTCGCTACCTTATTACGAGCTCCAGGAACTGTGCCGAGTAGCGACGTGGGGTCGATACACAGAGTGCGTACCTGGAACACTGGTATGGTCGCTCGCCCGTGTGCCGTCTCTGGTGCACCACAAAGTCGGACTCGCTGCTGAACGCCTTGTGGCAGATGACGCACGTAAGGCGGCCAGCGTCGTCTCGCCGTGCCAATGGTGGCGGGGAAACTTCCTTGAGCCACGGAATCGGGCTGGTTGGCGATGCCGGGATCAGGTACGTGTACGTTACCGGTGCGCCTGCAAACGACAGTGGTACCACGGTTAACCTAACAGCTGCGCGTGTTTGAAAACGCGTTCGCTCAGACGAGTAACAGGCCTTTTACCGACACCGACTGTTTCGAGAAAACCTGAAAGGCCTTGGCGCGCAGAGCTTAATAGATTGTCTAGGCACGCTCAAACGGTGACTTCCGGACTGACTGGCGACGTACATCCGCCTACTTAATACCGCGCCTAGTTTGAGCTGGCCCACATATAACCACGGAAATATAGCGTGCGCAAGGGGGAGCTCGTGTGAAATCGGGCTGCATCAAACCACGCGTTGTTAGTATGCACACCATTTATGCAGTGCGGAATGCGCCGCCACAACGTTCTGGGCAGGCGCGTTGATGTCTATACGAATTGAAAAGTCCAGAAGCATCGTGCAGTGAACATACCTTTACGACGTGTGGCCGGACTGCTGGTCATGATGCTGGCAACTGGAAACAGCGCTATACGGTTGTGTATGGCTGCTCTCACAGAGCGCGTCGTTCCACTCGGATGCAGTCTCAAGCTTCTTCAAAGGCCTCGCTGTTGATGTGTGCGCCGGCCTGGCCACAGTCGAAGCCAGCAAGCGCCGCTGCTGCTACTGCTTCGAGCTCATCGGTGCCGTTCGAGTTGACGCCCCCGTATCAGCTACATGCTCGCGCGACCAAATCGCCTACACGATTACCATGATGATTACTACCCGTCCTTCCGATGGCTCACTGGTTCTTGTTCATTATCACCGAGTCATATCCACTACGGAAGTTTTGCAATCGCTTTTTATTATGTTAATGCTGCATGGTTCCTACTTCTGCATCCACATTTCTGCGCATGGCACCCTGTTACCTGTGTGGGCGTCGCATATGATTAGGTGCGTCGATGGTTGTAGGTAAACCAATCGCGTAAAGTTAGCGCACGTGTTACGTACTTCATCGTCCGTGTCTCGTTTCAGCGCTTGAAGTGTTTACAGCGGAGTCGTTAAGTTTCGTCACACCGCGTGGCTTGAACCGAATACTATCATCATCGTGAATCGGTGAGCTCTCTCTTCGTCTTCCTCTTCATCGCCGTCACTTTATTTCATATTTCGCTTCGGTCCCAGAACACGTGCATCGATTTGTCCGGCGTGGGATGCATTAACTCTGAAGGGCGAGAGAACGAGTACGAATAGAATGCGATAGAAAGACTAAAAGAAAGAGTAGAAAGTGGGGAAAATATAGAAGACGAGGACAAAGAGAGGAGAAGCATAGCCATGAATAGCATAGTATAGTAAAGTGTGTGAAAGGGAAGGAAGGGTGACAGCAGAGCACGAAAAAGACAGGGAAGAGCGGCCTTCTTTTTATGTGTCGTGTCCTTTTTGCGCTCGACATTTAAAAGACAGCGAGTCAACTCATCCAGCAAATCATCTTATAAGGCTAAAGAGGACGAAAAGAGGGATAACAATGCCACCTGCTTCTCCGCTTCCTCCTCCTGATTGTTCGCACCACGAATGTGTAGCCCCCCCCCCTTTTTTTTACTATACTGTGCTAAATCTGACAATCCCCTCTTTGTACGACGTGATAAACTTGACCTATACTTCGGCGACACTGTCACACACACCGTTTTTATATGTCAGATATCTGTTATTTTTTTTTGGGGGGGGGATTCATTGGCGGGCTGATAAAAAGATTTTGAGCCTGTAGATTCTCCCCAAGCCCGCACATGCTATAGTATGCAAACATCGACGAGTATAAAAGATAAGCTTTGGAAACCTAATCTTGACAACGCGGCAGTGTTCTTATCTGTTGATAGATTTAGACTGTGCTGCACTGATTTATAAAACTCGTTTCGTAGATCTGAGTGAATAAGCCGAAAGAGATAGGAACGGAGTGATAGTTTTGCTCAGTGCCAGCTTTGTCGACTTACGTCATAATAACTGCAACTTGCAGGCAAGAAAACCAAGGAGCGTATAGAGGATCTTGCCCGTAGTAGTTATGACGTGAATGAGAACATAAATAAGTGGACGAAAAGATAACATATGACGCTGGCAAGAGCCGAACCTGCATCCTTCGAATAACGCGACCGATGTTCTGTCAACTTAGCTACAGCGGTGCTCATCCCTTCGTCCACTTCGCGTGTCAGATGTGGGCAGTGTTCGCTTAAACCTGAGAGCGTTGGTCAGCGCCGCTAGCATATCCATGACGGCGAGAGTGGAAAAATCTCTGCCTGCTGGAGTCACAAAGCTAGCGATCTTCCTGCGAGATAACAGCTGACTAATAATCTCTCACATACTACCTGAAGGCATCAATTATGCCAGAACTATATGAATGAAGGAAAGAAGAAGACCCCGAAGGGCCCGTTTTTCTTTGTTAGGTAGAACACCGATTAAAACTTATAGGCTTTTCTAATTGTGACGTCAATGAGAAGGTAAAGTGGACGGCGTCCGCTTTACTTTCTTTTCGTTTAAGTTATAATTACTACAAACAAGTGCCCCTATACTTGTGTGTTTGGTGTTTGGTGCGGGGTTCTCCCGGTGGCGTCGCCACCAGCATTTTTTTTTCACGCGTTGCGTTTTTTTTTTTTCACAGTAAGTGTCGTGTCGTCGTAAGAGTAGTGTCTTCGGAATTTTGAAGTGGTACTTCATTTATACGTGAAAAATCTTTAGTGTCCCTAAAAAGAAACAGCTGAGCTGGCTGATCTTAGCGCTGATGCTAGGTCATTGCCTAAACAGAGCAGAGTCGAACCACAGCCCTTCACGGACCATGCAACATGTCCGAACTCCAGCGTTACAACTAACATGCTAAAAAGGCGGCTGTAGCAACTCCGGTAGCAACACGGGCCTTTTGTTGCTCGTACGTGGCTCGCGCGGCTGGCCCAAACGTCGCGACGGCTTTGCGGACTGTCGGTGGGCGGGGCTGATGTGCAATGGCGCGGAGGTTTTCTTTTACTTTCTTTTTTTGCGGGCACCCCACGTTTTAAGAGCTTAAACGTAGTACATTGCTTAAGACGTAATAGATCGTTCAGCTAAGAGCTTCGCTCTTAGAGCCATGTATTACGTTTCTGCTGCCCCGAAAAACGACAAACAAGAACGAACGTCAGTTTTCCTTTATTTTTATTTATTCGTGCGAGGTCAACCCATTCTCACTTTACGAATCTCCGAAATTTCAAGGACGCCGGGTTGGCAGGTCCACATTAGAATTTTCAGCATCTTTCAAATGATTTGTCAGGCGCTGAAACTGGAGATGTGGACTTAATTATAGTTTGCACTCTGAGGTGGCTAAACACTTAGCTTTGCTAACGTATAGCGATTATACTGCTCTAAATTTGGGATCTTGTGCTAAAACATGACGTTATTATTCTTTTTTGGTAACCTGCTCCCAATTTGCATTTCCATGCTTCAAAAGGTACATTTTTCTGCTCGAAAAATTGCTGCAAACTCTATTTCGGTTGTTGCGCCCTGTAAATGCTACTGGGAGCAAATTTCTTATTTATGTGCTTAGTTTTTTGACAATTAGTAGTGAAAGTATAAAAGTACACATTCGAGTGCCCTGAAGTTTGATATGATCCTCAGGATGACATGGTCTGAGGTCTCTTACGTCGGGACGTCCAGGCCTTGTCTAGCTTTTGCCATTTCAGTCGTGTTCCTTTTTAGACACTGCGACAGATGAACTTTTCCAGGATTTCAATTTTAGGGGCGAAGCTCCTTAGGGCGTGGGATGTGCGTCCCCTGTATGTAGCCCCCTCTAGTTTAGTTCTTGCAGTGTTCACTAGATGGCGGTACCGTCCCCTGTATGTAGCCACATCTAGTTTAGTTCTTGCAGTGTTCACTAGATGGCGGTACCGTCTCCTGTATGTAGCCACCTCTCGTTTAGTTCTTGTAGTTTTTACTAGATGGTGGTACTTGTAGCTGATGATGAAAAGATGCAAGATGTTATAAACTAGAAAGCGGTACTTGTAGTTGATGAAAGACGTGAGATCTTATAAAATAGGAATGATGTCACATATGGCGCGTGTCATTGGTTGAAGGCAATCGTTCGATTTAGTGCGGCGACGTACGCTAGGGGGAGCGATGTAATAAAATCGAGTGGGCAAAATGTACAGAGGATTCATGGTTTACCAGGTTTACCTCCGGAGCTTCGCCCAGTCATCATCATTCACTTCGTGGATATGGCGGAATTTTTTCGTTTCGATTTTGGTTTATATTCTTCTCCGCCTTCCTCGCCTTTATCTTGCGGGGTGTTGAAGTCTTAAACACATGGCGAAATAGATTAAAAAGTGTATTGTTTGTTGCTCATCTTAACCCATTTGTGCAGAGCTTGTCTCCCTTAAAGGGGCCGTGCAACACGTTTTGAGCATGATCAGAAAACTCTGCCGATCGGTAGCAGAGGCACCGGACAACACGCGAGCCAAATATTAGAGAGAAGCACGCGGCCTGGAATTTAGAATAAATTATCAGTCATCTAAAAAAGATTTCTCTTCTCTCGACAAATCACGGAATTAAGCCCAGTAAGCTCATCTACCAGCCCGGATTTGAACATGGCGCGCTCGGTTGCTACAGAGGTCGCCGCGAGAGGCTTTCACTTGTTCTCGCGTGCGTATTAAAAAAAAAAAATCCGCGTATTCTAAAGAAAAAAAAAACAACAAATGCTCAAGGTCACGAGGAGCGAGTGAAATTTTTTGTTTGCCCCTCCCATCCCTCCCTGCTCAGCTTCCAGCGCTTTCGTCGGGACGAGGTAAGAGAGAATGTGATTGCTGTGTGTGACAAATCTTTGTAACTCTGCTCGTACTGGACGGATTCTTGAAATTTTTGCGGAGTTCAATTTGTGAGGTAATACGCTTTTCCAGTGAATTTATTCCATGGTTACTCAAAGAAGTGTTTTAGGGCCCATTTAATGGGACACTAAAGTGAAATAACAATTTACGTCAGAATGAAAGCTCAATGCAGGACAATATCTAAAGCGACAATATTATCAACAACAGTGCCCTAGTTACCGATAAATTAAGGTAAATGCACAAAAATACATGCGCCGCAGTAGGAAATTCTCAAAATGATACCGATGACGTCGGATGAACTACCTACAATTAATCACTAGTAATTGATCTAGCTGCACTAAATAAAGAACCTTCTGTGCATCAAATGACGCAATAAAATTTTATTTGTTCTTTTCTGTTTGATTCATGAAAAAAACGCCAGACGTTGGTATGAGGAATGGCGCGAGTTGTTCAAAAATTTAATTTTCGCGTGGTTACACTGGACAGGTCGTGCCATCTAGCAAGACGCAGTTGAACCAAAACACGTCTGTCATCTCGGAGCCAGTGGCAGGAAATTGATCAACGGCCGTTGTTGCTGCTTTGGCTCCCGCTGCTTTCATTATATCTACTGGTGTCGGTGACCGCACAGTAAAGCTGGGCAACGTTGTTCACGCCAACAGTGACGTGAGTTGGTCCGCTTCATGAGGCGGGTGATTCGTAGTGCGCTAACATGACGCGGGCCACTAAACGTGATTTTATTTCAAAACAAGCCCTTTCTTGGCACAAAAGTAGCATAGGGAGGTTTCTGAACCGCTATTTAAACAATCAACGCCGGTTCAATAGTTGCATATAGTGTCCCTATTCCTGCACCTCGTAACCAAAACACGTATGAATGTATGATGATAATATGTGTGGTTTAACGACCCAAAACCACCATATGATTATGAGAGACGCCGTAGTGGAGGGCTCCGGAAATTTCGACCACCTGGGGCTCTTTAACGTGCACCCAAATCTGAGCATACGGACCTACAACATTTCCGCCTCCATCAGAAATGCAGCCGCCGCAGCTGGGATTTGATCCCGCAGCCTGCGGGTCAGAAGCCGAGTACCTTAGCCACTAGACCACCGCGGCGGGGCCCGTACGTACGTACGTACGTACGTACGTACGTACGTATGTATGTATGTATGTATGTATGTATGTATGTATGTATGTATGTATGTATGTATGTATGTATGTATGTATGTATGTATGTATGTATGTATGTATGTATGTATGTATGTATAAACGCTGTTTGCAACGAACAAGCTTCCCATTTCCCTCTTCATTCTAAGGCCTGCTTCCATGTCATTTTGATGTCATGCTTTGTTGGCTTCTCCCTATGCGGAGCGTATATGTAGAGGGCGTGACCGTCGCCCCGTGTCGTCGTCGCCTTTCGCGGTAGTGTGCCTCGATGCGCGCGCCCCTGGAGGAGCAGGCATCGAGGCACTCTAGTTCGCGGCAGGACGAGTCGCGCGCGGTGGTGCGGCGGCAGCTTCGAGGTGCGGCGAAGGGTTGAGGCTTCTGGACAGTGGCAGGTTCCACAGCGTGAGGGCCGTCGGGTCCAGGTGGAAGGCCGCCTCGGGCATGCTACCGCTGCACGGTGGACACACCATGATGTCGGTCGGATTGTGCAGTCCCAGCGAGCTGGGACAGGCGATCGCTATGGTCGCTCGGCCGGTCGGATCCTGCGAATGTCGTATAACAGCATACAAAGGATGCGCCAGCTATATCTATAGCCAGAGTTTTAAAAAATATATACGTCGACGCACACTATGACGGCGTGTCCAAATGCACATTCACTATTACTGCGTAGAATAAATCACACCATTTTTGGCATGTTATTCATTTCCTAAAAATGTATTTTTAATTAACTAACTTTCGGAGCGATAAAGCGAAATAAGAAATTCTCATGAGTGAACTGTATAGTGGTTCGCAAAATGTCCGCTTAGATAATTACTAACCTTCCATCTATTAATAGTGTTCTTCCGCCTATACAGCAAATGCCCTCAAAATACAAAAGAAACGCCACGTGACGTGCCTGCTTGCGCACCTGTGCGCGCCATGATTGCAGGGCTCTCTAATATTCTGCGTGTATACGACCACAGCATTTGGCCGAACGTACTGTCACATAATACAGCGACGATTGTGGTGGCTGTGCGATGACACACGTTTTCATAGCAGCATCACAAGCGATAACCACGTCTGCTTATCGCTGTCATGAAGGGAATATTTTGGGATGAGTAAATGAAGGTAGCTGGTGGTGTGGGGGGGCGTTCAAACCTTTTCCCACTGAACCCTTGAAGGTTTCAATTTCGGGACGAAACGACCGTTGTATGCTCCAACACAGGTGCGCAAGCCACAAGAAGCGCAGACCGCTCGTCTAACGATGATGATGATTACAATGGTTTTTGGGTATACAGATGAAGATGATGAAGCGAATAGTCAGCGCTCACACTACTCCCCCCCCCCCTTCGCAAAAGAGGGCAGACAGTTAGAGAGGGTGGGGCGCTGAATGTATCGTTTCAGTCGAGATCTCGGTCCTGCGGTGACAACGACCATGAGCCGCACTGACAAGAGCGGCGCGATAGTTCACATCAGATGTTTGTTCCAGCATGGTGTATGGGCCGAGATACCTGTGGAGAAATTTTTCACAGAGCCCAGGTCAACAGAAGGACTTTGTCGCCGGGGTGAAACGTAACAACCAGTCGTTTCGCAGCAATACCGACTGTCCTCTCGTCCTGAATTGTAGCGGTGTTGGCGCGGGCAATTTCACGGCAACGGGTGATGCGAGCAGCGAGCTCTTCTGGTAGAGACGAAGATGGAGTAGAGGACGGTGACAAAAAAGCGGTGTCCAGAACGAAAGTCGGTGAACGGCCACACATGACGAGAAATGGGCTGTACTTGTCGTGCGTTGTATGGCAGTATTGTATGCGAATGTGACGAAGGGAAGTATAGTGTCCCAGTTTTTGTGATCTTGTTGAATATTGTTGCGCCTGGGAGTCCACACTGAACACCAATGCCTCTGCAAAGGCAATCTGTGTTAAGGCCAGCAATGGAGCCCGCCTGATGCCATCAACTCAACGACGTCATCAAGCGGCGGCGCCGGTCTGCCACGCAACGCACCGTGAGCTCCCTCGGCCCACGAGCCCGTTGAAGCAATCGGCGCCTTCCAGTTTGGCCAGTCTTACGCAATGCGACGGAACGTCACTCGTCCTTGGCTGCAACCACGCGCAGCAATCGGCGCCTTCCAGTCTGGCAAATCTTACGCAATGCTTGGCAACATCCCTCGTCCTTGGTCCAACCACGCGCAGCGGCGTGCCCCATTGGAGGATTCCGACATCGCGGCCAGCGGCGCTTCTGGTTGGACGTTTGGTGACTCAAAGTATCCACCCGGTGCCTTAAAAACAGCCCTGCGGCGCGTCGCCAGCAGTAGACCAATGTGTCTGGGAAGCCTCTCGTCGCTTCGAGCCCCTTCGCAGTCGGCGCGGCCGGTGTCCTTGGCAGCGGCGAGTTTCGTGGCGCCCTTCGTAACCTCGTTGGTGGTGCCCTTCACAACGGAGAAAGAAGCCAACGGATGCATGTGAGAGAAGACATCTCGGCTCTTCGAGTCCCTAGCTGTCGGCCCCAGTGCCGAATTTGTAACGCCTCTATTTCTTTGCCGTACATAAACCTTGCCTTGTCTCAACCCACCGTCGTCTCGTCCGCTCGCCTATCAGCTCTGTGCAGAAGCAGTCGCGAGCTGAGTAACACACGCTACCAAACGGCTGGTGACCGTGTCGGCGGAGTTCGGAGCAGTAGCGCCTTCAGGACCGTGTTGGCGTCGCGTCTTCGTAGCAACATACATGGACATCATGTCGGACAAAGTTTGGTTAAAACGCTCTGTCACACCATTCGCTTGTGGATGGTAGGCTGATGTGGTCTTGTGGATGGTGTTAGATGCCTGGAGGACTTCAGCAAGGACTTGGGAAAGAAATGTCTTGCCACGATCACTAAGGAGCACATGTGGGGCGCCATGGCGTAAAATTATGGTACGCAGGATAAAATCGGCAACTTCAGAGGTAGCACCAGAGGGAAGAGCTGCCGTCTCCGCGTAACGAGTAAGGTGGTTCACGGCAGTAACAATCCAACGGCCAGATGTCGCGTCGCCATGAAAAGCATGTAAATCTTCCAGACGGAGTGAGCGAGGAATGACGGGAACCCATTGGTTACCGAGAGGATGGTAAATTTGCCGACATAATGTCCCATCTTGTAAGCTTGAAACGGGCAAGTTGTCGTCTTAGGCGGCTGTTTGGAGCACGCGATAAGCCAGTGAGCCGATCGATGATTGTGCGGCAGTAGGTATCGGCATGTTGGAGCGAGGCAAGATCTGTGGATGAAAGAAGGTCCGCCGAGGCAACGAACTCTTTCGAAGCAGCAGCTACATCTGCTTGGTCACTTTGGTGGGTGGTGACGAACAGATGGGAGGTGACTCTTCGGCGCTTTGCGAGAGCGGGCAACGTGACAAAGTGTCGGCATCTTTGTGCCGTCGACCCGACCTATATGTGACGCTGTAGTCATACTCTTGCAATCGTAGTACCCAACGGCCAAGGCGTCCCGACAAATTTTTGACAGACGATAACCAACACAGAGCATGATGGTCAGTCGCTATTGTGAAATGCCGGCCGTATAAATAAGGGAAAAACTTTTGTACGGACCACACGATGGCGAGACGTTCTTGCTCAGTGATGCTGTAATTTCGCTCAGCAAGTGAAAGAGTACGGCTCGCGTAGGCCACGACTTGTTCTTCGAAAGCGTGGTGCTGCTGAAAAAGGACAGCACCGATGCCAAGTCCACTTGCGTCAGTGTGTAGCACAGTAGGTGCTGCAGGTTCGTAATGGAGAAGCACTGGCCGTGATGCGAGGCATCGCTTGAGGGTGTGGAAAGTGACTTCGCAGTCATGCGACCAGACAAAGGGTGCGCTCGGGGTCAGAAGTTTGTGCAGAGGAGCCGCAATAGTAGTGAAATCACGTACAAAGTGGCGGAAATACGACGCCAAGCCAAGAAAGCTGTGGATGCCTTTGGGTGTGGTTGGTGTAGGAAAGTGCAGTACCGCGGCAACCTTGTCGGGATCGGGCTCAACGCCATGTTTACTGACGACGTGACCTAACACCTTGATGCTGTGACTGGCAAACTGACACTTCTTAGTGTTGAGCTGGAGACCAGCCTTATATAGCTAAACACGTGAGGACTTCGTCTAGCCGTTCCAGGTGCTGTGAGAAGCTGGACGAAAAGATGACAATGTCGTCCAGGTAGCATAGGCAGGTCTTCCATTTTAATCCCCGCAGTACCGTGTCTATCATTCGTTTGAACGTGGCTGGGGCGTTACATAGGCCAAAAGGCATCACATTGAATTCAAAGAGCCCATCTGGCATAGCAAACGCAGTCTTCTCTTTGTCAGACTCGTGCATCGGAATCTGCCAATAGCCAGAGCGCAAGCCGAGATTTGAAAAGTACTCGGCACCTTAAAGTATCAAGAGCGTCGTCAATGCGAGGCATTGGGTAGACGTTCTTGCGAGTAATTTTGTTGAGTTATCTGTAATCAATGCAAAACCATACCAATCCATCCCTTTTTTTACTAGTACGACAAGAGAAGACCATGCGCTTGTCGAAGGCCTGATGACGTTGTGCGAGAGCATGTCGTTGACTTGTTCTTCTCTAAGCTTGCGTTCAGAAGCCGACACACGGTAAGGGCTGCGGTGAATGACAAGGGATCTGTTGGTGTCGATATGATGAGTGGCCACTGTTGTGTGACCCAGACCTTCGGAACAAAAGTCAAAGCAAGTTTTGTGCTTCATTAATAACGCTAGCAAGGCATCAGTTTGCGTTGGGTTGAGATGTTTACACAAAGCAGGCTTAGAGCGGGAGATGAATCTTCCGCTGGCATACACTTTGAGAATGACGAAGCAGATGAAGCAGTGACGACACAAACCGGTGCTTCTTCGGTAATGCTGGCAACAGTGGTCCCCTCTGGCAGAAGTAGTGGTTCTGGCGTCGTGTTGCAGGCGGTGATGCTTGCATGACCACGTGAGAACCGCACTAAACAAGATGCGATGGTGATCCCTCGAAAAATACAGCGCTGGCAAGGAACAACCACAGCGTCACCATCTAGAATGTCTCGTGACTCGATCGTAAGGGCACGTTCTTGTCCGGGAGGCAAGAGGAAATTCGCATTGTTGTGACAAGGTTGGGCGACTAAAGGTCGGCAGCAGAAGAAAGCTCAGTGTCCGTAATACGAATGAGGGGTCGACCACATGAAATTACAGCAGACGCAGCTGACAAAAAGTCCCAGCCTAAGATTATCTGATGAGCGCACGAAGATAGCTCAGCGAATTGTATGTGATGACGGATTCCATCGATGAGAACACGAGCAGTAGACAATCCGGTCGGGCAAATCGGACTGTCATTAGCGCCGCATAACATGCGACTGGCGTAAGGAGTTCGCACTTTACGCAGACGAAAACACAATTCACGATCAATTTCCGAAATGGCGGCTTCAGTATCTATAAGGGCGTCAACAAAAACACCTTCCACACAAACAGGCAGTAGATTAGCTGGACGAGACGGAGGAGTTGTAACGTTTCGACATTAAGCAGTTTCCCCTCCAAAAACTGCACCTTGTAGTTTTCCGAGTCCAGAGAGATCGGCGCAAGACGCAGGGATGATGACGTACGCTGAAACAATGACGGAGAATGGCGGCGAGATGAACGAGAAGGATGAGGTCCAGCTTGAGACCGTGGAGGGGAGGGCGACCAACGGGATGTGGACGGATACGGTGCGGGATCGTATTCATCGGGTCTCGAGGCAAAGTCTCTTTCGTAAGCTGGATAACCCGTCGTTCATCCTGCTGACGGCGATGGCGCCGACTGGGCTCGCCCTACGTCATCTCCTGACGCCGATCTCCGACGACAGCATAGCTCTGACCTACTGGACTTGCTCTACGCCATCTCCTGGCACCGAGAAGAGCTCTCGCAAGTGATGCCCTGTCTTCGGATTCCTGTGACTGTGTTTCCATCTTTGTCTCTCCTATCCCCTCGATATGTCCTCGCTCGCTGGCTTAGCGCGTCTCTCTTTTTCTACACCTTTATTCATATACTTTTAATCTCTCCTCACCCCATCCCCTGTGAGCTACTGTTGAGGTGTCGCACCGTGATGCAGACAGTTACGGGGCTCAATTTTCTCTTTCCCCTCTCTTAGAACCACTTCAGAAACGGGATATATGACTTCTTATGCCACAGTAGAAGCCGATGGGGCGCGGAGGACGCCATGTAGAATAGTGGGGTGGCTTTGGCACTTGCGTTGCCATCGCAGCTAAATGGTCGCATCCGACGTCCGCAGGCACGGTTGGAACTGGTGCAGGGGCCCGTGATGCAACTTTTGCGTACGAAAGCGCCGGAAAGCGCACAGGAGACGGAGCATGTGCAGCGCTTGTCATTCATGTCAGTTCGTCCTTTTATCATCACGCAGGTTGGGAGGAGGTGTGTGGACAGACGCTATGGTTGGGTTGCCTGGAATAAGGCCGTGGAGTTCCTCTCTGACAATTGTGCGGATAAGGGCTCGAAATTCATGCTCTCCGGTAAAGTGAACGTCGCAGGAGGCGTGTGGAAAACGCATGCAATGAAGCGCGTTCAGGCGTTGGCATGTAGTAATGACGTCCCGAACGGTAGTTGCGTTCTGGATCACGAGAGCATTGAAGGCCACAGAGTTGATACCTTTCAGTAGGTGTCGGATACGATCGGCCTCCGTCATGTCATTTTGGGCTCGGCGACAGAGAGCCAGAACATCTTTAATTTAGGACGTATATGATTCGTCGTCCCCCTATGCGGGTTGCGAGCTTGTTTCGCTACCACAGAGCATCCTGCAGACGTGCCAAATACCTGACGGAGATGCCCCGTGAAGGCCGACCAATTGGGTAAGTCGCTCTCGTGGTTGTAATACCAGGTTTTAGCGACGCCATTGAGGTAAAAAAAACGTAGCTCAGTTTGTGCGCGTCGTCCCAATAATTACAAACGCTGGTTCGTCCACAACTGTCCAGCCATTCTTCTACGTCTTCGTCGCGAAGGACAGAAAATACCGGAGGTTCTCGGTGAGAGGTACTCACGGTATAGTGAAGCCTAAGTGGCTGAGAAGGAGCGGTTGCAGCAGCGGACGCGTTGGGTTCTGCCATCGCTGTTGCTTTAGGGGACAGCCGTCGACCAGACTGGAGCTCCAGGGGTGACGGGTGAGAGCAGGAGGACGTGGGAACCAAACCACGCTCCACCACTTATGAGACCACGTCCGGTACGGCTGTAACCAGGTTATCTTTTTAATCCAGATGCACGAGCCAAAGAGGCCGAGCCCGCGTGACATATATGATCGCTACAATGGTTTGGTCATGCAGATGAAGATGAAGTACATGTATAGTCAGCGGTCACTATATATATATATATATATATATATATATATATATATATATATATATATATATATATATATATATATATATAAATCTTGGATGGTTCATTGAATGTCTCTTCAATTTTCAATTCAACGACAAAAAAAAAACAAGAGCAATAAATGCTATAGCTTTGCGTTACTAAAACGAAAGTCCCGAAGAGGTAACAGTTACCGCTGCCGTATGACCACCGTGCATGACATATTCTTGATCAGCCATTAAATGTGGCACATACCCACTGTAGGAATAATCCCTCATCGTCATCAGCCACTGCATGAACAATTGCCATGAAATTCCTTGCAAGTGTTTAGCGAGTACCACGCTTCTCAGAAGAATGACGAAGAATAGCATAGCGAATGCCGGCCTGCTACCCAGAAATTATTATTATTGATGCCGTAGTGGGTATCAAGCTTAATACCTTAGTAGGTATCAAGCAAGTGTGCTTGCAGCAGTTACCCAATGAGTGTTTAGAAAAGGCTCTCAAAAGCCGCTCTTCTAGCTTTCGCTGTGACTGTGCTGTGCCTTCCGCGCAGGCCTGGCGTTTTTATTATTGTTTTTTGGTGAAATAATGACGGCACCTGCGGTGATAATGTAGCAGCTAGAGTGAACGAAGTTGTGTAGAATACCTGCGCAGTTCGGGGAAGTACACGACGTTTGAAGCACACGTAGAGAAGCACCATCAGCGTGACTGTAGCGACGAGAGCGCTGCACCCTAGCAGCCAGTACGGCAGCTCGCTCACGTTAAGCCCATAGAAGCCGGGGCGCAGCTGGTAGACGATGTCATCGATCGACTGTTGATCTGCAGCTGGCGCTGTCGAATCTGTTACGGATACACCATGACGAAAGTCTGTAGGCTAGACCGTTTTTATACGATCTCATCGCAGTGTTGAACAATGCAAAGAGAAACAGAAAGTACATTTAGCTGGTATTCGCTATAACTGTGCTGATTTTTGGCCCTTTGGTTCTACATCGAAAACGGTTTGTATCTCAAGAACCACAGACACAAAAGAAGACAAGAGACGGTCGTATGTCAGCTCTCTTCTTTGTGTGTGTGTGTGTGTGTGTTTGGGTTTCTTGCACCATAAATTGTTTCTTGTATTTGCGACACGGCCTGTCGCGTCGGCCGAAATATCCGCGCCCTCCCCGCCCCCCTAAAAAAGATATAGAGACATAGAGAATGAAGTGTGATAAGACCCTGCGATTGATGAACGTACAAACAAATATAGACAGAAAATAATAAGAGACGCACACATACAGCGCACAACTGTCATAGTGCGGCACATAGTTCAAGACAAAAAGCCACACGTCTGAAGTCTTTGCTGAAGAGGGTGCCAATGAATGTCTCAGTATTATTTCCAGGGGCATCGAAACCGTTATTGAAATGATGAGACTCAAAAGATTTGCTGTCGAACCGGGTTGAGGAGGAAAGGAAGAAGGGGAGGCAGCCACTGTTGTAATGTTGTAACCTGCTCTCGCTCTGGAGTTCCACGTAGCTGACAGCTGACAAATGGCTAGTTATTTCTGTAGTGATCTTGCCAATTCTTGTTGTATACACGGAATTGAGGGCATTTTGTATGTATACGAGAACATAAGGTGATGTCAAAGTCCTTTTTTTAAAAATAAAATAAAAAGAGAATCGCACGCTATTTGACATATTCATCACTGAAATTGAAGGCCGCTGCCTCAGCAGTATCGAAACAAAAAGCTTCGGCAGCTCAGAAAATGTGGCTTGAAATAAAAACTCCCCATAATGAAGGAATTAGGAACATTCAACCAAGGCGCGTCGCTGGACAATTGTACCAGGAAAAATAAAACATTATTTGACGTGCATGTGCGTGCAAGCGGACCCCTTATTATTTGTGTGTGAAAATTGGTGCTGATCTGTTTCTTTTTATAGCATAAAACCATGTGAGGCACTCTTTCGTGCTGTATGCAAGAAAAACCCCACTTACAGCCCACTCCATAGGTGCTATTCACGTCTTTTAGATCCATTAATAAAGAGGTGCGGCGATGGCGTAGTGGTTAGAGCATCCGCCTCGCATGCAAGAAGTCCGTGGCTCAAATCCCGGTGCCACGCAGTTCCCAACCGGAATAAAAAAAATCTGCGTGTTGATGGAACTGCATTAACAGGCCTGGGGTGCGGCCTCACCGGTAACCACCGCCGGGAACGCACTCCATCACCAGAGAAGAATTGGCCAGCCTGGTGCAGTATCTGGCCACTACCTCCCACATGCATACGTCAAATAACTCACGGCCCTCAGTCCCCAGCAGCTGCGAAGCAACTGACCACGGCGGCGGTCAGATCTGCAACGCCGCAGAGGGTGCTAAGAATCTCTGGATCCGGACAGGCCACCATTGGAACCTGAACTTGGCAACGTTTAACGCTAGAACCTTATCTAGTGAGGGAAGTCTAGCTGTACTATTCGAGGAGCTAGAGGGTGTTAAATGAGATATAATAGGGCTCAGTGAGGTTAGGAGGACAGATGAGGCCTATACGGTGCTACAGAATGGGCACGTCCTTTGCTATCGGGGCTTGGCAGACAGAAGAGAACTGGGAGTGGGGTTCTTAATTCACAGAAACATAACTGGCAACATAGAGGAATATTATAGCATTAATGAAAGGGTGGAAGGTATCGTATTTAAACTGAATAAAAGATACAAGATGAAGGTGGTACAGGCTTACGCGCCTACATCCAGCCATGATGACGCTTCAGTTGAAAGCTTCTATGGAGATGTGGAATCGGCAATTAGTAAGGTAAAAACACAGTGTACTATACTGATGCGAGACTTTAATGCAAAGGTAGGAAAGAAGCAGGCTGGAGAAGAGGCAGTAGGAGATTATGGCATTGGTACTAGAAACGCCAGAGGAGAGCTACAAGTAGAATTCGCAGAACGCAATAATTTACAGATTTTGAATACCTTCTACCAAAAACGAGGAAACCGCAAGTGGACATAAAGGAGCACTAATGGAGAAAATAACAAAATAGACTTTATAGTGACTGCACACCCAGGAATCGTGCAGGATGTGGAAGTGGTTGGTAAGGTACGATGCAGTGACCATAGAATGGTACGGTCTCGAATTCGCCTAGACTTGAAGAAGGAACGACAGAAACTGATACGCAAGAAGCCAATCAATGAGCTAGCACTGAGAGCTAAAGTACAGGAATTCAGTGTGTCGCTGCAGAACAGGTACTCGGCTCTTAGTGAGGAAACGAAGCTTAGCGTAGATACAAAGAATGATAATCTGACGAGTATCATTACGGAGTGTGCAGTGGAAGTTGGAGGCAAGGTAGTTAGACAGGACACTGGCAAGCTTTCCCAGGAAACGAAGAACCTAATTAAGAAGCGTCAAATCATGAAAGTGTCAAGTACAACAGACAAAATAGAACTGGCAGAGCTTTCGAAGTTGATTAATACACGTAATGTATGCGATGTAAAAAGGTATAACATGGAGAGAATTGAACACGCTCTGAAAAACGGAGGAAGCGTCAAAGCAGTGAAGAGGAAACTTGGGATAGGCAAAAGTCGGATGTATGCACTAAGGGACAAAGAAGGCAAAATAACTACCAATATGGATAAGATAGTTAAAATCGCTGAGGAGTTTTACAGAGATCTGTACAGTAGCCGAGACAACCACGACCTTAATACTATAAGAACTAGTAGTAACCCAGATGACACCCCACCAGTAATGATAGAAGAAGTCAGAAAAGCTTTGGAGAGCATGCAAAGAGGCAAAGCTGCTGGTGAAGATCAGATAACATCAGATCTGCTGAAAGATGGAGGACAGATTGTGTTAGAAGAACTAGCCACCCTGTTTACGAGGTGTCTCCTGATGGGAAGAGTACCAGAGTCTTGGAAGAACGCTAACATCATCTTAATACATTAGAAAGGAGATGACAAGGACTTGAAGAATTACAGGCCGATTATCTTGCTCTCTGTAGTATACAAGCTATTTAAAAAAGTAATTGCTAACAGAGTAAAGAAAACATTAGAATTGAATCAACCAAAAGAACAAGCAGGATTTCGAACAGGCTACTCAACAATTGACCACATTCATACTATCAACCAGGTAAGAGAGAAATGCTCAGAGTATAACCAACCACTATACATAGCCTTCATAGATTACGAGAAGGCGTTTGATTCAGTAGAAACATCAGCCGTCATGCAGATACTGCGGAATCAGGGCGTAGATGAAGTATATATAAACATTCTGGAAGAAATATACAGGGGATCAACTGCTGCCATAGTGCTTCATAAAGAAAGCAACAGAATACCAATCAAGAAGGGTGTAAGGCAGGGGGACACAATCTCCCCAATGACATTTACCGCGTGCTTACAGGAGGTTTTCAGAAGCCTAGAATGGGAACAGTTAGGGCTAAGAGTTAATGGAGAATACCTTAGTAACCTGCGCTTCGCCGATGACATTGCATTGCTGAGTAACTCAGGGGACGAATTGCAACTCATGATTACGGAGTTAGACAAGGAGAGCAGAAAGGTGGGTCTTAAAATTAATCTGCAGAAAACGAAAGTAATGTACAACAACCTCGGAAAGGAGCAGCGCTCCGAGATAGGTAATAGTGCACTTGAAGTTGTAAAAGACTATGTCTACTTAGGGCAGGTAATACCCGCAGAGCCGAACCACGAGATTGAAGTAACTAGAAGAATAAGAATGGGGTGGAGCACATTCGGCAAGCACTCTCAAATTATGACAGATAGATATCCACTATCTCTCAAGAGGAAGGTATATAACAGCTGTATCTTGCCGGTACTTAGCTATGGAGCAGAAACCTGGAGGCTTACAAAGAGGGTTCAGCTTAAATTGAGGACGACGCAGCGAGCAATAGAAAGAAAAATGGTAGGTGTAACCTTGAGAGACAAGAAGAGAGCAGAGTGGATTAGAGGACAAACGGGGGTTAGGGATATCATAGTTGAATTAAAGAAGAGGAAATGGACTGGGCCGGGCAGGTAGCGCGTAGACAGGATAACCGCTGGTCATTAAGGGTAACTAACTGGATTCCCAGAGAAGGGAAGCGGGTTAGGGGGAGACAGAAGGTTAGGTAGGCAGATGGATTAAGAAGTTTGCGGGTGTAAATTGGCAGCAGCAAGCACGGGACCGGGTTAACTGGCGGAACATGGGAGAGGCCTTTGTCCTGCAGTGGACGTAGTCATGCTGCTGATGATGATGATGAATAAAGTTTGACCCGTCAACCAGCCCTTTCCTTAAGTGCGCAGCGTAAAATTTGAGGGGCAGCCATTGCGACGCTCTTTAGGGGCGAAGCTCCTTATGCCGTGGGTCGTGCGTCCGCTATGTATGTATGTATGTATGTATGTATGTATGTATGTATGTATGTATGTATGTATGTATGTATGTATGTATGTATGTATGTATGTATGTATGTATGTATGTATGTATGTATGTATGTATGTATGTATGTATGTATGTATGTATGTATGTATTGTATGTATGTTGTGTGTGTGTGTGTGTGTAGCCACTGCTCGTTTAATCCTTGAAATGTCCGCTGGATGATGATATTTCTATATTATGAATATATGATGAAAAGATGCGAGAAGGCTGTACGTGGAGTGCTCACTAGATGGATGCGCGGACGTATGGACGGACATACAGACAAGCAGACGAATGGATGGACAGACAGATGCACGGACGGACGCATGGACGGGCGGAAGCAAGAACGAACGGACAGACGGAAGCGCGGACGGGCTGATGGACGGTTCCCCCTACTCATCGTCATTCCGTCTGTGGATATGCTGTCATTTTTAGGGGTGAAGTTCCTTATAGCGGCACCCGTTCGTCCCTCGTAGTCTGTAACAAGTATAACATTTTGACCTCCAAGGTGGTGCCGGTGAGTGGCTTCTTCTGTCCGTTGTTGAACAATAAAAAATAGTGCTCAATGTACATGTCAATGGCTGCTAATGGGGAATGAGAGACAGGAGCATTCGGCTTTTAGTTAACGCGCAGGCTGCGATCACCATTAGCAGCCATTGGCATGTACATTGAGCACTATCTGACAATGTAGGGTTGCTACGTTATACTCGCTGGGTGTAACCTCCTTAGCTTTAGAAAGGTTTAGCGAGCGTTGAGCCGCAGTGCCATGAAGACGATGAACTTGTATATACCATGAATAAGCTCGAGGGGGTTAAAAATGGGAAGTAGATACGAAGCGCAAGCCGTAAGAAAGTAAAAGCCGAATTCTCCGCTTCTCATTTCCCCTTAGCAGCCATTGGCATGTACATTGAGCACTATCTGACTGAAAAATTTTGCTACGTCATACTCGCTGGGCGTAACCTCCTTGGTTTTCGAAAGGTTTAGCGAGCGTTCGGCCGCAGTGCCATCAATACAGTGAACTAGTATACACCATGAACTCGAGGTGGTTAAAGGTGGGAAGTGGACCCGAAGCGCAAGCCGTAAGAAAGTGTGCGTGTGCCACCTCTCGTTTAGTCCTTGGAATGTCCGCTGGATGGCGGTGCTTCTATATGGGGAACATATGATGAAAAGATGCGAGATGGCGGTACTTGGAGTGTTGAATAGATGGACGAACGGACACAGACATATGCATGGATGGACGCATGAACGGACGCAGGGGCGGCTGCATGGACGAACGCAGGGACGGACGCACGAACAGACGCACGCACGGACGGGCTGATGGACGCATGGACGGTCACACTGACGGACGCATGGACGGACGGAAGCAAGAACGAATGGACGGACGAATTCTTCGCCCCAGTTTCCATCATTCACTCCGTGGATATGCTCCCATTGTTTTTTCTTCCAGACTACAATAGCCAAATAATATCTGCACATACATGTTACAGAGGCAAAATGACGCACTAAAGACAAAACAGGCATCCGGCATCCATTTTTTACCGCTTTGCAATATTTTATTCTGCAAGTTAGGGTAAGGGAAAAAAAGTCTGGTATTCAAATTAGACAAACGTTGGGTATATTCTACATTATACGCATCTGAAAATTATAAGGTTCGACTCGATTTGAGAAGCTCCATTGTTGGAATGTGAATTTTAGCAAATCGCGAAGCGCTATGTTATTGTTGGGCGCCACACCATGACTGCGCAGTACACAGAGAGGGCCAACTAAAATGTACGTACCTGTTTGCGCTTTGGAAGATGTCATACTTTGAACTGGACTGGTAGCGGTGGCAAGCATCGATCATTCGAGGATTTCGTGAGCCAGCATACGAGTGTCTTCAAAAACTGCGAGAAAGAGAGAGAGGGGGTTACTCAAAGGAGAAGAATATTTATCTCATAGTAGTAAAATACTCTTTCACGATTCGATAATGACGATGCTTACCGCGGAAAGACACTTGGCAAGGAAGAAAACGTGCAAAAAAAATTGTGGGTGGCAACTACCCCTTGAAATTTGCGACGTCATAGATTCTGAGGGCATCTGCTTGGTCCTACGTACTTCCTAATCAGTGAAACTGAAGGAGGAGGAGAAAAACTTTATTCAACAGAGGAGTTTGGAGCACGCAGGCTCCCGGGCCCCCGCACGACCCCTTTGCGCTCAAGCGTTCATTTGGTGGTGGTCCATGACGCTGGCAGCCCGGTCGGCCGCCATGGTCTGCTCAACCGGGTCCTCTGAGCGCAGTAGGGTCTCCCAATCCTCCCAAGTCTTTAGGTGCTCTAGGGCCCGTGGGGGAGGATCCGCCGGGCAGTGAGAAAGGATGTGTATAGCAGAAGCATGAGGTTCAGGGCAAAGGGTACAGGCTGAGGTGAGGAAAAGGGGGTGATAGTGCGATAGAATGAGAGGAGAGGGAAGAGTGTGAGTTTGTAGCTGGCGCCAGAGGGTTGCCTGTCGGTTGCTCAGGGACTTGTGCTGTGGGGGATATAGCTGACGTGCTGCCCTATAGGCCTGAGTCAGCTCATTGAAAGTGTGCGCGCGGTCCTTCGTGAATCCCAGATCGGAGGCCACGGGAGCCCGGTTTAAAGAACCTCGGGCTAAGAGGTTGGCGGCCTCGTTTCCAGGATTCCCGCAGTGCGCGGGCACCCAAATCAACTCCACTTGACAGGGCGGGGTTGCAGCGGGTGAATCCAGTATGCAAAAAGCAGGGACGTGAACTCGGCCTCGTGCAAAATTTAGGATTGCGGTTTTGGAATCTGATAAGACGTACCGTGCTTCTGTGTTTACGATTGCTAAGGCAATGGCAGCTTCCTCTGCAGCTTCGGGGGACGTGTCTGGAGGGAGTGTGTGTGTACCTATGGGAGAGAGATTGTGATCCACCACGGCAGCGACCGCTTCATCACCCACGCAGGCTGCGTCTACCCATACGGCGTCTGGTTCGGCGCCGTAACATAGGTGTAGAGTTTTAGCGCGGGCTCTGCGACGTTTATCGTGGTGGTCGGGGTGCATGTTACGGGGAAGTGGTGTAATGAGGAGTTCGCGGTGCAGGGGTCTTGGTATGGGGAGTAATGTGGGATCATTGGCGGGTATCTGGATTCCAAGAGAATGTAGAATATGCCGACCAGTGTCGGTTTGTGTGAGACGAAGGTATTGTGCTTGGCGGTGGGCGTCTACAAGTTCCCCGATAGTGTTGTGAAGGCCTAACTTGAGAAGTCGATCGGTAGGTGTACTTATGGGAAGGTGGAGGGCTACTTTGTATGCCCGACGGATGAGGGCGTCCAATGTTTCAGTGTCGCGGTGAGAGAGTTGGAGGTAGGGGGTGCAGTAGAGCACACGGCTGAGTACAAAGGCATGAATAAGGCGACATAGGTCGCCCTCCTTCATGCCTCGGTAACGGCCTGAGACCCGGCGAATGAGGTGCGAGATCGCCCCTGCAACCTGCTTGAGTCTCCGGATTGTGTTTGTGTTCTTCCCATCACTCTGGATATGCATGGCCAGTATCCGGAGGGTGTCGACCTCTGGTACCGATCTGCCATCCAGTTCGATGACGATGGGTGGGGAGGGGGAGTTGCGGCTTTTGGGGCGGATGCAGAGCAGTCCGGACTTCTCTGGAGAACAGGTTAGTCCTACGCTAACTGCATAATTTTGCGTTAGGTTGGCGGCTGTTTGGATGGTGTCCTGTATGTCACCGTCACTGCCATGGGTAGACCAGAGCGTGATGTCGTCTGCGTATAGGGTATGTTTCAGATTAGGAACAGTTGCCAATTGTCGAGCTAGGGGGATGAGGGTGATATTAAACAAGAAAGGTGAGAGGACGGACCCTTGAGGGGTGCCGACACTCTTTAGTGTGTATGTTGGGTGGGTGAGCGGGCCGAACTGAAGTTCGGCCGTGCGTGCTGTGAGAAAGGCCTGAATGTAAGTGTACGTACGTGTACCCACGTTCAGTGGAGAAAGTGCTGTCAGGATCGCATGATGCTCAACGCGATCAAAGGCTTTGGATAAGTCCAGAGCCAGCACTGCCTTTGTGTGGCCCGGAATGAGCGGGTCGAAGATGTCGTGAGTGATTTGTAGCATGGCATCTTGAGTGGACAAATGGGCGCGAAAGCCAACCATGCTGTGAGGGTATAAGTCACGGTCTGTCATATGCTGTGAAAGCCTCGCCAGTACAACATGTTCGAAAAGCTTGCCCAAACACGAAGTTAATGAGATTGGGCGAAGGTTTTGGAGTGTAAGTGGTTTGTTGGGCTTCGGTATGAACATTACTTTCGCGTGACGCCAGGACTGGGGAAGCGTTCCTTCCTTCCAACACTGGTTGAAGTACTCCGTGATGCGAGTGATCGATTTGTCATCCAGGTTGCGCAGTGTTGTGTTGGTAATCAAGTCGGCTCCGGGTGCGGATTTAGTGCGGAGAGTGAAACTGAAGCAAATCGACTTCCGAGGGGCCATAGACAAAATACTAAGTTGTAGAAAATTTGGACGAGCCAATTCCACCAAAATACTAAAAATCCGCTTTTAAATAAAAGCAAAATGCGTCGATTTTGGCTCGAGATTTCAAAACAAAATTTTCGCCTTGATTAGCTTCTTTGTTAATACACGTGTAGTGATGAAATCAATGGTATTCGAGTTCTAAGAAGACAATTCATCAATCTAAACCAATTTATTGTTTCACTTTAATGTCCCCTGAATACAATAGTTGGGCTTTCAGAGACTCTCAGTGCGGATTCTCTCTGGCGAATTCCTTTGAAGCCGACTCAATAACAGAGACATTTTGTTGTATAATACTTAATTTTTTGCTATCTACTGTGTTTATCTTTTTTTAAATGCTGTCTATACAATTCGCCTCCTTGTAGTAACAATTGGAGGCGAAGGGAAATAAATAAACGAATAAATAAAAATAAACAAATAAATAAATATATGTAAGAATCCCATTCACCGGATATTGAAATTGGTTTAACTTGTAAAGGTTGCAGCAGGCTATATGTATTAAAAACTAGAACTTCTGTGTATTACGAGTACAATCGATGAGTGTAGCTTCTTATAAATGGGACGCCAACGACTATCCACCTGATCTGGTGGGCTCAGCGTCTTCAGCGCTCGATGGTGGCAACAACCGAGCGATCGTGTGCGAGTCGGGTGCAAGCGAGCGGGAGCCAGCCCCTGCAACGAACCAACCACTGGGCGAAGTGTACAGCGAAAATTCCATGGGGTTGAAGCAAAGCCACCTGGTTGAAGACGACAAGGCGAAGCGATGGTTTCGCGCGTTCGCCAGTTTGAGGGGAGAGGGCAGAGATGAAGAAAGAGGGAGAGAGGGGCGAGCGGTGATGCGGCGGGGAGCATTGACAGCGGCGACGGCGGTGCGCGGGCCTAAGGAGCATCGCTCCTAAATAAAAATAAACGGGAAGATGTGGTTGAACATTGAAGGATGCTTGACCTTTCACATTCATGAGCAGGTCGTGATAGCGTAATCCGCCCTCTTGTGCTTGGCCGTTTCAACTACCAACCTGCTTCAGCTGGCATTATCATCAACACCTTCTCGCTCTCCCTATCGCCTTCTTTCCCAGCCCCTCCCCTGTCCTAACGCTGAGTAGCAGTCCAGGAAATGGATTTAGGTCGACCTTTCAGCGTTTCTGCCACAATAAACATTTCTGTTATTGCTAGCACAATTGTTAAGTTCCCATTACGCCGTAATTATTTCTTTTGCTAATCAGTGAAAAGGTCACTACGCGTCCGTAGGGAAACACGCAAACCTAAATACGTAGCTGGATCGTTTTGTGGGTCATTCTGCTGCTGCTGCTGATGGTTAAATATATGCCTGAGCGCTTTGTAATGGGTAGGCCTTTAAAACATCCACTCTCTGCTCAATTCACATCTTTTGACGCTTGGCCTTTTCTAAGCTTGTGCCACGCAATATATCACGCGTTAAGGAGACTCCTTCTACTACATGACATTCATATAGTTTTTTTTTTTCGAAAGCACTTTCAACAAATCTTGTGGCTCTGTGGCAGAACACCTGCCTGTCACGCAGACGGTGCGGGTTGGAATCTCACTCAGACTGGGAAAGTATATGTTTATTTTACTTGTTTCTTTCTCAATTTTCGGTCACGGACAAAATGATGACTTTTTACCCACAACCAATGACGCCGACGCCGCAATGTTTTTGTGAAACAAGCACTTTAACGCTGTTGCGTTAAAAGCGTAAAATTCAACGAGGAAATGAAGGGCTATTATTAATAATTAACACACAACGATGCAAAAATAAAGAATTATCACAGGAAGGCAAGGTGCATAATACTACCTAATTTTAATAATTAGCGACATACTTGAAAATTCACTTACAGCGTGAGAAAACAACGCGATACGAAGAATTCACCACCAAGATGTAAAGCAGTTCTTCGAAGTGATTGCTCGTCGCACTGATCGCGTTTCATTAAATTTGTTGTTGAATTCATCAGTCAGCGCTTATTCAACACTACATGTTCTGTAACCGTTTGTATTTACCGTGTTAAAGACGAAAACAAGAAATGATTCACCTTTTACATACCTCGGAAAAGACGACGAATTATTTAAGATACCAACGCCTTTGTCAGAGCACCACACGGAGCCTTTCTCAAACAGGTTGGATTTGGGACTGCCCTTATCATCACACAGCTACGCTACGCTTCAGCTGCAGCTGGGTTATATGCCGACTGACGAAAGCTGTTTCAGAGAAGAGCATATTTGGCAACCGAGGTCCGGCTTTCCGGCAGAAAACGGTATTAAAAAAAACTAAAAAAGACAGCTGTAACAAGCAAGCTCTCCTCGACAATGCTGATAAGCTTCGTAGAGGACATAGCGGCACAGCATGTAAACATACGCTACGTTTTAACAAACGTTCGACCGTATAGTCTTCCAAAATAGCAATTGCGCGTTATCCTGCTGCATGTATGAGTCTGTGCGGATATAAGCGTGTTATTCTTTGAGTTATGCAAGAACGATCATACTGTTTCAGCGCAGTGCGTGCTGTTTATTTTTCGTAGCGTAAACAATTTCAACCAGCCTCGAACAAAGGGGAGCCCACACGCGCGCACACATACGCTAATAATGATTATAATTTCAGGGGTTTTACGGGCCAAAACCACGACACCAATATGAGGCACGCTGTGTAGTGCAGGGTTCCGTATAATTTAGATGATCTCCGTGTCTGTGCGATGTAAGTGCACGTCAAAGAAAATCAGATCAGTCGCAAATCAGTCGCAGCATATCGACAGAGTGAATGATGATGAATGAGGCGAAACATCCATCAGTCCGTCCGTGCTTCCATCCGTCCGTGCGTCTGTCCGTGCGACCGACCATCTGCGCATCCGTCCATGCGTGCGTCCGTCTGTGCGTTCGGCCATCCGTCTATCCACCCATCCGTGCGGCAGTCCGTGCATCCGTCCATGCGTCTGCCTGTGCACCCATCGATCCGTGCGTATGTCTGTCTGTTCGTCCGTACGCCCGTCCATGCGTCTGTCTGTACGTCCTCCTGCCTGTGTGCTTGTCCACCCGTTCCATCCGTGCGTCTGTCTGTCTATTGGTCTGTCCGTCCGTCCGTCCATTTGTACGTCTATTTAGTAATCCAAGTACCGCCACCTCGCATTTTCATCACATATTCATCATATACAAGTATCGCCATCCAGCGGACATTCTAAGGACTAAACGAGAGGTGGTTACTACCACTACTACTACTACTACTACTACTACTACTACTACTACTACTACTACTACTACTACTACTACTACTACTACTACTACTACTATTACTACTACTACTACGACGACGACGACACGGGACGTACGACCCACGGCCTAAGGAGCGTCGCCCCTAAAATTAACTTTCGTCTTGGATAATATTGAATAACGGGCTGGGTAATGTACAGACCAACTTTTAAGTCATGTTATCAAGCCCGTGGCAGTAGTCGAGTTGGTAAGGTGCGCAGGTCTAAAACGAAAGGGCGCTGGTTGGAATCACAGTGCCGATAGTGTTGAAAAAAGAGAAAGCCACTTGGCGATATGAGTAAAAAAAGCTGAGATGCTGAAGTCAGTTCTTTATTTTTATTCTTGCGTCTCTCATAATCATATGGTGGTTCTGAGACGTTAAACTCCACAAATCAATCAATCGTGACCTGCAGTAGTGAGCAGACCAAGTTTTGAAAGTTGCATCATGTGCTGTGCTGGTAGCCGAGTGCGTATGGTGTTGAGTTCATAAACTAAAGGTTGGTGGTTCGAATTACCGAGGTGGGATTGATAGAACACGAGAAAGTCATAAAGACATAGTATACTTGATTGATATGGGGGGTTTAACGTCCCAAAACCACTATATGATTATGAGAGACGCCGTAGTCGAGGGCTCCGGAAATTTAGACCACCTGGGGTTCTTTAACGTGCACCCAAATCTGAGCACAAGGGCGTACAACATTTCCGCCTCCATCGGAAATGCAGCCGCCGCAGCCGGGATTCAAACCCGCGCCCTGCGGGTCAGCAGCCGAGTACCTTAGCCACTAGACCACCGCGGCGGAGCAAAGACATAGTATACTGCCGAAACTTGACCGTGCGTAGTGACACATAATTTGTAAAACCGGACTGAAGAAATGCGAAAAACAAAATTGCGGGTGGTCCTCACAGGCTGTCAAATTGTGGCGCGTCTTAATTTTTTTTATCGTAAAGGTTGTTTTTACAAAAATAGAGGAGTGTTAGAGCGTTGGATGCGCTATTTGAAGGTCGCCGGTTCGGCCCACATTGATTGATTTGTGGGGTTTAACGTCCCAAAACCACTTCTGATTATGAGAGACGCCGTAGTGGAGGGCTCCGGAAATTTTGACCACCTGGGGTTCTTTAACGTGCACCCAAATCTGAGTACACGGGCCTACAACATTTCCGCCTCCATCGGAAATGCAGCCGCCGCAGCCGGGAATCGAACCCGCAACCTGCGGGTCAGCAGCCGAGTACCTTAGCCACTAGACCACCGCGGCGGGGCGGTTCGGCCCACATTGGTGGCATGTTATCTTCTCTTCAAATTTACATTACAATTACTCCTAATACCATCCTCTATACTTTTCTTGATATCAGTGTCTGTTCTATAGGCCACGAGGTGAATTTTCAGTGGCTACGTGGTCATTGTGGGATCAGTGGCAATTGTTCCGCAGACAACGTGGCTCGCAGATCCCACGAAAAAAATCACACCGTTCCGATTCCATTGTAAAGGACAGACGCTGCAAGGCAACTTCGTCACCTGGTATGTAGACTGTTTCTGCTAGAAAGGAACACCCTAACCATGAAACATACGAGACTCCACCAAACAAACCCTCCACTGAAACTTTTACCTCCATCCGGACTTTGTCGACGTGAAGCTTCGCCCATTTGTCGGCTTTCATTGGCGGTTGCTTTCACAAAAGCATATACAACCTTCATTCGATCGGCTAACACTGCAGAATGCTACGTCTGCGGCACCAGAGAAAGCATCGACCATCTGCTGTGCCGTTGCCCTCGATTTGCCTCCGAGAGACAAAAACTTTCTGACGCGTGGCGACGGTTAGACAATCGGCCATTCAGTGAAGCAGCTGCTGGAGCACCGTCCTCGTCTTTCGTAGGTTCAAAAGGCAGTGAAAACACTCTAGCAGTTTTTCAGGGCTACTGGCGTATGTGAACTCTTTTAACTTTTGTGTAGTGCCACCGATGCATACACGTCACTCCATTGACTGACATTTTCAGCTCGGTGTCTGTGGCTTTGCGCACACACCCGGATTCGAACAGCAAGACAGAAGCCGTGAAAATGCTCGTCCTAATAAAGGAACTGTGCTCATTATACCATAGATTAGTTACGTCGAGCCCGAAGAGCGGGAAATATTAAAATGCGCGAATCCCTCTCACTCAGTTTTTGGTGGAAGGTGTCAAAAACAGGCAAAAATATTTTCACGCTGTCTGTATTGTGGAGAAGCCAACCAATAACAGTGTGCTTTACCGTTTTAAGTACGGTGGCGGTAAAATTCAAGAACCTGTCACCCCATTTTCGGTTTCTTTCAATCCAACAGCCGTACGAAGCTGCATCAGAGTGAGGTGTGACGTCAGAAGAAAGTTTGGCCTTATCAGGAGTGATAAGTGCCTCAACTTTTTCGACCGCTTTTCAACGTTTGTTGCGGTGAAGCCAACGCACCAGGGAAGTTTTCAGCTTGGTGTTTGTGGTTCTGATGATGATGATGAAAAACATTTATTATAAGAGAGAGAAGTACGGGCCCAAAGCATGACCCCGCTACATGGTCGGCGTCTTTAGTCCGGGACACCGCATGACGAGGCCCCTACTCGCGCCCGTCTCACCAGAGCCCGTTGAGACTCTAGTGATGAGCAGTTGAGGAGGGCAGTCTCACATGCTTGTGGGTGTGTGGTGACACCCGTCCTAGAATAGTAAGAAAGGAGCCGTGGAAATGTACGTTTTATTAAACGAACTGTGCTCATTATCCCATAGATCAATTACGTCGAGGCCTAAGAGCGGAAACATTAAAACGGGCGGATCTCTTTCACTCAGTTTTTGTTGAAAGGAGTCAAAAACGGACGAAAATGTTTCCACGCAGTATGTATTGTGAAGAAGCCAACCAATAGCAGTGTGATGTATCGTGTAAGTGCGGTGGCGGTAAAATTCAAGAATCTGTCACTGCATATTCGGTTTCTTTCAGTCCAACAGGCCATACGAAGCTGCATCAGAGCGAGGTGTGACGTCAGAAGAAAGTTTGGTCTTATCGGGAGTGATAAGGGCCTCAACTTTTTCGACTGCTTTCAACGGTCGTTGCAAAGAAGCCAAAGAGCCAGGGAAATTGTCAGCTTGGTGTTTGTGGTTCTGTGGTGACACCCGTCCTAGAATAGTAAGAAAGGAGCCGTGGAAATGTATGTTTTATTAAAAGAACTGTGCTCATTATCCCATAGATCAATTACGTCGAGGCCTAAGAGCGGAAACATTAAAACGGGCGGATCTCTTTCACTCAGTTTTTGTTGAAAAGAGTCAAAAACGGACGAAAATGTTTCCACGCAGTATGTATTGTGAAGAAGCCAACCAATAGCAGTGTGATGTATCGTGTAAGTGCGGTGGCGGTAAAATTTAAGAATCTGTCACTGCATATTCGGCTTCTTTCAGTCCAACAGGCCGTACGAAGCTGCATCAGAGCGAGGTGTGACGTCAGAAGAAAGTTTGGTCTTATCGGGAGTGATAAGGGCCTCAACTTTTTCGACTGCTTTCAACGGTCGTTGCAGTGAAGCCAAAGAGCCAGGGAAATTGTCAGCTTGGTGTTTGTGGTTCTGTGGTGACACCCGTCCTAGAATAGTAAGAAAGGAGCCGTGGAAATGTATGTTTTATTAAAAGAACTGTGCTCATTATCCCATAGATCAATTACGTCGAGGCCTAAGAGCGGAAACATTAAAACGGGCGGATCTCTTTCACTCAGTTTTTGTTGAAAAGAGTCAAAAACGGACGAAAATGTTTCCACGCAGTATGTATTATGAAGAAGCCAACCAATAGCAGTGTGATGTATCGTGTAAGTGCGGTGGCGGTAAAATTCAAGAATCTGTCACTGCATATTCGGTTTCTTTCAGTCCAACAGGCCATACGAAGCTGCATCAGAGCGAGGTGTGACGTCAGAAGAAAGTTTGGTCTTATCGGGAGTGATAAGGGCCTCAATTTTTTCGACTGCTTTCAACGGTCGTTGCAAAGAAGCCAAAGAGCCAGGGAAATTGTCAGCTTGGTGTTTGTGGTTCTGTGGTGACACCTGTCCTAGAATAGTAAGAAAGGAGCCGTGGAAATGTATGTTTTATTAAAAGAACTGTGCTCATTATCCCATAGATCAATTACGTCGAGGCCTAAGAGCGGAAACATTAAAACGGGCGGATCTCTTTCACTCAGTTTTTGTTGAAAAGAGTCAAAAACGGACGAAAATGTTTCCACGCAGTATGTATTGTGAAGAAGCTAACCAATAGCAGTGTGATGTATCGTGTAAGTGCGGTGGCGGTAAAATTCAAGAATCTGTCACTGCATATTCGGTTTCTTTCAGTCCAACAGGCCGTACGAAGCTGCATCAGAGCGAGGTGTGACGTCAGAAGAAAGTTTGGTCTTATCGGGAGTGATAAGGGCCTCAACTTTTCGACTGCTTTCAATGGTCGTTGCAGTGAAGCCAAAGAGCCAGGGAAATTGTCAGCTTGGTGTTTGTGGTTCTGTGGTGACACCCGTCCTAGAATAGTAAGAAAGGAGCCGTGGAAATGTACGTTTTATTAAAAGAACTGTGCTCATTATCCCATAGATCAATTACGTCGAGGCCTAAGAGCGGAAACATTAAAACGGGCGGATCTCTTTCACTCAGTTTTTGTTGAAAAGAGTCAAAAACGGACGAAAATGTTTCCACGCAGTATGTATTGTGAAGAAGCCAACCAATAGCAGTGTGATGTATCGTGTAAGTGCGGTGGCGGTAAAATTCAAGAATCTGTCACTGCATATTCGGTTTCTTTCAGTCCAACAGGCCGTACGAAGCTGCATGAGAGCGAGGTGTGACGTCACAAGAAAGTTTGGTCTTATCAAGAGTGATAAGGGCCTCAACTTTTGCGACTGCTTTCAATGGTCGTTGCAGTGAAGCCAACGCACCAGGGAAATTTTCAGCTCGGTGTTTATGGTTTTGTGGTGACACCCGTCCTAGAATAGTAAGAAATGAGCCGTGGAAATGTACGTTTTATTAAAAGAACTGTGCTCATTATCCCATAGATCAATTACGTCGAGGCCTAAGAGCGGAAACATTAAAACGGGCGGATCTCTTTCACTCAGTTTTTGTTGAAAAGAGTCAAAAACGGACGAAAATGTTTCCACGCAGTATGTATTATGAAGAAGCCAACCAATAGCAGTGTGATGTATCGTGTAAGTGCGGTGGCGGTAAAATTCAAGAATCTGTCACTGCATATTCGGTTTCTTTCAGTCCAACAGGCCATACGAAGCTGCATCAGAGCGAGGTGTGACGTCAGAAGAAAGTTTGGTCTTATCGGGAGTGATAAGGGCCTCAACTTTTTCGACTGCTTTCAACGGTCGTTGCAAAGAAGCCAAAGAGCCAGGGAAATTGTCAGCTTGGTGTTTGTGGTTCTGTGGTGACACCCGTCCTAGAATAGTAAGAAAGGAGCCGTGGAAATGTACGTTTTATTAAACGAACTGTGCTCATTATCCCATAGATCAATTACGTCGAGGCCTAAGAGCGGAAACATTAAAACGGGCGGATCTCTTTCACTCAGTTTTTGTTGAAAAGAGTCAAAAACGGACGAAAATGTTTCCACGCAGTATGTATTGTGAAGAAGCCAACCAATAGCAGTGTGATGTATCGTGTAAGTGCGGTGGCGGTAAAATTCAAGAATCTGTCACTGCATATTCGGTTTCTTTCAGTCCAACAGGCCGTACGAAGCTGCATCAGAGCGAGGTGTGACGTCAGAAGAAAGTTTGGTCTTATCGGGAGTGATAAGGGCCTCAACTTTTTCGACTGCTTTCAACGGTCGTTGCAGTGAAGCCAAAGAACCAGGGAAATTGTCAGCTTGGTGTTTGTGGTTCTGTGGTGACACCCGTCCTAGAATAGTAAGAAAGGAGCCGTGGAAATGTACGTTTTATTAAACGAACTGTGCTCATTATCCCATAGATCAATTACGTCGAGGCCTAAGAGCGGAAATATTAAAACGGGCGGATCTCTTTCACTCAGTTTTTGTTGAAAAGAGTCAAAAACGGACGAAAATGTTTCCACGCAGTATGTATTGTGAAGAAGCCAACCAATAGCAGTGTGATGTATCCTGTAAGTGCGGTGGCGGTAAAATTCAAGAATCTGTCACTGCATATTCGGTTTCTTTCAGTCCAACAGGCCGTACGAAGCTGCATGAGAGCGAGGTGTGACGCAAGAAGAAAGTTTGGTCTTATCAAGAGTGATAAGGGCCTCAACTTTTGCGACTGCTTTCAACGGTCGTTGCAGTGAAGCCAAAGAGCCAGGAAAATTGTCAGCTTGGTGTTTGTGGTTCTGTGGTGACACCCGTCCTAGAATAGTAAGAAAGGAGCCGTGGAAATGTACGTTTTATTAAAAGAACTGTGCTCATTATCCCATAGATCAATTACGTCGAGGCCTAAGAGCGGAAATATTAAAACGGGCGGATCTCTTTCACTCAGTTTTTGTTGAAAAGAGTCAAAAACGGACGAAAATGTTTCCACGCAGTATGTATTGTGAAGAAGCCAACCAATAGCAGTGTGATGTATCCTGTAAGTGCGGTGGCGGTAAAATTCAAGAATCTGTCACTGCATATTCGGTTTCTTTCAGTCCAACAGGCCGTACGAAGCTGCATGAGAGCGAGGTGTGACGCAAGAAGAAAGTTTGGTCTTATCAAGAGTGATAAGGGCCTCAACTTTTGCGACTGCTTTCAACGGTCGTTGCAGTGAAGCCAAAGAGCCAGGAAAATTGTCAGCTTGGTGTTTGTGGTTCTGTGGTGACACCCGTCCTAGAATAGTAAGAAAGGAGCCGTGGAAATGTACGTTTTATTAAAAGAACTGTGCTCATTATCCCATAGATCAATTACGCCGAGGCCTAAGAGCGGAAATATTAAAACGGGCGGATCTCTTTCACTCAGTTTTTGTTGAAAAGAGTCAAAAACGGACGAAAATGTTTCCACGCAGTATGTATTGTGAAGAAGCCAACCAATAGCAGTGTGATGTATCCTGTAAGTGCGGTGGCGGTAAAATTCAAGAATCTGTCACTGCATATTCGGTTTCTTTCAGTCCAACAGGCCGTACGAAGCTGCATCAGAGCGAGGTGTGACGTCAGAAGAAAGTTTGGTCTTATCGGGAGTGATAAGGGCCTCAACTTTTTCGACTGCTTTCAATGGTCGTTGCAGTGAAGCCAAAGAGCCAGGGAAATTGTCAGCTTGGTGTTTGTGGTTCTGTGGTGACACCCGTCCTAGAATAGTAAGAAAGGAGCCGTGGAAATGTACGTTTTATTAAAAGAACTGTGCTCATTATCCCATAGATCAATTACGTCGAGGCCTAAGAGCGGAAACATTAAAACGGGCGGATCTCTTTCACTCAGTTTTTGTTGAAAAGAGTCAAAAACGGACGAAAATGTTTCCACGCAGTATGTATTGTGAAGAAGCCAACCAATAGCAGTGTGATGTATCGTGTAAGTGCGGTGGCGGTAAAATTCAAGAATCTGTCACTGCATATTCGGTTTCTTTCAGTCCAACAGGCCGTACGAAGCTGCATGAGAGCGAGGTGTGACGTCACAAGAAAGTTTGGTCTTATCAAGAGTGATAAGGGCCTCAACTTTTGCGACTGCTTTCAATGGTCGTTGCAGTGAAGCCAACGCACCAGGGAAATTTTCAGCTCGGTGTTTATGGTTTTGTGGTGACACCCGTCCTAGAATAGTAAGAAATGAGCCGTGGAAATGTACGTTTTATTAAAAGAACTGTGCTCATTATCCCATAGATCAATTACGTCGAGGCCTAAGAGCGGAAACATTAAAACGGGCGGATCTCTTTCACTCAGTTTTTGTTGAAAAGAGTCAAAAACGGACGAAAATGTTTCCACGCAGTATGTATTATGAAGAAGCCAACCAATAGCAGTGTGATGTATCGTGTAAGTGCGGTGGCGGTAAAATTCAAGAATCTGTCACTGCATATTCGGTTTCTTTCAGTCCAACAGGCCATACGAAGCTGCATCAGAGCGAGGTGTGACGTCAGAAGAAAGTTTGGTCTTATCGGGAGTGATAAGGGCCTCAACTTTTTCGACTGCTTTCAACGGTCGTTGCAAAGAAGCCAAAGAGCCAGGGAAATTGTCAGCTTGGTGTTTGTGGTTCTGTGGTGACACCCGTCCTAGAATAGTAAGAAAGGAGCCGTGGAAATGTACGTTTTATTAAACGAACTGTGCTCATTATCCCATAGATCAATTACGTCGAGGCCTAAGAGCGGAAACATTAAAACGGGCGGATCTCTTTCACTCAGTTTTTGTTGAAAAGAGTCAAAAACGGACGAAAATGTTTCCACGCAGTATGTATTGTGAAGAAGCCAACCAATAGCAGTGTGATGTATCGTGTAAGTGCGGTGGCGGTAAAATTCAAGAATCTGTCACTGCATATTCGGTTTCTTTCAGTCCAACAGGCCGTACGAAGCTGCATCAGAGCGAGGTGTGACGTCAGAAGAAAGTTTGGTCTTATCGGGAGTGATAAGGGCCTCAACTTTTTCGACTGCTTTCAACGGTCGTTGCAGTGAAGCCAAAGAACCAGGGAAATTGTCAGCTTGGTGTTTGTGGTTCTGTGGTGACACCCGTCCTAGAATAGTAAGAAAGGAGCCGTGGAAATGTACGTTTTATTAAACGAACTGTGCTCATTATCCCATAGATCAATTACGTCGAGGCCTAAGAGCGGAAATATTAAAACGGGCGGATCTCTTTCACTCAGTTTTTGTTGAAAAGAGTCAAAAACGGACGAAAATGTTTCCACGCAGTATGTATTGTGAAGAAGCCAACCAATAGCAGTGTGATGTATCCTGTAAGTGCGGTGGCGGTAAAATTCAAGAATCTGTCACTGCATATTCGGTTTCTTTCAGTCCAACAGGCCGTACGAAGCTGCATGAGAGCGAGGTGTGACGCAAGAAGAAAGTTTGGTCTTATCAAGAGTGATAAGGGCCTCAACTTTTGCGACTGCTTTCAACGGTCGTTGCAGTGAAGCCAAAGAGCCAGGAAAATTGTCAGCTTGGTGTTTGTGGTTCTGTGGTGACACCCGTCCTAGAATAGTAAGAAAGGAGCCGTGGAAATGTACGTTTTATTAAAAGAACTGTGCTCATTATCCCATAGATCAATTACGTCGAGGCCTAAGAGCGGAAATATTAAAACGGGCGGATCTCTTTCACTCAGTTTTTGTTGAAAAGAGTCAAAAACGGACGAAAATGTTTCCACGCAGTATGTATTGTGAAGAAGCCAACCAATAGCAGTGTGATGTATCCTGTAAGTGCGGTGGCGGTAAAATTCAAGAATCTGTCACTGCATATTCGGTTTCTTTCAGTCCAACAGGCCGTACGAAGCTGCATGAGAGCGAGGTGTGACGCAAGAAGAAAGTTTGGTCTTATCAAGAGTGATAAGGGCCTCAACTTTTGCGACTGCTTTCAACGGTCGTTGCAGTGAAGCCAAAGAGCCAGGAAAATTGTCAGCTTGGTGTTTGTGGTTCTGTGGTGACACCCGTCCTAGAATAGTAAGAAAGGAGCCGTGGAAATGTACGTTTTATTAAAAGAACTGTGCTCATTATCCCATAGATCAATTACGCCGAGGCCTAAGAGCGGAAATATTAAAACGGGCGGATCTCTTTCACTCAGTTTTTGTTGAAAAGAGTCAAAAACGGACGAAAATGTTTCCACGCAGTATGTATTGTGAAGAAGCCAACCAATAGCAGTGTGATGTATCCTGTAAGTGCGGTGGCGGTAAAATTCAAGAATCTGTCACTGCATATTCGGTTTCTTTCAGTCCAACAGGCCGTACGAAGCTGCATCAGAGCGAGGTGTGACGTCAGAAGAAAGTTTGGTCTTATCGGGAGTGATAAGGGCCTCAACTTTTTCGACTGCTTTCAATGGTCGTTGCAGTGAAGCCAAAGAGCCAGGGAAATTGTCAGCTTGGTGTTTGTGGTTCTGTGGTGACACCCGTCCTAGAATAGTAAGAAAGGAGCCGTGGAAATGTACGTTTTATTAAAAGAACTGTGCTCATTATCCCATAGATCAATTACGTCGAGGCCTAAGAGCGGAAATATTAAAACGGGCGGATCTCTTTCACTCAGTTTTTGTTGAAAAGAGTCAAAAACGGACGAAAATGTTTCCACGCAGTATGTATTGTGAAGAAGCCAACCAATAGCAGTGTGATGTATCCTGTAAGTGCGGTGGCGGTAAAATTCAAGAATCTGTCACCGCATATTCGGTTTCTTTCAGTCCAACAGGCCGTACGAAGCAGCATGAGAGTGAGGTGTGACGTCAGAAGAAAGTTTGGTCTTATCGGGAGTGATAAGGGCCTCAACTTTTTCGACCGCTTTTCAACGTTAGTTGCAGTGAAGCCAACGCACCAGGGAAATTTTTAGCTTGGTGTTTATGGTTTTGTGCTCACACCCGGCCTGGAATAGTAAGAAAGGAACAGTGGAAATGTGCTTTTTAATGAAGGAACTGTGCTCATTATTGGATAGAATATTTACGTTGTGGCCAATGACGTACACGTTGTCTATTTACTGTGTACAGGGGCCGTGCGTGAATGTAAAACCATCTCCACTTCGACGTCGTATTGGTAGGCGCATATACAGGCGATAGGAAGTACAGATGGGCTCTTTTTACTCTGAGTTATGGCTCAGACTGAAAAGAGCCTATATAGTCTCGTTTTTAGTTATATATTCCTCTGCTAATACGACCTTCGAATTTTGCTGGTTGCTCGCAATTCCACAGCGCTTTAAGCCGTGAATAATCCAGTTATGTGTTGATAGTCTAAATTTCATGGTAACTTGATGGAATGGGAACCCCGGATCTTACTGTCCCACGCCGGTGTAATGTGCGCCCCTTATTTCTGTAAAAAAAGACTAACTTCTATCTTTACGAAAAAAATTTAAAGAGGACCACTCGAAACGATGTTTTCCAAATTACTTTTGCTCAGTTTCACAAATCGTTTGGCGCTACCTACGGTCAAGTTTTGGCAGTAAGATGTCTATATGACTTCATCGTGTTCCTTGATTCCCAACTCCGTCATTCGAACCACCAACCTTTTGGTTATGAACTGAACACCGTACGCACTCGGCTACCAGCACGGCTCAGCGTGCAAAGTTTATAACTTGGTCTACTCGCTACTGCATATCTTGATTGAAAATAAAAACAGGGACTTTAGCGTTTCACCTTCTTTACCCAAATCACCTAGTGACTTTCCCTTCTTTTACTACTATCGGTGCCGGGACTCGAACCAGCCCCCTTTTGTTTTTAACGTGATCACCTTACCAACTCGGCTACTGCCACGGGCTTGATAGCACCATTTAAAAGTTGGTTTGTTTATTACCTAGCTTATTTTAAAATATGAAATGCTGAAGTTTTTCACTCATTTATTTGTTTGACACTACGTGATAGCCGTCGGGCAGGAGACGAAAGACGACATTATGAGCCACTTTACTCGGCCTCTAGCACCACACTGTACACACCTTTAGATCTGTGCATCCGAGCCTTGGTGTTCACAAAGTTTTCTGGCCTCCTCGAAGAAATAGCTAAACATATAGCTGTCGCAAATCCTAAGTAGTGTTGGGATTTCCTCAATGCTGAAAAACAAATATTGATTTGCGATTTGCCGTTGAAATGGTAAGGTCTTTGCAAAACTTTAATCTTTCGATTTCGAGAAATTTGCCTGCGGGTTTACAACATTGATTATCTGGTTGGACCGAAGCAGGTACTAATTAGTACGCGTCAACGCGGAGTGAAGGAAGACAATCGGATGGTGTGAATCCTGATTATCAAATAACTTTATTCTTGTCTCCTTGCCCTCCCCTTCCCTGCGTGGTTAGGTTGTAGAGAGAGAAAAACGATTAGGAGAGGAAAACTTGCATGTCTTTGGTTGATTTGCTGGCGGCCACTACAGCAGTTGCACCTTAGTCAGTAGAAGAGCGGCGAGTGGACGCTCTCGATAGCCGTCCGCAGTGCGTCAGCCCAAGCCTCGTTAGTTTAGGCTGGCATTGAAGCTGGTGGTCTTGGCGAAAATATTTAGGCTGGCTTTGAAACTGGTTGTCGTCTTATAAACTTTCCTGGGGGAGACACCACTGCATCTTTGTTGTCCATGTGCACTGGCTTGATGCGGCGCAGCAGCGTAACCTCCTCACGACTGCATTTACTCAGGGTGAAATGTTTTTTTTCCCCGTGGCGGAAGACTTTGAACGGCCCATCGTGGGTTGGCTGTAGAGGTCGTCGAAACACATCGTGTCGTAAGAAAACACGGGATCGATGCGAGCTGCGGGTCAGCGTGCACTACGCGCGATCTCGGAGGCCATGGAGGCCCTGCGTGACGTTTTCTCATGACATTGCGAAGGCGCAGTGTGTATAGTCACTACAATCTATGGATGCTTCTTTGAGTCGTGCGTAAAGAACTGTCCCGGCAGCCTGAGTGACGTACTGTAGACGAACTCAGTGACGCTGCAGCCAATTATTTGTTTTGGCGTAAACCTTTATGCTGAAAAGGACAAGTGGTATGGCCTCCACCCAGTTGTGTTCCTTGGATGCGGCGAGAGTGACCTTCAGCTGACGGTGAAAGCGCTCCACCACGTCATTGCCAATAAGGTAGTAAGCCATCGTACGTCTGCGTGAGGTTCCCGTGAGCTGACTGTTAGCAGGGTTGCCAGGTCTAAAAGACAAAAAATCGGAAAAAACTATGCAAAATGTAGTCAACTTTGTCCTAGGGCAGTAAAATTAGCCGAACACGCACGTGCGGAAACTTCTTCCACATTTTAAAGTAAAATACAGAAAGCAAAAACCTTTCGACGAAAATGCATGTGCTGCATGAAAAAAGAATAATTGTTAGGGTTTAACGTTCTAACATTGCAATATGATTATGAGAGACGCTGTAGTTGAGCCAGAAAGTCAACTTGGTCCTGTGCTTGCTGCTGCCACTTTATAACCGCAAACTTTTGAATCTCGTCTGCTCACCTAACTTTATCTCCCCTCAGCCCGCATGCCTTCTCTTGGAATCCAGTCTAAAATAAGAATAGGGTGGAGTACATTTGACATGCATTCTCAAATTATGAATAAATTGCTTCTCTGTCATTCAAGAGGAAGGTACATAACAGCTGCATCTTACCGGTACTTACTTGCGGAGCAGAAACCTGGAGGATTAGAAAGAGGGTTGAACTTGAGGATGACGAAGCGAGCAATGGAAAGGTAAATGATATGTGTAACTCTTAAGTTCAAGAAGTGAACAGACGGGGCACACATGGGTGTTAAATATCGCCATAGTCGAAATCAAAAAGAAATGGCCATGGGTCTAAGTTACTATGCAAAAAATGCTATATTTTTGTGCTCATATAAAGTCGCCGTTGAGCAATAAGTGCTCTGCAAAATGAGGTTCACAATAAAGTAAAAACGTGATCAGTGCTAAAACGAATACCACGGACGAGATCAAGACAGAATATGCGCTGTACTCACAACTGAAACTCCGTACAACAGTTCTTGGTGAGTGCCTACAGGACATCCAAAAGGTTTTTATTGCGACAGCGTTAAAGACTTCGTTTCGTGGAAATTCCGGTGTTGGCGTCATTGGTTGTGAGCAAAAAATCACAATCTTGTGTGTTGCCGAAAAATTCAGAGATGATTTTGAATTTAATAATAAAAATTTCCAGGTCCGAGTGAAGATACAACCCCCGTCGTTTGGATGGCAAGCAAGTGTTCTACCACACAGCCACGCGTCTACTTTGTCGTACAGTGAAAGCAACTTTCTCTGCTTGGAAGGTTGGTGAAAAAAAATAAAAGTTGCCAAGTTGGCTCAAAGTAACCAAACCTGGCGTAACCCTGCGTAAAAGGAACCCCCGAAGCGTGCTGTTCAGTCAAACAGAAAAGCACTCGCAGGCGGCGGTCTCAGTGATAGGGATGGCTCCCACCCAGTGGGTGGACCTGTACACGCAGGTCGGCAGGCAAGTCTTGTCCATGGCAAGGTGGCAGCGAGCCGACGATGTCCAGGTGGACATGATCAAAAGCGGGAATACGGCGTTGGGCGTGTTCCCAATGCTGTCTAGGCGTGGCGTTGAGCGCTGGCACGCTACACATTCACGGGCCCAGCGTCGGACGTCCGATTAATGCATGGCCAGACAAACCTTGCAGTCACCGGTCTTTGGGGGGCTCTGATCCCTTGATGGGACAGTCTGTGCAAGGACTCGACCACGTGGCGAAGGAGGCTAGCAGGCAGGGGCGTAGCCAAGAGGGGTATTCTACACCCCCCCCCCCCCCTACGTCCACACGCTCCCCGGAAAAAATTTCGGATACGCCTCTCGCGTGAGCACAAGACGTTTGATGACCAGCACCAAATACAAAAAAATTGGCAGCATATCCACGGAGTGAATGATGAAGAGTGGGGCGAAGCATTCGTCCGTCCATTCGTTCTTGCTTCCTTCCGTCTGTGTAACCATCCATGCGTCCATCCACCCGTCCGTGCGTGCGTCCGTTCATGCGTCCATCCATGCATCTGTTTGTGTGTCCGTTCGTTCATCTATTCAACACTCCAAGTCCCACCATCTCGCATCTTTTTATTATATATTCCCCATATAGAAGCACCGCCATCCAGCGGACATTCCAAGGACTAAACGAGAGGTGGCACACGCACACTTTCTAACAGCTTGCGCTTCGGGTCTACTTCCCACCTTTAACCACCTCGAGTTCATTCGTGGTATATACTAGTTCATTGTATTCATGGCACTGCGGCTCAACGCTCGCTAAACCTTTCTAAAACTAAGGTGGTTACACCCAGCGGGTATAACGTAGCAACCCTTTCCCTTCAGATAGTGCTCAATGTACATGCAATGGCTGCTAATGGGGATCGCAGCGTGCACGTTAACTAAAAGCCGAATGCTCCTGTCTCTCATACCCCATTAGCAGCCATTGGCATGTACATTGAGCCCTATTTTCTGTTGTTCAACAACGCACAGAAGGAATCTCTCACCGGCACCACCTTGGAGGTCAAAATGTTTGCAGGTTAAAGTGTAAAACTGGTTACATACTACGCGGTACGAACGGGTGCCGCTATAAGGAGCTTCGCCCCTAAAACAACAGCGCCAAGCACGAGAAAACCCCGTGACAACACTAACATGTGGCAAATAATTGCGCAAGAAGGTCCAACTGAAATGTGACGCGTAGCTACGGAGCACCACGTTTGATGACCAGCGTTGCTGGGTCGTAAAACTTGTGTTCGTGCCCATATAATGTCTAGCCGCTGCAGTGCTTTTCAATTAATGCTCGTAGTTTTAGCAGCGCTTCGTCCCGTCTGTCTCATCTTGTTTGTAATGTTTATTGCGCTTTATTTTTACCAAGTATGCATCACCAACAAGCCTGAACTTCTACGCTTCTACAATTGGAATTATTTGTATGCCTTTTCACATAGCTTTACCGCACAGGAGCAATACACATGTGAGCGTTGCCGTACAGCACTTATGTAAAACGGCAAAGCTAACCACTCCCATTTGTTATTCAAAAAAAATGTTTTTTTTTTGTTTTGCACAACACTGGCGTAACGTTGTGAAGACGACTTAAAACTATATTTTGTTTGCACATCAGTGATGTTTTGCGATGATGCTAATATAGAAGAACCGAGAACTGCGTTGCGAATGCTATACGAAGAAAATTTTACGTGGCGGCTTGTAAGCACGCCTTTTCTATTAGTATATATATAGGCTATGTGGCACAGCATGGCGCAATCGAAAGTAAGAACAATGGTACTTTGAGATTGTCCTTTTTATTTTAGGGGCGAAGCTCCTTAAGCCGTGGGTTGTGCGTCTCCGATGTATGTAGTAGTAGTAATTGTAGTCGTAGTAGCAGGTATGCACCTCTCGTTTAGCCCTCGGTATGCCCACTAGATGGTGGTACTTGTATATGATGAATTTATGATAAAAACTTGAAGATGCAAGGTGGCGGTACTTGGAGTGTTCATTAGATGAACGGCCAGACGGACGGATGGACAGACAGACAAGCAGATGGATGCAAGGGCGAACGAACCGACAGACAAGCAGATGGACGGACGGAATGACAGATGCACGAACGAACAGATGGACAGACACACGGACGGACGCAAGGACGAATGCGGGGACGCACGGACGCATGGATGAACGCACGCTGGATGCACGGATGAATGGGCGGACAACGGATGCATTGACGGACGTATGAACGGAGCTACGGACACTTCACCCCACTCATCAATCATCATCATTCAATATGTGGTTGTGCTGTGTTTTTTAGGGGCCAAGCTCCCTAAGGCATCACCCGATTGTCGTCTGTAGTAACCACCTCTCCTTAGTTTTTTAACATGCCATAGATGGCACTACTTGTACTTGTAGAAGAAGACACAAACCCAAAAGTTGGTGGGATGAGGAAGTTAAGAGAGCCATAGCAAAACGTCAGGAAGCCTCTAGGGAACACAGACATGCTAAGCAGCGGGGTGAACCGACAGATGATATTGAAAGAAAATAAGAAACCTTTCTAAGCTGTAGAAGGAATGCATCCCTTCTGATCAATGAAAAGTTCAGAAGAAAGGGAGCTCAGTGGCTGGCAGAAGTACATAAGTACAAAGATAGAAAGGCAGCTGCGAAATATCGGAACCATCGAAACTCCCTGAGAAATGAGACGAGCTTAGAGCAGAGGTTTATAACTACAGCCCAAGGTGCTAGGCTAGAAGGGGACCAAGCTATTGAATATATAAGAACAATGGTGACAGAAAAACTTCAACAAAGTGTTTTATGCACCACAATAGACAAGGATGAATCAAGTGGCGCAATGGCCTCATTTTCACAACGAGAGTGGGAAATGGCTGAGAAAAGAGTTCCTAGTAGTACATCAACCGGCCCAGATGGCATTCCAATTTTGCTAATAAAGACATTAGGTCCGAAGTCTAAGCAGGCTTTGAGAGAGGCAGTGAGCAAACTAATAATCGATGGTGAAGTTACCGATGCATGGAAACTTAGCAGGATGAGCATGATCTGTATATAAAGGAAAGGGGGACAAAGCTAACATAAACGACTACCGTCCTATAACAGTGACATCAGTGGTCTACAGGCTGGCGATGCAGATTATAAAGGAAAGACTGCAGGCATGAATAGATGATGAGGGAGTGCTGGGGGAACTGCAGAATGGGTTTCATAAACACGGGAGGTTGCAAGACAATCTGTTGTCACTGACGCAGTGCATCGAAATATCAGAAAAGGAACACAGGCCCCTGTGGCTAGCATTTTTGGATATCAAGGGAGTGTACGATAACGTGGTTCAAGAGGAATTGTGGGGAATACTGGACACACTAGGCGTGGAACATGTAGTCACTAATCTTTTAAAGGATATCTATAAAGGTAACATGGTAGTTATAAAGTGGGAAAAACAGGTATCCAAGCCTGCAGAAATCAAACGGGGGCTTAGGCAGGGGTGTCCCCTGTCACCCTTATTATTCATGATGTACCTACAAGGATTAGAGGCCAAATTAGAGGGAAGTGGACTGGGCTTCAACCTTTCTTTTGTCAAACAAGGAAAACTCATTGAACAGGCACTACCAGCATTGATGTACGCAGATGATATAGTGCTAATGGCTGACAACAAGGAAGATTTGCAGAGATTGGTGGACATCTGCGGTAATGAGGAAGATAGGTTAGATTTCAGATACAGTAAGGAAAAATCAGCAGTCATGATTTTTAATGATAATGAAGGTAGTGAGCTTAGAATACAGGAGGTCAAGCTAGAGATAACAGATAAATACAAATATCTGGGCGTATGGATAGGCAATGGTGCCGAGTACCTAAGGGAACACGAAATATACGTGACGACTAAAGTTAACAGGAATGCAGCGGTAATGAAAAACAGGGCGCTGTGGAATTACAATAGGTATGATGTTGTGAGAGGAATATGGAAAGGGGTCATGGTTTCTGGGCTGACGTTCGGCAATGCGGTCTTGTGCATGAGATCAGAAGTTCAAGCAAGATTAGAAATTAAGCAAAGAGGAATAGGTAGGCTTGCCTTAGGAGCTCACGGGAAAACACCAAATCAGGGAATACAAGGTGATATGGGATGGACATCATTTGAAGGCAGGGAAGCTAGCAGAAAGACAAAATTTTGAGAAGCGATTGAGAGAAATGGTGGAGGAGCATTGGGCTAGGAAGGTATTCAGCTACTTGTACACGAAGAATGTCGACACAAAATGGAGGAAGCGAACCAGAAAATTGACTGGTAAATACTTAGAAACAGCAGGGGGCCAAACCAAAAAGAATTATCGGTTAAGAAGAAGGTGAAGGAAGCTGAGACCGATATGTGGAAAATTGGCATGATTAAGAAGTCCGCACTAGAGGTCTATCAAACTTTTACACAGGAAATTGCCAAGGAAGGGATCTATGATAATACTCGGGGTAGTTCTCTACTGTTTGAGGAAAGGACGGGAGTACTGCGAACCAAGACATATCGGCCCAAATACGAAGGGGTAGACATGGTATGCAGTGCGTTTGGAGAGGAAGAAGAAACTGCCGAACACTTGATAATGTTCTGTAAAGGGCTTCATCCTATAGTTCAGGATGATGGTGCAGAGTTTTTCAAAGAACTTGGGTTTAGGGACAGGGAGGGCAAAATAGACTTTAAGCGGGTAGAATTAACTAGAAAGAGGTTATCTCATTGGTGGCTAAAGCCAAGGCACGAGTGAAAATTAGACGCTTCACGGCTAAGTACGAATCCTCAACCTCACTTATTAAAAGAAAAAAATAAATCTAGTTTTTGGTTCATTAAGTATTACGGCTTGGTGGTGCTAGCCACCGCCCGATCTAAAGGGTACAGCCACATCCCATCCATCCATCCATCCATCCATCCATCCATCCATCCATCCATCCATCCATCCATCCATCCATCCATCCATCCATCCATCCATCCATCCATCCATCCATCCATCCATCCATCCATCCATCCATCCATCCATCCATCCATCCATCCATCCATCCATCCATCCATCCATTCCATCCATCCATCCATCCATCCATCCATCCATCCATCCATCCATCCATCCATCCATCCATCCATCCATCCATCCATCCATCCATCCATCCATCCATCCATCCATCCATCCATCCATCCATCCATCCATCCATCCATCCATCCATCCATCCATCCATCCATCCATCCATCCATCCATCCATCCATCCATCCATCCATCCATCCATCCATCCATCCATCCATCCATCCATCCATCCATCCATCCATCCATCCATCCATCCATCCATCCATCCATCCATCCATCCATCCATCCATCCATCCATCCATCCATCCATCCATCCATCCATCCATCCATCCATCCATCCATCCATCCATTCCATCCATCCATCCATCCATCCATCCATCCATCCATCCATCCATCCATCCATCCATCCATCCATCCATCCATCCATCCATCCATCCATCCATCCATCCATCCATCCATCCATCCATCCATCCATCCATCCATCATCCATCCATCCATCCATCCATCCATCCATCCATCCATCCATCCACGCTGAAAAATGCAAATGATCCGACACCAGAAGGTGTTACTTGTAGAAAAGATAATAATAACAAACTGTGAGTTTCATGAAAACAGGATTTACGTCCCATGTACGAAAGGAGAGAGAGAGAGGGGGGGACGATCGTGCGACTGCGATCGCATGTTTCAGGGGCGAAGCTCCTTATGGTGTCAACCGACCGTCCCCTTCGTAACTGCCGGTTCCACATACCCGCTCCTCGTTAATTCTTCAACCGGCCATAGAGGGCGGTACTTGTACTATACCCTGAAAAATGCAAATAGTGCGACACTAGAGGGCGTTACTTGTAGAAAATAAGGATTGACGTCACACGTACGGAAGGAGAGGGAGATGATCGGGTGACTACGATAGCGTGGTCTTCAGCTGCGCCGTACGCCAGGAAGTGCTCTATAGTACAATAAAAGCGCTGTTTGGCGCGCGCGCACATTCAGAGGCTCGGTGACGGAGATTGGACAAGGCCGCTGAGTGGCGTGTGCCACTCACGCGGATCGCGGCTCGAAGAAGGCGGCGGCTCGCACTCGAAGAAGAGACCCTGACGTGTGGGCGCGCGAGGACTTAGCAGTGCGACAACGGGAGGCTGAAGCGGCGCGGCAGCAACGTGCGGACCCAGCTTCGCCCCACTCTCCACCATTCACCACGCGTGGATATGATGTCATTTTTGCACAGTTCAGGCCGCTAGAGGCTCTGATTGGTAATAGGGACACTCTGCCGTAAAGGGCGGAAAACTTGGCTATGAATTTGCGTAGCTAAGGTATTAGGCAAACTTCAAAAAATACAAAAAACTTTTTTTTAGCTAGTGGCACACCTGTCACCATCCCTTTATTATGCGGATGCTCATTGCCAATCAGAGCCTCTAGCGGCCTGAAGTCAGATACAAGCAAAGTGGTTATTCTCCAGTAACTGCGCATGAAGATCATTCAAATTTCGTTCTATAAAAATGTTATACATATTTAGCAAGGTTTTGAGAGAATTACCTGGTTTTCAGAAGCATAAAACCTTTTGTCAGTTGCTTTTAAAGTTTGAAACACAGAAAGTATCTTTTGAATACAAAAATTCTCTGTGATGCGTTTGTAACAGGAGCCTCTATTAGAGCAGATGTTTTTCAAAGCGAGGTTGTTCTTGTCATGTCTATCTATCAGTATGAAATATCAAGCACCAAGCCTGATACTGAAATATCAGGCTTGAAGCGGTGCGGGATTAAAGCTGTTGGAAGGGATTTTGAGCAAATAGCCGGTTTTCTCTAATACTATTGGATTACGCAAGTATTTGTTTAATAAACATTCAGTGCATTCGTGTCTATTTTAAAAAACAGCCCTATGTCTACACATTTTCGGAGGGCTAGAAAGGATATATATATATATATATATATATATATATATATATATATATATATATATATATATATATATATATATATATATATACAAAATCATGCATGCAATCGCGCGTGTTCATTCAGTAAGTTCCTTGGTGTTCCTTGATAAATTTTCGCACGAAGAATTAATATTATAGGACAATATGAGCGATTTTCCTTATGGCGTTGCGAAGGGGGCTGATATCTGGCTAACTCGTTAACAGCAATATTACTAACAAACGAAAATAAAATGGGCCTCTTTACTCGAACGTGTGCTCGGTGTCACTGTTGCTGGGAAAGGTTTTCCGAGCTTCTATCGAAGAGACAGACGTGATCCAAAACACTGCTTCCTAGTCAACGCGTGCACGATAAAGCGATATAGTTGCCTTTTTTTCACTTAAGAAACCATTAACGCTGGAATCGTGGGGCGAAACCGGAGCAGCTTCGGCGATATCGCCTGTGCCGGTATCTAACTGGTCCCCTTACTAAAATCCGAAATATACAAAACTGACTGCAAGGTGGAATGTCGGATACCATATCACGTCAATTCGGTGCATCGGCATTAAAGTTACACAGCTGTGGGAAAGAAAGAACACATGGCTGTCAACATAATTGCGCTCCATCAGAGCCTTACGACGATGGCTCCTTTTCAATGCGTGTTACAAGTATTCCTCAAGGAAATTTGAGCTTATACATTTGAGGGGCGTTTCTTGGCAGTCACGGCACCCTGGAGAGCCTACGGACGCACGATGAAGAACTTCGCCTCGTGAATGGACCATTTCTGATGCTTCCCTTTCCACTGCGGTGCACGGAAATAATGAGGCTCACTATCTACTATAGAGGCGGTGCCGACATCGGCGTATGTGCGATAGCGTCCGTGTAGCATTTCTCTACTCCTTGTCTTTTTTTCCCCCTTTGCTAGCCAAATCGCGACTTCCATCGTTATAGTGTGAGACCCATTTGGCCCGGTCCACCGCTCTTGCCTCATCAGAGTCAGTCGGCCGCCACAGCTGCCAGCCAGTTAGTTGTTCAGTATGCGTGAGATAGTCGGCTGCGGCCGATACTTCGATGGCCGTTAAAAACCCGGCACGTCGTCTGGGAAAACTGGCCCTAAACTCCACGGGAGACAAAAGTCGCAGAAATAGTCTCGTCGCCGTAAGGAGGCGTTCTCACGAATCGAAGTGTACGGCGCCGTGTGTACGCCATTGGAAAACGAGAAAACGCATACAATGGTGCAGACGTGCGGAGCGAGCCGTTTAGTAATTAGCTGTCCTTCGTTACGTGAATGAAGAAATTGGCCTTTTAATACACTCGGTGTTTGAAACGCCCATGAAAACAGGTGTTTGGAGTTTCTCGTCCAGTCAGTCCAGCCTTGATTCGGGCAAGTTGTCACATATTTTAGGTTAAGCACTTTGCAAAATGAAGGATGTATTAGTTAACAAATCAAATTAAAGGAGAACATGAAAAGACACCATTGTATTAGTAGCCAAGAAGGGTAACGTATATAACTTATCTCCCTCCCGAAAAATCAGTGAGATGTAAGAAACTCATGATTAATAACTCCGTCATGGGAAGTGGTGTATGACACGAAAGTGAGCCTCACCTTCACGGAAGTAATTGATTGCTTATTGTACATTGATAAACCAGAGCTCGCAGTGTCTATTGGTGTTCGACGGGGATGCACCCACGCCGACGTTGCGGCACTTCTCCATCCCGACGACACGGCCCGACGACTAACGTTCATGATCACAATTTAACGCCTGAGGTAACAGATGTAGTTGGAATACACGTGGACGCAGGGTACTGGTGAATCCAGCCCAAACGTGACAACGACAAGCTGTAAATGTACCACGGCCGCTCGATAAACGAACACAGGTGCTCGTTGTGCACGCTCTTAAAGCATCGTCATTGCAGGAGAGAAACGCCAGCCTGCGCTCGCGTGCTTCAGGAACGCGAGAAGCAGAGTTCGAATCTTGAGCTGTGAACGCAGGAAGGCATTCCGCTTTCCCTTTCCGCTGTCATGTCTCTCGCTTCACCAAAGCAGTCAATGCGGGACATTCGCCCGTCGACGTCGTCGTCTTTCTGAGGCACTTACTGCAGCAGTTTTATTAGCTGTCGCTTTCGCACTCGAAAGGCAGTGGAGTATAAAACCACGTTGGCGGACGTGGAAGCTGCACTGCTTTCGCAACGAGCCGTCACACGACACCAAAGGCAAGGCACATAACAGTTTTCTACACAGAGAGCCTCCGTTGCGCAAAAATTACCGAAGGGCTCTCTATCTGCGCTCTTTAGTCCCTTGATGCGTATACTTCACCGCTCCTAGAGGGCGGCACCGCATCCCTGTCCGCGAAGAGCACTGCGAGAGGGAGATGTGAGAGATATAAGGTGCACTTGTGAGACCTCGCGCAGCTGCGTCGGTTACGCATAAACCGCTTGAAACCTATCGTCGCAGAGCGAGAAGTCGTGTGTTTGTCTCCCGCGTCATCCAAACCCATGAAACTATTTTCTAATCTTCCTTTGTCTACTGTTTGTTATCTTCATTTCACTGATGGCACTTCCGCGACGGAAATGATGTCGGCGAAGCCACGCTGGAACCCTGCATAAAACACTTTTATGCTGACATTTTTTTGAACAAGGGGTGTCGCTGCGGCCGACGTTTCGACAAGCAGACGTATACGTGTCTTCTTCAGGCTGCAACGTATGCGTGCATACGCTAAGGTATACGTAGTTGACACCTCCAAGATGAAAAAACCACACATAGTCGGAACGTTGACTCTATGGCGACCCCTCGTGTTTCATCTCATCAAGCTTCCACCTTCCCCTCAAAATCTGCCTTCAACTATACGAGTGAATCACTTTGATTTCTAGTCATGATGCACAGAAAGTATACGAACATAAAGTTTGGCACACAATTTTAACAATTAACGTTTTACGAGTTTCGCGCAAGCACCATACATACGAAAAGAAATATATAGCAATGCGCATGGCTGAAAGGATAATTCCTCTGACTAACGTGCTAAACAACAGGCTAAAGTTGAAAAACACAAGAAACTATAAATTGTTCGTTAACTCATTCAGTTTTTGTTTCTCATTTTAAACTATAAACTTTTCTATAAACACTTTAAACTATTAACTATAAACTTTAAGCTATAAATAAACCTTTCGCGCTGCATTTCTGTAATCCTTAAACGTACACGTGCCAGCGATGCGTGTACGTTATTCACCCAGCTCGATCTGAGACTGAGTGAGCCCGAGTCTGAGTTGACGCGTGGGAGAGTTCTCTGACCTATGCCCAAATATGCGACTTTTTACGCATTCGGAAACTTACCAATGTTGTCCAACACGTGCTTCGGTGACCGAGGGTTGCGCCACGGTCGATAAATCTTTTTTGCGCCTTCCGTCGGGCCGTTCTAGATGCTGGAAAAAGCTGCAAAGATTGGGGTCGCCTTGCCAATGCCTCCCAGCAGCGGTAGATATAGCGCGAGAACAGAACGGCGACAAAGGGACAAGAAAGAGACGAGCGCTTCTTGTCCTTTTGTCGTTGTTCTGTTCTCGCGCTATATCTACTATCATGTCATATACCAACTAGCCCAAACTGCCACACTCTTAACAACGTTCCAGGATACATTGCAACCATAGATAGTGCTTCATACAATAAACTCTTCACTTACGCCTCACTTGGACAACTTCACACGAGATTCTGCGTGAAGCTGCACTACTCGATCCATGTCTCCCGAGGTTATATCATCGCGTCGCAGCGACCTTGAACCACTGGAAGACGAAATTCAGTTGTGGCGCTGCAATCGTGGCGGAGTTACACGCCGTTTGATAATCAAAACTTTACCCTTGCTCGTTTCACCCTTTCCTTCGCTACGTTGCGTTGGTTGACTCGTCTCCCCGCCTCTTCGAGTGGTCCTCCTCGCCGCGAAAAGGTAGAGCAGAGAGCCCGTGCACCTGCTAGGAGAGAAGCAGGTAGATTATAACACTGTTGAAATGGTTACACAACGCCGTCAGCGTGCCAAGATAGAAGCTACGGCAGCCACCCCAGTCGCTTAACCGAACAACAAAAAGAAAAAAAAAGAACAACGAAAAAAGAAATGAAACGCCGTGTGCGCAGCTTTTGCAAAACAAAACCAAACATACGTTTCGCTCGTCACAACGAGGTTCAGGGTTAAGTCAGAACACCTTTTAGGGGCGAAGCTCCTTAGGGCGTGGGCTGTGCGTCCCCTGTAGCCTGTATGTAGCCACCTCTAGTTTAGTTCTTGGAGTGTTCACTAGATGGCGGTACCGTCCCCTGTATGTAACCACCTCTAGTTTAGTTCTTGCAGTGTTCACTAGATGGCGGTACCGTCTCCTGTATGTAGCCACCTCTCGTTTAGTTGTAGCTGATGATGAAAAGATGCAAGATGTTATAAACTAGAAAGCGGTACTTGTAGTTGATGAAAGACGCGAGATCTTATAAAATAGGAATGATGTCACATATGGCGCGTGTCATTGGTTGAAGGCAATCGTTCGATTTAGTGCGGCGACGTACGCTAGGGGGAGCGATGTAATAAAATCGAGTGGGCAAAATGTACAGAGGATTCATGGTTTACCAGGTTTACCTCCGGAGCTTCGCCCACTCATCATAATTCACTTCGTGGATATGGCGGAATTTAAAAAAAAAAGTGTCTTACTTATTCACACCTCGCGGATGAAATCTAGGAATATTTCGCATGGCGTGCACGTTATGAAGTGCATGGGCCCCATCAATTGAACCGATCGCGAGTGATACAGTTACCCGTCACATGTAAACCGAGTGCACGAACGCCAGCCATGCCTCGGAAGCTTCATGTCCTCACAGTTATACAGGCGCCCTCGTGAAACCGTTTCCTGCAGCGGTGTGACTCACCGAGAGCGCGCGTCACGCGACTCTCGCGTTTGCCCGTCCACTAGCGCAAGGCCGCGTGAGACAGGAGCTGCAGCGATGGATCATCGCCATCCCGGCCGAGGCGAGAGGGCCTCCCTCCGCAAGACAAAGCGACGGCACGCGGAGGAACTACGGCCGTGCGCTAGTAACGCTCGTTCACTTGCAGTTCGAGGGATACACCGTATAGAAACATGGTGACCCAAAGTGAGCCTCTTCGCCGGAGTTGCTGCAGCGGCTCTGAAAGTGTCAGTATAGCTACGCACGCGGCTTAATACCCGCGTCTCTACCAGATATGCAGCTACACACAAAAAAAATGGGGAGGAGGGGTTGGTGAGGAAACGGGGAGAGGCGAGGGAGCGAAGCAACACCGGAAGCTGCTCCACTACCGTCACTGGGCGTCAATGAGGGTGCGCGGGTCCCTGATGGGCGTCACTTCCGGCTTCTCGCCGTCCCTTCCGGAGGCACCAGTTTCCGGCTCATCGCAGCGCCATCATCATCGACGACGGCCTCGGCGACGCATCCGCGCGCCCGGGAGATGACACTCCCGAAATCCCTCCCGCAGCAGGGCTTCTTTTCTATTCTCTCCCGGCGTTCTCTCAGACTCGAAAACGCGCGCTAAACGAACCACTTGACTCGGTCTGAACCGTGGGAAAAGCAGCGCTAATATTGCCCGCCGTATATGCAGATATGGGTTAGTGTCATATATCCCGTCCCGTAGGGGTGTAACATATAGCCCGTGAGACGAACGATTGCTTGCCGTGTGCCAGTAGCGAACGATAGTTCAGTATTATTCGCTAGTATTGTATTGTATTGTATGGTATTGTACTCAAATAGTGAAACTTTAAGCCAGTTTTAACAGCTCGAGTGAACATTAGGTGTACCTAATGAGCCAGAGAAAATTCGAACGTAAGTCACATTCATTTTGACGTTTGTGTATTACGTTTGTACATTTTGTTATGGTTGTGTTTGTATTTGGATGTCTGTATAGTGAAAAGCGCAAGCATACCTACTCAATGCGAAAACTTTCCATCCGTCCGTCCGTCTTTCCCGCATTTAAGACGATCGTCTCTATACAAGGAACTAGACGTACAAAATAAAGTCAATTTTCTTAGTGGTACTGGGTGATGACACGGGTCAGGATGGTCAAAGGCGAGTTTATTACTGCTGGTCTTGCAGAATGTCAATATGCCTGAACGAAATGAATGCGCTGCACACCCGGTGAAAAACAAATGTAAAAGCATACGCCGTTTAAGAAACATTTCGTTGAATTTCGCGGTAGTGGAATGAAATCCCTCTCGATAGGGCAACGCAGAAAGCGCCCAGTTTTTCACACATTCTAACCTGAAAGAAGTTAAAGAAATCGCCATCCTGCATGCTTTCTTTAACTTTCTCTTGCCGACGGGAGGTGGCGTCATGTCGCACTGACGTCATAGAGACGCGTCCCGCTGCGTGGACCATGACCTCCATGAATAGCTGCAGTAACGCGCAGAAACAACGGTGTGTCAATTGACGGAGCTAGCTCGGACGTCTCGAGCAAAGGTTAATAAGCTGTCAGCGTAGATATACTCATGCTAGACAGAGCTAGAACACACTCTTAGTATTCGTGGATCTTATTTTCCTTTCTTCTAAACTGTTAAAAAGGTCGCGCGTGTTTGTACTTGCTGCTATTTACTCGTAGTTTACTTACAGTAATGAGAATATTTGTGCAGAACTTGAATAGTGCACACCCTAACACTTCATTCCCTTTACGTTGGCGCCCCCGTACAATGAGTGGTCTCCACAACTTGCAAAGTAATCTTTGCCGTCAATGCAAAAGTATACGCTGAAACTCTATACAGATGAATTGGAAGATAATGCAGTTGATTTGGTGAATGAGTATTCCATACTTACAATATGGAAACAAACAAGCGAGCACGCCATCAAACAAAAAAGAAACAGCTAAAAGACGGCTATTTACGCATAGCTATATATATATATATATATATATATATATATATATATATATATATATATATATATATATATATATATATATATATATATATATATATATATATATATATTTGCGTGTGTGAGAGAGAGAGAAACGTTCACTGTGCTTTAAAAATGATTGTGCATACCGGTTGTCAGAAACATGAAGTGAAACACCACACGAACACTTCATAAAGAAAGAGGGGAAGTTTTCTGCCACAAAACAATAATCACCGTCTATCTCGCATGACATTCCATGCGTTATCGCAACAATAGTAGTAATAATAATCGGTGAGGTCTTGCACCCCAAAAAGCGCGATATGATATAGAGCGACGCCGCAGTGTATGGTTCCGGAAAGTTCGAAAAGCAGGGACTTTTTGACGTATACATCTAAATCCATATACACGGGCCTCTAGCATTTTCGCTTCCATCGAAAATGCGGCCTGTTGTAAATATGCATGCTTTTTTTTTTTTTCGCTCGCTCGACCAAACGCTGATACGGCCACCACGGACGGCATTCGATTCCACGATGTTCGAGTCAGTGGTCGAGTGCCATAGACCATCACAGAGGGCATAACCAATATAGACCATCACGGAGGGTCTCCTAGCGTTATTTTCGCACTGACAGTCCTTCGAGGTCACAAGCGAACGGCGTGCGCACTTTTGTAATAACTTAACATTGCCAAGTTTTCGTAAAAGGAAACGGAAGCAAGCTGCCCGACGATTATTATTGTAAGATTTAAAAAAAAATGCTCCTTAAAGGGACCAAATTAGCTTCATTAAGATTTTTTAGAATGAAGAGGGAAATCGGAATATTTTCTTTTAAATTATTATTTTCTTGCTCATTCGGAGAGCCTAAGTGTTCACCGAGGGTGCCGGTCCACGTAACTCGGCGAAACAGCGGGAGGCCCCAGATTTATGTTCCCATATGCGATCGGTGCAATGCGTTCGTGCTAAAGAGGATTTAAGAGAAACGGATATTGAAATGTTTGGCTCGGAGATCGAACCCCAAAATGGCCAGCCCATCTCGCCCCGCAACACAATATGCTGTGGGCAGGCCGAGAGGGGAAAACGAACTTCGCAGGGCTTACAAGAACGGCCTTCGGGCACAATTCGATAGCCTCAGCTTTACACCAACATCTCGCTTAGCCCTCTTCGCCACGCTTATGTCGCGCAAACAGAACGTAAATCATGCTGTATTGGTAGCAAAATCCGGCGAAAAGCGCTTTTGCGAAATAAATATTACGCGGAGTGCTTTTTCTGTTTATATCCCGTTTTATAGCGGGTATCCTGGCATATATGCGATCTCCATATTACGTCACAGCGTGAGCTCAATATATGATGACGTAAACTCTAACAGCGCTATAGATGTCTCGCGTAGCTTCAAGCTAGTAAATAGAGCTGTAACGTTTTAAAGCATTAAAACGAGTTTTCCCGAATGCGCATTTCACCCTTAGTTTGAGCACACTTCGCAAGATGCCACTCGCAAGCAGCACAGGGACATTCCGCTCATGCTTTGTGGGGCGATGTAGATGTTTTCTACGCCGGCATGTCGACGAAGACAGCGCGTCTTTGTTTCAGAGAAGCTAACGGCAGAGTCATCCGCTGAGACGCCCCTGATCTAAGATATCGGGGGCCTGAGCCGACATGACGATAGTTATAGCGCGAGAACAAAACGACGACACAGAGACAAGAAGGACACGAAAGACACGAGCGCTCGCGTCTTTCGTGTCCCTCTTGTCTCTGTGTCGTCGTATTGTTCTCGCGCTATAACTACGTCATGCTATACCAACTAGCCCAAGCTGCCACACTTCTGAGCCGACAGTCTGGCCTTAAGGATGTTGAATGCTCGTCAAGGCTTGTGCAGCTATAGACCTACCACTGTTCGAAGTCTTGTTCCTAGATGGGTGTTATCCAGGGGTTCCGACCACACTTATATACACTGTGATAATGTATTGGTTGCAGAATGGAATGTACAGTAATTTTATATATAGTGAAAAATGTGGCACTATAATGTTTGGCAATGCATCAATACACACATGAAGATGCTGTACGAGAGAGCGGCAACATCTTGGTGTAAACAGGCCCACCCATCTGCTTAGAAAAAAAAAAAACGTTGTAGCATGTATATTACATGCTTGATTGAATCAGCGATTACGTCGCTGACAAGCACGTCTAATTTGAAAGTTAACGTAGATTTGATCATTTGTATGAAAAGAAATGCAATGACGTCGTCATTGCATTTGTGAAGCAGCTCTCTGCAGTGCCATACAGTATCATCCGTCATCCCGCTGACACTCGTTAATTTTGTACAACGAATGTTGGTATTGTAAATAAAATGAATGTTTGGCAAATCATGCCAAGCTTCTTCATCTCTATAAGATAATATTTGACCATGGACGTGCTAACTATGTCGCTAACTCAATCACTGCGGCTGCTGAGATTTTTTCAAAATGAAGCGAATCATGTACAGCCTAGGAATCTGTTACTCATTTGAAGCACTGTCGAAAGACAAAAAAAAAACATTGCAAGAGCGCAGCATCGTAATTTTACAGTGAAAGCTAGCTGTTATAAGATCAGAACTCGGGTCACGCGCAGTTGTCCACCGCCGCCGGCGTCCGTAACCACATCGCGCAAAATTAGAAGAAAAGTTAGCAACAATGACCCAGTGGGGCTCGAAACCGGGTCCGAAGGATGCCAGCCCAGTGAACCACCACTGAACCACACTGGTGCTTGGGACCTGTTTGCAAACTTGTCTTAGGCAGGCTGGATGTCGGCAAAGCAATCGCGTTAATACGGCTTATAAAGCGTTTTTAACTGCGAAATACCAACCAGTCGTCGCACAATCTGAATAGCGTAACGAGGGGGGTCGTCCAATGTTCCAGTCCATTACAAAGGCTTGTTTTTGTTCAGCTAATTAACTGTGGCGCGCATAGCCACTTCAACCATAATTTCTCATTGTCGTCAGCCACTGCATGAACAACTGGCGCAAAATTTCTTGCTAATGTTCAGCAATTACGACGCTTCTCAGAAGAATGACAAAAAATAGCACAGCGAATGCCGGCCTACCATTACCCAAAATATTATTATTAATGCCCTAGTGGGTATCAAGCCTACTTGCAGTGGTTACCTTTGGGGCGCCATCTTGGTCTGTTACACGGACGTATTCTCATTTTTGTATACATCACGACGTGAATGAATAAGGTCACGAAACGTTGAGTGCACCCAAACCGACCCTTTTCATGCGCACGCCTATGTACCACAGTACCCGGTTTATTTAGTTGTTGAAGATATAAGACGGCAGGGCCATAGCCCAGTATGGCGGCTCCGAAACCCACCCATAAGAAAACGCTTCTTCCTTTTATGCACGCCCGTGTGCTCAGATTCGGGTGCACGTTAAAGAACCCCAGGTGTTCGAAATTTCCTGAGCCCTCCACTACGGCATCTCCCATAATCATAAGGTGGTTTTGGGACGTTAAATTCCACATATCAATCATCAACCTTTTATGCACGGCAGTTTTTTTTTTTTTTGCAAACAGCAACCTCGACTTGCCCCCACAAGGTATTTCACTAACCTCGACTTGAACGCCCTCACAAGGTATTTCACTTGTCACCCGCGCTCTCGCAGCGGGCGATACCTGTGCGCCAACCCACTTGTATACTCAGATCATAAAGCATGAAGAAGGAGCTCCGAAGAAGACAGGTATGGCACGCTGTAATCGGCCCGACACGGAGACAGCACGCTTCCTGCGTTCTGGGGATCCCTCGTGCGAGAGCACAAAGTCGCCAACTCGGAATAGCGTGTCCGAGCTTGGCGCACGTTCCTCGCGCCACAACCGCTGACGCTACATCGTCGTGCGACAGAGTGCCGCTCCGCAGAAAGGACGGCTTATTTGAGAGGAAGGGGGGCGGTGTCCGCCTGTCGCGCAAGCCGCTGAAGCGCGCTTATCCTATAACGTATTGCCGCGTATTAAAGGATCCCTAAAGTGGCGCTGAAGTCACGAATGAGTGTTTGCTCTCCGTCGGGGTGCTGCTTGTGTGTATACGGGACAGGTGGTCCACAGAGAAAAAAGGAGAGCAATCTATTTCAAGTTCGGCTGCGACGATTGAAACATCAGCCCCTCGTCGCGAGGCTCGTATAATCCGAGTGTTTGCCGAAGACGCGATTGAGATGACAAGCGGCAAGGACCAAACTACGACCTGGGTGGGAAAGGGAACGAGTCCAGCCGTGTAGTATGTAGTCATAGTAGACGGTGTATGCATTTAGAGGCGTAGAAAGCCAACAGGTGGGCGTTAAGTAGCATATTACTTGAAAATTTACGGCGTGTGCGAGCGTAGTATATCACGGATACGTATTAGAGTGACCTTTTGAACGTTATACTTTGTTATGAGTACCTAAAGAAGCCGGGAGGCAGCAGGCGTCGTGATTGATTGAACAGTTGACCTTTGCAAGGGAATCGGGGGAATATAAAACAACAATAGAGAATGGATTTAAGTGAATGTGAACAACATGAAAACGGCAAGGGGCCCATGCTTCATACAGAAAAAGATTTGTGGCTCTTGATCGAAGGTATACATAATATCGGACAACGCACATTTCCCTATAAAAATAAAGTGTAAGGGCGACGGAACGCAACAGCTGTGATTTTCTCAAAGGGAAGTATTAAAGTCAAGATTTTTAATTAAACAAAATGTTTGTTTCCTTGAATCATCCTGCAGTTACAATTGTAAGAACGCGAGGGTGAGTGTAAAACAATCATTCAATAATTTACAGTCTAGCGTAGAATACACAAAACAAGCCCGTAATTAATGGTTACAAAAAACAAAAAAAAAACAATGAAGAACTATACTGATCACGATTTAAGTAGCCAAACGTTCATAGTAATATGCAAAAAAAACTTGTGGATAAACTTTAGCAGCTTACCGAAGTTCATCTGAGTGTTGAATGTCCAAGACAGTATCATGCTCTTCATTTAAGTTCGTGAACATGACATCTCAGGCGTGATTGTCGTGTCCATGCACTAACCAGCTTCGGCAACGTTAACCATTAATATATATTTGCCACCTTCAAGTTTTGTTATTGGCCCATTACACATCTAAGAGCTGCGTTGCGCCAACGCCTCCTCCATTTCTTTCAATGCCAGTGCAAACGCGTGCTTCGGAACGGGAGCCGTCGGTTCGCCTTAGTTCAGAAAGTGGTCGTAATGTGGCGCTACATGATGGGTAACGCTAGAGTAACTGTTTATGCTCCTCTAAAGGTAGCATATATACAGTTACTCTAAACACGAGGAATGCAAGACCCTGCTCCGCGAATCTCTACACAACCGAACAAAAAATTACTTCTTACGATTTCCGTCATGAGGCACTGCATGAAGGGATCTCTCCCCCATGACCGCAAAGCACACGCGAAGCTGCAGCAATGGGAGAGAGCAAAAAATGGCTAGAGGAAGTGAACGGCTTCATCGGGCGCATCTGGCTGGCATTTATAGAATAGAGGAGGCCTTGGTTCAATGCCACCTGAAAATATTTTCCTGCCTGCTCTCTGCTGCCGTGATGTCACTCACTTTGCCCGAGCGAGCACGCGTATGGGAGGCTGCGAATCCACTGCCACCATTGTTCCCCGCTAAAAAATAAAGCGTTCGCGGCAAGTTTTACATGCTTAATATGTGTACTCTGCCTTTTTTCGAGACAAAAAGGCGCTGGTTTAAGTAATGTATTACACTTGAAAGTGTTTGAAGATTTATCTGTGAGCCATTTTTTCTACGAATAAGTTAAACAATGTGCGTTATCGAATGTGTGGTCGATCTATAAAAGCAAAATTTTATGTACGACCAAAGGGACGTACATAACCTACAGTATCTTACTGAAGTCTGAGTGTTGAATGTCAAAGACAGTGTCATGCTCTTCATTAAAGTTAGTGAAAAAATAATAAAATTTGATTCATTATTTACACACACACACACACGCACACACACACACACACACACGCACGCACACGCGCACACACGCGCACACACACGCACACACACACACACACACACACACACACACACACACACACACACACACACACACACACACACACACGTGCTATCTAGAACATACAGAGAAAATGTTTCTCCTCATTTGCAAAGTTTTTGCAATTTGATTTGTACTCTTTCGAAAATCTGTCTTCATAGGCACTGCGTTATTGAGGAGAGTCTGTGTTGCTGCCACAAATATGTTATTGAGCACAATATCAGGGGGATGACTGCTGTAAAAGAAAACAAACCCTTTCGTTTCACAAACATCTCCTGTGACCGATACACTGAGGAGAGGCGTTTCTCGTTTGGTCTGGCCCCTTTCGCAGTGCTGCGTAACTTAGGGCCTAGGAAAAATGTTAGTACTGGGTATAGATTAAACCGTGTAGCCCGCGTGGGCGCTTTTACTGCACTGCTGGTTCTTGGACCGGAATATTTAGTAGTGGTTCCTAAATATTCTAGCTTGAAGTAGTAGAGCTCACACACATGAAACCCATTTAAGAAAGCGCTTTACCGTAAGTGTCCATACAGGCCTCTAGGAGGGGAGAGAAATAAACAAAAGGATGAGACAGGGAGGTTAACCTAGGAGAGCTGGTTTGCTACCCTGTACAGGGGTGAGGAAAAAGGGTCAGAACTAGAATAGAGATAGAGAGATAAAAATAAATTATAAAAAAATCACATGGGCATAGGCCTCTGAATTTCAAGGAAACATATAAGGTTATAAGGTGCTGGCAAGACTGGCGTAAAATTATAATAGCACAATAAAGTGGTTGGAACACCAGCAAAAAAAAATGCTATGCACAAAACCGATGCACTAAGGAATGGAACAACATTCTTTCCATTTTTCTCAACCAAGTGAACAGACGTAATACAGGAAGTCCGCTGTGCTAATATCCAGTAGCGAAACGTTTACCGACCCTGAAGGAAAAATGCCTGTTCTGAAAACGTATACTGCCCCGCGTGTTTGTTATTTTAATGTCAGTGCTTACACTGACAAGTAAGAAACACACATGACACTTTTATTTTAGAGCAAGAACGGAACATGGTGGAGATGGTGCCATGGGAAGGATTTAGAAATTTCTAGGGCGGACACACATACCTTCGGGTCATGAAGAAGATGGATGTCGACGTCAGCTTGACGAACAGCACGCTCCCATTTCTTTCTTCGGTTGCCCTTAGGAAACAAAAACACTCGCAACTTGGGTCCTTTGCCGAGATAATTCGCCACGCAGCATCGCCCAACCATTCGGATTTGCAGACGTACAGATTGCGAATATCCAGTGCACGAATCCACGCTTTAGTTTACCGACACAGAAAAACACAGTCTTCTCGAGTCTCTAACAAGCACGCCAGCACGCCACAAAAACGTTCGTCAGGCTTGAAAATCCATGTCTGTCGAGCGACGAGAGCAAGCGTGTATGTATAGGCACGTCTGCGCAGCGTAACACACCGGTCTAAACGGAAGGACGTCAGAGCCCGCTGTAGAAGCAGTGAGTAGGCCTGAAATTATCTAGGTGGCATTGGTTGGTTGCGCGAACCGAGCCTAATCACTAAGAACCATCGAGATAACGTTAGAGCCTTTCGACTCGATTACGCGAACCACGCAAACATTAGTTTCTTTAAGAGCATACGTGGCCGCTAACGATAATAACGCTAGAACATTCTACGGCACATGTTTAAATGCCGATGCACTTCACTGCTTATCAGTTTATCGACGAGCGTCACTCTGTGTGCCGATATCAGTGCACAGCGTGTATTGGTTGCGCTGTATTTGAGTTTCCGTTTTACGGCCACAAGTTGGGCCAAATGAAGTTCCACCTTGAAGTTGCCGACTGCTTTGTTCGCCAACGTCATGACTACGTGACGATATATAGAGCCGTCATATGTATATAATTTTTTTAAAGTATCAAGTCACGAGACCAACAAAAAAAAAGGAAGCGTAGCGCAATCTGCATTTCAGACACGTCGCAGACCACGCGCAAGTGAAACCGCAGGCGTGCACGTGCTCGCCCGAACTTATACAGACGAGGGTATACAGACAGGAAACAGCGACAAGAGAGTTTGGCGACGGGTGCGCCTTCGCAATCCCGTCTAATTTACCAGCGATCCCAACGCGCCGCGACAAAAGGAACAAAGAGGTGATCGCGGTGAGCTCAGTCATCAATCAACCGCCAGCCCAGACGCTTGCCGGCCGCCGCTCGTGTTCTCACCCCGGAAAAGAGTGGGCTGTTAGAAATGAAGAACAGTGCGGAAAAGAATGACTCCTCACCGCGGGCCCTGCGCCCAGAAAGCAGCGTCGGTTGACGGCGCGGCCGAAAACCCAATTTTTCAGAAAGAGAATTTGAGAGCCAGAAGAAAAAAAATATATGTATACATACGTTACAGGGGTGGCGGAAACGGAACGCTTCCACGTGCACTGTGCGTGTATCGAAACCGCGACGTTTAACCGCGCGTGCCTCGCGCCCCTAACTAAACTACAGAAGATCGCGCCGGTTGTTTCATGCGTGTTACAGGATCGATCTATCCAGGCGCGCGGTGGCCCTGCAGCGCGTTATGCGCGCACCATCCATCAACGTGTTGCTCCCGAAAGGCGCCTCGCATTGTCATTGAAATACTAGTTTCGCGCCGGGACTTACACTTTTAAATATGCGCGCTGGTGGTGGTGGTTGGTGGTGGTGGTGGTGGCACACGGTTGCGGCGTGAATACCGGCAGCTTGTTTCGCAGGGGTCGCGCATTTATCTTCCCGTAAAATTGAAACTCGAGCATGCGTTTTACTTACGAATGCTCGCCTTGGTTGCCATAGTGCCTTCCCTGTGCACCCCGTGTGGCAGCGGTTAAATTGCGTTTGGTCCAGCAGTCTCGTGCTTGTCGAGCTGACGAATACGTCTTTGTCCGGACTCTGCATGCTGCAGGTCTGTTCAACGGCTGTAGCTCGGCATGACGTGTCTTCGCGCACAGTTATGAGGAAGAATTCTACGCCCTTTTCTTTATTTTTTTTCTTTAATCGTCCTGCACAACATCATCTTGCGATGACGCAGAGAGTTTCGCCTATACCTTCAAGACACTGCTGGGTTGCGCGTGGTGACAGGCCCCCATAATTCAGGAGATGCTCAGCCGGAACGACTGCCGGCCATCCAAGCCAGGATAACCACGCCTGTTTCAATACAACAAGTACCACCACCTACGGCGCAGGATGTTAAAAACTCGTAGGTGTGCGCGCATTGTGTCAGTTGCTTCCCTGCTTACGCCCGTACCTCTGTGCATAGGTTCGTTGTCATCAAGCTACTTTTATCTCATCTCCATCTTCGTCATAAGGTCAAGGAAAATGTGCTCACCCCTGAGATTCTGTAGCCCACGTTTCTGGCGGCGTGTTTCGTTGGCTGAAGTAGCCAAAGCATTATCGCGCCGTCTTCACACTAAGTTATTTGTGGGAACAAAAAGTATAGGAGAAGAGTTCTGTTTTATTGGGTATCATTTTTGCGACCCTTTTTTTTTTCCTGTGAACCAACTATCCCCATAAACGTATCAGTCAATTACACAACACAGTTGACGAAATTACATTGAAATGGCTCTCTGTATGATGGCGGCCCTGGCTACGTGGAGGCCGATGGTGTTGAAATAGTCGCATGCTGAAAAATGCCAATTAATTTTTTAAATAAATGTTTATAAGGAAAGCGTGTTTGCCTTTAATTTGCTATGATCTCCCACCCTTCACGCTTGGCTCGCACTTTGTGTAAGTTCTGCAGCCTAATTTGCTTGTCACATTCTCCCGCAAGCTATTACCGGCTTAATACGAGGGATAGAATACGGTTGGGAAGGTCCATCGCTGACGTTTTTGCGATAACCATTGAAATACTAAAAAAAGAAAAATCAAATCGAACAGTTACGCGGCGAATGATTATCATTAGCACACTTCGAAATAGGCAACAAATAAATGCCATGAAACCAAGAGGGAAAATCTTGAAGTTTTGACTGCTACAGCCCTTGCATGTGACTCTACATAAGTAACAGGCGATATCACATGCGACTCGTGATAAGAAGGAGAGGGGGTCCGTTACAAATACTGCGTGCGGAATAAGACTCTGGCCGCCAGCTTATATGCAGAGTATGCGTTGTCTCGTCCTTGCCACTTACCTCATCATAGAACACGTGGAATGTCAGTACTGAACATTGAACCAATCAAGCTTTGGCGCTTTTCTACTATATGCTGACATCCCCACTTGCGCAGTCGCAAATGTTGAAAACGAAGTGAAAACAAAGTTCTCCCTTGTCGCACCGTAGTAAGTCGAGAAAAAGCAGAACGCGATTGCGTCGGCAAGGCAGGGTAAAAATAATTCACGACAGGTATTTTTCGAATATCGACCAAATAATTGATCAAGAACTAATTTCACCTTGACGTCCCGCGAACCAACAGCTGACGTTACGAATTGTGCCGCAAAGACAAGCGACGCCGGGAGAGAACACACTTGTTCACCGTATTATTAGAGGCGGAGGCCCCTTAAAGGGAACTTTGCACAAGCTTTGTAGACCTGTAAATAATGAAATGCCTAAAATAAAACAACACATGGGTGTATAACAGTTGTCAAAAAGTCATCATCGAAGTCTGTCGAAAGTCGACTGCGATATCATAAGACAAAAAATGAGCGAAGGCGACTGGCGTGTGCTGCTTCACTGCACGTAAAGTAGTTGTTGCGGTGAAGACTTCACAACGTGGTGGCGCTACAAGGCATCAAAGCTGCCCTGTAATGCACTGTTCTTGTATGCTATTTCGTTCAAACCTTGTCAAGCCAAAGTGAATGAGTGCTCACTTGCACATACATCTATTACGATGTTAATGTAGTTTATAGCAATAATATCTATAAGTACAGTTTTCTCGCTCTTGCTTTCCATCACATGCAGGCCTGTTCACTCGTCGCAGCGCCAAGTCACTTTTGATGCCATTATATTTTTTTTTAGTGGTGAACCTCCTCTTAGTGTAACCTTGTCTTGCGTCAGGCATAACCGGCAGTATCTCCCAAACAGTGTAATAGATGGCGCTGTCTCATCACCATTTCTCGCCTCATTTTCTAGACGGCGTTGGTCCAATTGAAGGTGTGTGTAATAGAACAGACGGAAGGACGTACGCACGCATGTGCTGAGGGATGAACGGATGAGCGCAGGGATGGGTGCCCGGACGGACGGACACTTCGCCCCCACTTGGAATTTATGCTTATATATATATATATATATATATATATATATATATATATATATATATATATATATATGGAATTTATGCTTATATGCCTGGAATTTCTTTTAATATCCTTGGAAATCTTCAAAAGAAATCGCCACGCATCTCAACGAAGAGATTGATGACGAGTGGGCAAAGCTAGGTCTTGAGGCCCATAATGTCTACGTTGAAGTCGCCGACTAGTATAAAGGACAGATGGATGGACGCACGGATGAACAGATGGTCGGACAAGTGGACGGACGCACAGATGGATGGACGGCGCAAGAGGTTTTTTCACAGCTGTGTGAAAAAGGATCCCATTTCGGAGATTCGCCCCTAAAAAGAGATCCTTTTTGTGCTCCCAAGGTGACCCTTGACTGAAGCACTCGTGCACACATGGGACATCGATCATGTCGCAAATATAAAATGAAATGTAAGCGCTCTACATTCAAGTTGAGCGAAGCGTGGAAAAAACCGGAATCCCATTAAAAAATAGCACTGATATATATATGAAACTATAGTCAAATATTAGCACTGATATACATCTTGAACTATAGACACATAGTCATCGCAATTTTCTTCAACTATATCATACTGGTCTAGTTATTTTCGTAGTGTATACATTGTATACGTCACTCATATCATTGCTTACTGTAACGCCTGTATTTTCACCTGCCATTTCCTCTCTAGTGTGCAATATAAAGCTTTTTTTGTTCGCATCAATTGTTGATGTTAATCCTTTCTCGTCCGCAATCGACAAGCATAGTGACGAACGTCCTTAGCCATCACAATTTCTGGCGTCCGCGACAGGACTAAGCTCTCGCGTTACATCTGAGAGCCTCACGTTGTTTGTGTGTGGTGGACGAGAATGGACGACAAGAGAAAGCTAGTTGAGCTAGGGAAGGAGATGGGGCTGAGTGGAGAGGCTTTGCTGGCATGGGTGAGTGCTGAGGAAAAAGAAATGAGGGACCAGAGAGCGAAAGATCGAGAGGAGGCACGTCCAGCAGCACAGGCGGAGCATGAGCGTGAAATAGCTCGCATGGAGGCTGAAAGGCTCCTGCTCAAGGAGCGACGTCTGTTCATTGTTGTGTGAGAAAAGTTGTTTTGTGAAAACAACTTTCTTGTGTGGGGGGTTATTGTGAGGATTCGAGAAAAACGACAACGACGAAGGTGCGGGACAAGGCACGTGCGATTACGAGGCAACTATGCGCAAATCAGCTGATGACTAGCGGTGGCCCATAGAAGTGGCGTGCCACGATTGGGCCACGTGTGATCATTACGTGGCGGTAAGCTTTGTGGCTGGGGACGAGCCGGAGCAGCGGCAGATGGAAGACAGCGGGCCGAAGCGTCGGACGCAGGCGATCCAGGTTCCGGCCAGGGAACGCGGCTGTCCACGCTACTGCCGTCCAACTACCAGCTGGGGTGGTATTGCCGGCACGAGCACTGCATCTTGGGGCGCGGCCTGGCCTGCTGTTCTCTTCCTTGCCGAGGGCATCGCGGATCTCGGCGAGGCGTCTCTATGGTCAGCCGTTCGGCACAGCGATGAATGTGGCCTGGCTAATGGTCACGGTTGCGCCGAGCATCGCGTCTCGACGCAAGCTGTTCGCTGGACGGGCTGGCCATTCCCCGCATGGAGCATCGCGTCTCCGATGCGGGTTGACTGCTCCGTAGCCGCACCCATGCCATCAAGCGCTGGTGTCACCAGAGCGTCGCACATCGGCAAGGGACGAGCAAGACGTTCTGCCGAGCGAGACGCGGGTGTGTGTACGGAGGACCACGGAGCCGGGCGAGGTTCGGGGTGGCCGAGGATCCAGGTGCCAGGGGAGTTCTGGCTGAATCGAGGATCGCCGAGCGGTGCCGAGCCGTACCGAGCGACGCGCCAGACTCGGACGTGGGCCGCGAGCTCATGAGCTGCAGTGTGCACCCGAGGGTACCTGGCGGTGCCCTGGCCAAGAAGAAGGAACGTGGGAAAAAGAGCTCGAGGGTTGAGGCCACGAAGGCAGACGAAGCGGTGCGCCGCTCGAGAGGACGAGTTCCTGGCAGCGTTCCTGAGCCGGACGTGGGACCCGTACGTGTCGGCCAGGTCGAGCTCCAGTGTGTCCGTTCGAGGTCGAGTTTGTCGGCCTGTACAAGGTGCAAGGACGGGGCCTGCTGAACGGCTCCTGTCTGGGTGCAGTGGCCGGGAGCAGGTTCGTGGGCGAGGCCTACCGGGCGTGGTCCTCGTGAGCCGTGGCCTGATCCTGGACCTCAGGAGTTGCGACCCTGACTGCTGGGTTAGCCGCGACGTCCGACTCAACGGCGCTGCACACGGTAGCGCATTCGTGTGCCGTCAGCCGTTCTAGCCGTGCCACCTTTGCCCTCGCGCACGTCGACGACCGCATCATGTCGGGACGACGGGGACCCAAACTGTGAGGCAGCGGTTTCTGCTTGCGGACTGAGAACTATACGCGCTGGACACTGAGTAAGCGTAGCCGCGAGCTCTCCGCATAATAGAGGTCTGACTCTTGTGCAGGTGGCGTGATGCTTGGCGTGTAGGGTTGGATATATAGTTTTATTTTCACCTGCCATTTCCTCTCTAGTGTGCAATATAAAGCTTCTTTTGTTCGCATCAATTGTTGATGTTAATCCTTTCTCGTCCGCTATCGACAAGCATAGTGACAAACGTCCTTAACCATCACACTTACACATGTGTAACACGTGAAGCGAGTCTTTCAAGCACAGTTAAAGTCCAGTGCTTGTGCCCTGCATCTTTTTTATGTGCGCTTAAATGTGTCTTTTGTGCCCTGTTCAATCAATATCCACTTGGAAAAGCTTTCACTTATCTGCATTGCAGTAAAAGTAAAAAGCACAGTTAAACTAAGAGTAGTGCTTAAATGCGAACTTGCCACTTTTCTTCAAAAGCTAATTTTGTAACGTAAACTACACTGGCCAAAGTTGAACAGTTTCGCGTGGCTTGCAGCGAGTGGTTCTGCGCAAGCGCGAGGAGCAGTGACGTCAGACGGTGCACAGTTGGCGCGCCGAAGAAGGCCTGGAAGCTCCCTGACCCCCAGTTCACACTGAAGCATCCGCTTTCTACAGCGACCTAAACTCTACTGACACCGAAACGCATCGTCGTTCTCACTGGACGCACAACGCGCCGCCGAATATGCCACCTACCACGGGTCGAACGCGGGGTGGATGTGCTGTCACCCGGTGGTTGTCGCGGCTTGCAAACGCCACTACGCTATCCGGTGGTCTAGACTTCGACGATGTTCGTACGCAGGAAGCAAGAAGAACTTCTTACTTTGCTGTCAAGTCGCCGTCTTGTAATGCATGTAGGGCAGAAAAAAATGGCAGCATATATCCACGGGGTGAATGATGGAGAGTGGGGCGAAGCATTCGTCCGTCCATTCGTTCTTGCTTCCGTCCGTCCATGCGTCCTTCAGTGTGTGACCGTCCATGCGTCCATCCATCCGCCCGTCCGTGCGTGCGTTTGTTCGTGCATCCACACGTCCGTCCGTGCGTCCATCCCTGCGTTCATCCCTGCGTCCATCCGTCCGTGCAGCCATCCGTGCGTTCGTCCATGCATCTGTCTGTCTGTCCGTTCGTCCATCTAGTCAACATTCCAAGTACCACCATCTCGCATCTTTTCATCATATATTCCGCATATAGAAGCACCGTCATCCAGGGGACATTCGAAAGACTGAACGAGAGGAGGCACACGCACACTTTCTTACGGCTTGCGCTTCGTGTCTACTTCCCACCTTTAACCACCTCGAGTTCATGGCATGTACTAATTCAGTGTATTCATGGCACTGTGGCCAAACGCTCGCTAAACCTTTCTAAAACCAAGGAGGTTACGGCCAGCGAGTATAACGTAGCGACCTTTTCTTGTCAGATAGGGCTCAATGTACATACCAGTGGCTGCTAATGTGGAATGAAAGACAGGAGAATTCGGCTTTTAGTTAACGCGCACGCTGCGAATCTTTTATTGTTCAACAACGCGCAGGAGAAATCTCCCACCGGCACCACCTTGCAGGTCAAAGCGTAAGACATGTTACGTACTACGACGAGGGACGACCGGGTGCCGCTTGAAGGAGCTTCGCCCCTAAAATGTGTGAGTACATCTTAATGGCTAGTGAAGGATCTTGCACCACGAACCATCGCTGTTACAACAATAATTGGCTATAATGAGACTGTCAATATCTTGAAGCGTAGCGGTATACCTCAGCACCCAATGGTTGAGTCTTCGTGGACTAAAAACAAAACGGCAGGCCCACAAACCACAGACACGCGTGTACAAACCATTCTCACCTCGGACGTTCGGGAAGGGCATTCGGAGAGCACAGACAAGCCAATGAATGAGGTCCGCTAGAGGCTCGTGCCATGGCCGCTACAATCGGCTATGCTCGAGTGCAACTGCAAAGGCACGACTGAATTTCGAAATTTGGTGGCTTAAGGTAGGGCCCTTTAACAATCGAAAGCAAATAGCATATATTTGTTTGCAGTCAGGCATACACAGCACAGAACTCGGTATTTGTTTCCATAAAAAAAAACACAAAAATGTTGCTTCAAAACCACGTGATGGGTGATAAGTCGGCAGTGAACAATAGGAAGGGGCTCCCACGATTGCCCGGTAAGAATTAGTTTGCAGTAGATTTACACTTCACACGAGGGCTTCGAATAACGTCGAATGACCTTTCCTTCACTCCGCATGTGTTTCACACTTTCATATATAGTAAGAAGACCCACTTAGCAACTAATTCTGTTCATTCCGAGACTGCCGTGGGTATAAACCATGGAAATTAAAGGGACCAGAGAAACATGATGAACTCAACGTTCGACGAAGGGAACGAATTCGACTTGCTGAAAATGGTCGCGGTACCAATCATCGTCTTTCAAAGCGACCACAAAGCCATTATCACTTCCATTATTCCTAAGAAATAATAAAACATTACCCCCTCCCTTTCCATCAGCATGTGTGGTGTTTGATGAAGCTTCGCAGGACATTCATTTTCGCAGGGCGGGGTGGCAGCCATCTTTTTTTTTTCATTTACTTGAATGTATAAGAGTTTGGTTTATTAATCAATTATGTAGTAGCGTAAATTAGGTACATATCAAGAGGCAAGAGGAAAAACAATGAAATCAACGGGACGCATGTTCCGCTTTGTATACCCTCTAGGGAGAAAATAGGTTAAGGGGTGATATAGCACGTTCTTCCCTCGTTCTTCCGTTTGATTCTTAAAAAAGTTTCAGTCATTAGAAATTTTTCATGTAATGACTATAAGATCAATCAGTGTTTTAAGGCCACGATGACTTTTACGGCAAAATTTGAATGTTTCGGAATAAAGCAGTGAATTCTGCAAGAAAAAGAAGAAGTGGATGGGAACATGGAATGGCGAGCTGCAGCGAACTCATTGTAGAGACACGAAAACAATATGTGGCTTCTATTGAGACACTATCAGAAACGCAGACGACTCGAAGTCGCGTGAAAAGGGTAAAAAAATAAGTGCTCTATTGTACTTCTACGGCCGCTGGATACTTCCTGGATGGCCGGGTTCCTTATTCTTGAGACGAAAAGGACGCAAAATAGTATGCCAGCTAGTACTTGAAAAGATGGCATAACTCTTTCAAATTCTATCACATTCAGAGTGCGTGGCAATCAATACCACATGGTTGCTTTGATTAAGCCAGTGGCTTATATATGCCACCACTACGTTCATTGTCACTGGTTAAAACCAAGTTAATTTTCTCCTTTCGCACGAGGGTAGGGCCTGATAAGGTTTAGAACTGCGTCATAAGGGCACTAACGTTGTACAAAATGTTCGATGCATAAAAGTATGTACGTACATTTCAGTCATATTGATCGTTGGCTCAATCTATACTTTAGCTTGGGTAATCTAAACAAATTACGATCACTAAAGAGTTTGAGCTTGCAAACCACAACGAAACGTTCGGCGACACTCCAACAAAAAATGGAAGGGCAGATTTTTGAGATAATGCATCGGTTGGTTCCTGTTTAATAGTCATAATAGCGTTTCAACACTATCGTTGATTCAAACAGAGTTCGGTTCTGGGCACGTCAAACCGACGAAGGAGAGCCTTTGTCTGCGCCACCGGTGAAACCGCGTCATGTAGATCCATGCAGTGGAAGCGCTGCGCGTGGGTACATCCCGACCACCTACTCGGAGAAGCCGAAAGCCTCCGTTATAGCACGTATCACGGGGGACGGAGAGAAGAAATAGATGGGAACACGCGCTCCGGACCGATTAGCATAAACCGAACGGTATCCATCACACCATCCTCCGCCATTTCCCACACATAGCCCCCTCGAGTTACACGTGCAGTCTCTCCCTGCCAGTCAGTGGAGGTGTCTGCACATCCGTAGCTGTTCTCTTCGCGGGAAGCAGCCAATATGAAAGTGAATCGTGGCCGAGGTTCAGCGCCACACAAAAGGGTGGCGCAGTCCGCGAGGCGGGATCTTCCCCTGCGGTGGTAGCCTTCTTCTCGGACACACGGGCTTCGTGGCAAAGCCACCCCCAACTACAAGAGCTCGCTCCGATCGGCGGTGGGTCGTCGTCACGCGCTGCTCCGAAGCCGTGTGTACCAGTTTGGCCGCGTGCGTTCGTGTTCCTATAGAGCTTCTACGCAGCTCGTCGTACCCGACTGTGATACGGCGGGGACCCTAATCCCGGCGTTTAATCTCGGAGACTCGGGGCCGAAAATGAAGTTAAATGAAGGCCTCCCCGCCATTGGGAGCACCGCCATCGCTCTTGCGAGATCCTCTCTCTCTCTCTTTTGTCACCCTCCTCCTTCCTGAGCACCCCGCGTGGCTTCACGCAGTGACAACCACTTTCCTCTCACTTCGCTGTTGCCGCCCCAGAGGTTTAGCGCGGAGTACCTCGCACGCACACGCCGACTTTGCTTTCATCGCTCCACGTTGACAGCCTTCGCCACTGTAATACGTTTCTTTTGTTTTGTTTTCTCTTTCTATCATCCACTCTTGCTGGTGTTTTGACTCTTTCGATTTCTGGCAAGGGCCGAGATTTGGCTCTCGTTTATACGATCACTCGCTCGCCTTTCGTCGTGCACGCCCAACCACGGACCTCTTTTTCTTCGCTTACCCGATTCGTGCCGTTCTGCGTCCTGCATGCGTTAAGTATGCGTGTCGCTGGTGGCGGCGCTGCTGCCCAAACGACGGCAAAAGTTTATCCCCGCGCGTTGGCCACATTTGCATGTAATTGGTAGCCGGCCTTCACTGGTGGCTTCATTGTTACTTATCACTCGCTTTTTGGCTTTCTTTGTTTTCGCTTACGAAGCGCTCTTTGTCCTTATCTTTTTAGCGCTAGTGTTTTGTTTGACGCTTGTTTTTTTTTAATTCCTCTTCTTTTGGCGTCACTTTACTCTAGAGGTGAAGTTTCGTACACCAGAGTCCGCAGTGATTCATCAGCGCGGTATTTTGATTGCATGGGCTTGTTTTCGCCCATTAGGAAAATGAAACTGATGTCGACGAGAGAAACTTAATAGATGGAACACGTGAGCGACTCACAAGTGAAGTAATTGGATGTAGCGGTTTTTCAGGAACCTGAAGTTGAGACCCTATATTGCGTGACGCGCATTGTCAACAGGAAGCCAAGTCGTTATGATGAAATTTGGATGAACAGTAAGACTACAAAATAGCATACTTCACACGACGCCCCATAAAAATGGTGCGGACTCGCTTGCAGTAAGTTATAAAGTTTTGACGCTTTTTAGCAAACTCTGTATTACATAAAACTTCAAGCATTCACTTATGAATTACCGTTAAGTGTGGCAGTGAAGCGTTGGAAGATCGTCGCAACTGGTTCTATCTATGCGGTCGCAATCACTAATGTTGATGTACGATACCGACGATACCAATAATCGAATTTGCATTTTCACGTAAGCTAAAGCGAGAGAAGGCAACGCTGTTAGCAAAACAACCAATAGGTTAACGGTATACATCAAACAATATTTTAAAATATTTAAAACGTTAAAAAAAGATAGATGGGCAAGCATCTACCTTTGTGGTGGGTCGCGCAGGAGTTCTAATTGCTCAAATCAGGCAAAAATGCTGAAGAACTAAAAGTAAAGAGGACAGAGAAAAGTTGAAGAAAAAACCGCCAGGCCTGTGCGGAACGCGCAGCACTGTCACATCGAAAGCTGGAAGAGCGGCCTTTCAGAGCGTTCTTTTAACACTCTTTGGGTACCTCCTGCAAGCACACTTGCAGGGTACCCACTATGCTTCATTAATCATTGTGTTGTAGGCAGGTATTCATTGTGCCATCGTTCGTCATTCTTTGGAGAAGCGTGGTGCCCGCTGCACACTTGCCGGGAACTTCGTGCAACGTGTGTGTGTGTGTGTGTGTGTGTGTGTGCTGTGGCTGACGACGATGAAGAATTAAGCCAGAAGCTTTTGTAATCCCCACTATTCTTCACATCCGATCGCCCGCAGTGAGTATGCGCTACAGTCAATAGGTGAACAAGATCAAGCTTTTTTGTCAAAGGTTGGAACATTCGACGGCCCAGTCGTTGCGCAATTGGCATTGTGCGACACCTGCAGTTGTTCATTTGCAGTTTTAAATCGCTTTATTACTCACACTGACGCGATTCCTTTCCCAACACCAAACCTGCCTAAGGCCAGTTTGCAAAGGAGTTACAAGCACTGGCTTTCTATAGCCGTTAATGAGTGTTTCGTAGAAGCTGTTATAAAAGTGCACGATGTGTATGAGACTGCCGACTGTGTTGAAGATGTAATACCTTTGTTTGATGCGTTATCACACATGAAACACGTGTGATGGTGATTGTCAGACCAGCTTGGCCTGTGGTCAAGAAGGCAATAAAGAGAAAAAAAAACCCGTCTTGGCTCAATGGTATAATACTGGGCTGGCACACAGAGAACCCAGGTTCAAATACCATTGTCCGCTTAATGTTCTTCATTTACTGAGTTTTTTTTTGCAATGGCGGCGTACAAATACGGCAAGCACGTGACCCGTGTTGTAATCTCTTAACATCTTTCGCCGTAAAATAACCAACAGGCATTTCATACACGGAGAAGCGTCAGCCCATATATTTGTCACGCAGTTCGTGCTACATATAAGTGCGTTCTGCTATAATGTGCGCGAGAGAAGAGAAGCGCAAGCTGTATTGTGACGGCTAGGCATCGTCACACTATGGTTGATTGGTCTGCTTATTTCAGGAGGCCATGGCTCTCTGCCTTCATGCAGCTTGGTTCCGTCGGCCCGCTAGGCCTAACCTGCATTGATCTTCTTGCTCGTCAGCAAAGGTCGTTGCCGTATCTGCGAAACGAAAACAAATATTTCTATAGAGGCTAACTCAACAATGAAGGCTGCGCGCTACATATTTTACAAATTTGGGTGCACTTCAGTTACCGAACTTCTACGACGAGCCGACTTACCGTCGTTAGCACACAGGGATCTTTTATCGTGACTGAAGTGTTTCTATCAAATAATCAAGGGGCATTATAAAATAAATTTTTCAGATGTGATTTCATTTTCAGCTGGGTACGCGACCAGACAAGGACACCAACTAACAGTCACCCCCCATCGCACACGTACTAACTGTTATAAGTATTCCATCTTTCCCAGAACTATTTCCGATTGGAATAAACTTCAGAATTCACAAGTTCTACAGCCTTCTCTAAGTTTGTTGGAGTCCCACCTTAATTAGCATTGTATACCAATCCTCTGTTGTTGTTGTACTATTTGTAAGAACTTTTTGTACCCGAGAAGAAGGGCCATTTCATCTGTGTTGAATTGTACAGTTGTTGTAAACCATGTATCCTTTTCATGCACTGTAACCCACCTGCTAAAATCCCTATCAGGGATTGCAGTATTTATAAATAAAATGAATAAAATAAAAGAAACAATCAATGCGTTCACCGATACAGTTTATAGGAAACGAAATATATTTGCAAGAAATCAACGAGATTATGCTCGAAACCAGCCGAAACGAGCATGGGATAATCGAAAGGAGTCACGTCTCACCAAGTCTTGCATGCAAACAGAGCGGGAGGCCGTTCATGTGTGCTTTAGTAAAAGTAGCGACATCCTGACACAGTGGATTTGACCCCTGTGAACGCATATAGATATTTAAAAAAAAAGAAAAGAAACATCGATGTTTAAGAGGAGAGGAGGCGGGAACCACGAAGACCACCCTCAGCAGCTCATTCGTCTCGGTCGGACCACTCTTCTCTCTGCCCTCTTCATCATTCTTTCTTTTCTCCTTGCAGTGTGGGAGCTTAAGCGGAACTAAGACGAAATATATTTATCAACCCCCAGGCGAGGGAAACGCCACATTTAGAGACACAACACATGGTACAGGCCTCGGGAACGGGAGCCGAGCTCGCGCCCGATACAGTCACACGGTGTTTCGCCGCAAGTGCTTTATCGCGTGCGCGCGTGATCCTAACATGGGAAATCACTTCGCTCAGCTAGCAGTGGGGAATGCTATTCCCTTGTGGACGGGAATAAAGGCCGCATTTTCACGGCCTCACGTTGAGTTCTGGCCAGAGGGGCCCGACGGGACCTCGACGAAGGACACGTATGACGTGTTTATGGTGCGGCTGTAGAGCGAACGCGTCCCGTATTATGTATGTGCAAAAGTGAAGAATGTCCAATTCGAAACGGATCTATACTCTTGGTATTCTTGGTGGCCCCTATACGCTATCATCACACGTGAAGCCGCGTGGGTTTACGTGCTTCGATCCGTTGTGCGTTGCGATCAAAATCCGTAAGTTTTCTTTATTTCACGGCTAACAACGCATCATGCAATAACGCATAATGCGACGTCACATGCACTAACCGAAACAGGTTAGTGGCGACTGGAGATTCGTCAGAAGGCCAAAAAGTAAAAAAAATATATATATATTATTTTACTTTTTAGCCTTCTAACGAATAAAGTTTTTCACCACCACCACCACCTCTGCAGATTAAGAAAGAGATGATTTAGCACATCCTGTGATTGTTGATACAAAGCAGCTGGCTGGTGGGGATTTGCGTAGAAATTATATGTCAACGTCGTGAACACGTCACGTTAACACAATAGTAGCGCAAAAATTTAAACACAAGAAATCCAACAAGTATGCAGGATCATTACAGATATTACGTAGATATGTCTATGGCATTGAACGTTCACCTAAGAAATGAAATTCCGGCTTCTTCACTATACCACGCTATTTTTCATTATGGCCGACGTAATATGAATCTCCATTGCACTTTCTTCTCTTCTTGAGGTAAAACCTATTGTTGTACCTTGGGTAACCTCTTTGATTTCATGAAAAGATTAACCCGCCAAATAATAATTTCGCGCTATGTATGCCATGGCGAACAAAAAAAATTCAGGGGATAGGGTGTCACAGGCCCGGTGTGGCACCCCCTGGCTACGCCACAGATAGATAGATAGATAGATAGATAGATAGATAGATAGATAGATAGATAGATAGATAGATAGATAGATAGATAGATAGATAGATAGATAAGGAGGGAGGTGATAAGGAAGGAGGTGATAAGGAGGGAGGTTAACCAGAAAAAAAATGTCGAGCTTACTTGCTACCGATAATTGTAAATGTAGAAGGCTGAGTCCCTGCTTACACTATAGAGCTTGAACCTGGTAAAAGTTGCAAAAGCAACCGTCTGCTTGCTTCGCCTCAAAACCAGGCGGAAAAAGCGCTCGGCGCTTCAACAAAGGCACGCCTTCCTGCTTCAACTGAGGCTGCATTTTAGCTGCATGTGAAAATCCGACCGCGAATTCAATATTGAGGTGAGGGACTCGGCGTCGGTGGTGACTCTCGTATCGAGCGCTTACGAACTACCCCGTTCGGCACGACGAAACTCACAGCTTCTGCAATGACTCGTCCCTCGAGAGATTGGCTTGAATTATTATTTGCCAAGTAGAAGCTGCAGCCAAGTAGCAGACTATGTATACGTAGCAGGCGTGCCCTACCATATTTCGTTTCGGAGCACGACAGGGTCAATCCACCACCACCACTACCGGGGAGTGCGCTTACGTAGCTTCTGCTAGTGCATATCTTCAAAACAGTAGCTTGAAAAGGTCTTCTCTATGTTAATAATGCATCACCAAAATGTTTGGTAAGAAGTCTAACAATAAAAAAAGTGGCAAAGTTCATGCACTGGTTATTGAATGGCCTTTCCGCAACACCTCAACCCAAGCCATTACTAAACACCTCCTCCTTTTGCTTGTTTGCTTGCTTGACCCATGAATTTTAGATTTCACCCAGTATATCCGGAAGATTCGCCAGGAAACTAGTGGTTAACATAAGAGGGGAGGGGGGTCAGAATTCTGATGAAGGAGCGGGAATAATTCGGTCGTCTAGGGTTTATAAGTAATTGAACAATGATTAGCTTATGCACCAATAAAAGTAACAATAGAACAATAATATGGAATACAATCAACTACTGAAAAAAGTTCGAAGTATCAAAGGTTGATTGCAAATAAATTAACTAGGAATTTTTGTTGTGGTACTAATAGATTTGCACACGGCTAAGCAGATGCTCCTCTTGCTATGGCCCTTGCAGAGATGCCCCAACCTCTAGTCCCAGCACACATGCACGTGTTTTACAACACTCTTCCTAATTAACCACCATATATGTAGGGGCGGGTAAGGGCCCAAAGACTATAAGTGAGCAAGTTATAAATGATCCAAACTTCTTTTCGGCTTATCATTCAACCCTGCGTTTTATTTTTTTTCTGTTTTTCGGCTGCTGGTGACGCAAGACCCTTCAAGCCCGCTTACAGTTGCATGTGATTAAGAGGGATCGGGCGGCGGCGGGGAGCCATCGGTACCTGTGCTGAGGAGCACGCGCTTTCTGGGTTGTATAGTTGGAGAAACCTGACCTAACAATAAAGCTTATTTCTCTTTATAACATGGCCTTACTTACAATGTTGTGTGCTTCGCAAAGTCACGCATCGTTTTCTAAGTGCCGGGGTGTGTCCCCAAGCTTATCGCATCGGTAGTCAATTACGCAGCGTCTCTAAACGAATTCACACCTAAACCAGATGCGAGTTCAAAAGACGCAAGTGACGCCACGCGCCCAGAAAGACAAAAAAAAAAGTTGCCCTTGCACAGCAAGCGCTGACGCACTACATCGTGCACCAGCGACTGCGGAGAAAGCGACGTTCACTCCAGTGGGCCACAGTCCCCGTTTTGTCACCAGGTCTCTCGGTTTTCGCGAGTACCATGGCGTCTGCCCACTGACTCGCTGACTCCACCTCCCTCACGCCCCGCTTTCAAGCTCGCCCTGTAGGCCACCTCCGGGTGCCACATCGTTTATAAACTGCGACAAGCCGAGATAGCCGAGTGCTCCGTGCACGACGCCTTATATATCGTATACACCCGTACAAAAGCAGCACTTTCCTCTCCGCAGCTATCTTGACGGTACATGGAGGGACTTTTTGTTCGACCTGAACAACTGATGGCAGCGGTGGGATGCCATCATCAACGTACTTCCTTCCCATCTCCTACAACTGGTGGCAGCGGTGGGATGCCATCAGCGAATTCCTTCCTTTCAACATCTAACAACTGGTGGCAGCGGTGGGATGCCATCATCATCTGCCACTTCCTCCTGCGACCTTAACAGCTCGTATAGATAAGAGTTCGCTGTGAAGCTAAGTAACGGCGGCCGTCGCTGCTCGCCTCGTTGAAACAGTGGCCGGTGCTTGGCTGCTGATCCACAGGTCGGGGGTTCGATAACAGCCACGGTGGTCGCATTTCGATGGAGACAAAATTGTAAAGGCCCTTGTACTGTGCCGATGCTAGTGAACACCAAAGAACACCAATAGGACAAAATTTCCGGAGCCCTCCATAACGGCGTTTCTCATAATATCTTATCGTGGTTTTGGGACAAAAAACTCCAGATATTTCAATTACCAGCAGCCGCTGCAAGGCAACATTCGCACGCTATTCTTGCACTTTTACGGGTTCCATATAACAAAGCATTTGAGATTCGAAGCACGCGCCACCTTTCTCACGGCTTCCTTGCATGCTTTAATATCTGGATGCTATAGGAGGATGAAACGCGAGCTCCGCAGCTGAATGAGTTACGATATACCACGGATTAGTGGCTCCTTATATATATTTTTGAATTGCCCACGTTGCACCTTGCCGAGTTGAGAGATAAATAGTTGCCTACTGGAGACGCAAATAAAGCAGGAGGTGGAGAGGTCGACATGTGTTCGAGTGCAACTAAATAGGCAAGAAAGAGGAAACAGTGCAAAGAGAAAAAAAAATCAAATTCTTGCGGTTTACGTGACTGAACTACGACACGAATTTGAGCTATACACTGTCGCGCAAGGAGGACGAAGGAATAATCTGCACCGCCTGCAGTTTTCAATCGTGCACCTAAATCTACGTATAAGTGGGTGCGCGACCGTCGAAACACACGTGGCCGCCATTGTCTGGAACCAAACGCACTTCCTCGAGCTTAGCGCCTTAAACGCCAATATGTGGCTTAATAAATGTTGAAACTCGGCGGGATTATGCATAGCTTCTCTGAACATTGGAGCGCAAAACAAGCCATTCTCAAGAACAAGAAATACGAGACGGGCGATACTTTCATAAAACTTCTTTTAAGGTTTGGCGAGCAAATTCTTGTTCTTGTTCGCCTATTAACTACAGCGCACACCCAATGTATAGGGGATCGGCCGAGAACTGAGCGATTTTAAAACATACTATAAAGTTTTAGAAATGTAGGGTAAATAATAGAAAGTTCTCAGATTAGGTAGGAAATTATGGTGCTTGATATAATGTATAAGCTATGTATATTAAAATTGAAACTTTCTTTTTCGCCAGCCGTGAAACGTTGCCAGATATTGCTAGCCAAGCCTCATGAAAAGACGTACACGGCTGGTGAAAGAGAAAGCTGAGAACGCTGCACACAGAATAATTCAATTCTTAGCTCGTAACATTTTCTTAGAACCAGCTTAATCATGGCCCATCACCTACATTATGTGCGAGCTGGTTTACTACAGGCGGAGAATAACACAGGCATGTCACCACTATATACGTCAGAACGCCATCAGGTCAGCGTTATTCATTAGATTCCAACGCAAATGTGCAACACATGCACAATAGAAAAGGACGACTGTATATGAGCGCTCACTATATGCCAATATAAAGTTCAGTACACAGCATTGTTGAAGCGGAAGCCTCAGGCACCTCATGAAACTTAATATAGAACGCTGTCCCGCGGCACCAGTGCCAGCACGAGTTGTGCAAAAATGATTATCATGTAACATCTTCACATGACGTCAACACATCGTCACAGATCTCCGAAATGTGTAATCTTTCCGTTATGACATAGCTGAATGTAGGAACAGCGCAACCTAGAAGTAGTCACTTCGTAACTACGGATGCAAAAAAACAAGGACAGGAAAGAGCGCTCTTTTCTGTCCTTGTTTTTTCGCTTCCGTAGTTACGAAGTAATTATACTTCTAGGTTGCGCTGTGCCTACATTCAGTTATGTCCTACCAACTTGCCCAAGTTTCCACGCTTCGTTACTATGACGTCACACAACAAGACCACCGAGTTGGTGACGTGCTGGTTTCGTCACTCTGACGTCACATGACGTGACTTCACCTAATAGCGACCTCACATGGCATGTAACTTAGCCAATAGTGGACCGATCTTGGAGGCAGTGCAAAACCATGCACGCTAGGCGCGGAAAGCTTTATGAGAGGTGCGGGAGATGATCAAAGCATTGACTGAGAAAAAGCCTTAGAGTCGTCCTAGGTGATGCATAAGCGACCCCGTTATCATTTAGGGGCGAAGCTCTTTATAGTTTAGCGCAATCCCTCGTCCTTCCAGTGTACACAGTAGCGTCTTCCTTATCATACAATAGATGGCAGTGTGTGTATATGCCCTTAAAAATAATATCACTAGATGGCGTTAGTAGTTTTTGTATAGTTTATGGACGGATGGGCAGACAGACAGACGGAGGCATGAACGGACGCTTGGCCCCACTCATCATCATTCACTCCGCGGATATGCTGTGAATTTTTCAATGCAAACACTTTTGGTATCTATCTATCTATCCGTCTGTATGTCCGTCTCTCTGTCCGTCTATCTATCTGTCCGTCTGTATGTCCGTCTCTCTGTCCGTCTATCTATCTGTCCGTCTGTATGTCTATCTATCTATCTATCTATCTATCTATCTATATATCTATCTATCTATCTATCTATCTATCTATCTATCTATCTATCTATCTATCTATCTATCTATCTATCTATCTATCTATCTATCTATCTATCTATCTATCTATCTATCTATCTATCTATCTATCTATCTATCTATCTATCTATCTATTTGTCCGTCCATCTTTCCGTGCGTCCGTCCGTCTGTCTGTCTGTCTGTCTGTCTAGCCACCTACGTCTGGGTGCTCTGCATGATCACCCACATAAGTTGGGGTACACCAAAATTAATACAGGAGGGTAGGATAGTTTGACAACCACGACGAGCTGGTGACAATCTCATCGAATAATGTCACAATCGTGTCACGTATGTCGTCAAAAACGTAAAAAAAACAGTGGCACATATCCGGGGGCAAGTATGTGCCATACGGGTATGCGCCACAGGTGACAGACATTTTATATCTACCCAGTAACGACGAGGAGAAACAAGGGTAATTTTAATGCTTGACCGTTAAGTTTCCCAACAGGAACCGAACCCCTCCATTCTGCGAGGTAATTGAGTATTCTACCACAGAGCCACGCCATGCAGGTCTCGGAAATACTTTGCAAATAGACCCTATAATGTTCGTGAAACGTCAATTCTGACAACAGTACTGGCTATCCAGTTTTATAAACATTATATATGTACTCTTATGATACAGCCGTCATGTCAGGTAAACGTCAATTGTTGTTAGGTGCCACCCGCTGATGTTGATTAATGTAGCAATGTTGAGTGCTACCATCCTCATGAGCCCAGCAAAATGGATATTCGCAACACCAGAAGCGGTAAGCGGATAAGAAGCGCTGGTGTTGCGAATGTCTATGTTGCTGTTGGTATCGTTACGTCCCTGCAAACAACTGCTAATACAAAACATATGCAACTATTTATTGTATATGTGTGTGTTGATCGTCAATATACTGAACGCCACTTCATAATGTCTCGCTCAACGGAAAAACTAAAACACATTCACCTCGCATCCACATTCTTGCATAACATCGATTCCCAAGATACGTGGAAGCTGCCGATTTTTTTTGTATTTAAAGTACAGCTGACCGCACTTGAACTTTCTTGGTTGCGTACTGAGCAGTTACAACACACGTATGGCAGCCTCACGAAGGATCAGTGCGGCGATAAGACGCAATGTTTTCTCTGCGATAGCTTATCAGCTTCGGCGTTCCGATGCCGAACACAAAGTCGCACGTTGGATTGCCAATCACGATGAGATAGAATTCGAATGTCAGTGAAACGTAAGAACGCCTGCATACGACCCCGATTTCGGCGTCCAACGTATACACTGAAGAGCTCTGTCCAAAGACAGCATCTAGAAATTGATGCTTGCGGCACCTTTGTATCCTGTTGTTTCATTTCTTGAGAGAACTATCAAACGTGCTCTTAGCTTGCTTGTGATTCTCAATAAAATTTCCTCAAACTGTGTATGCGGTCGAACTAAGGGGAGAGATCCTTTCACAAAGGCTGCGTTTAGGCGAGCGTATACGGTATACACAGCCCAAAGGGCCCTACGCCACCTCCCCTGCTATTTTTCTTGAGCGAGACGCATGCGACCGCACAAACACAGCAGCACACAGCCCTGTGGCCTATGAGCCCCTGCGACCATGTATACGGTCACAGCGGCGCTGCAGCGTGAGAGGAGTGAGACCAGCAGCAGCGGGAGATCTCTGCGGACGCAGACTGGTGCGTGATGGATGTGGCCTGCGCTTTTAATCAGTTAATCGACGCGAATTCGCCTTTCGGACGCCTGTCGACCTTCCTGGAAAGAAGGCAAAGTGGTCGAAGGAACATTATATTGATACATAAACAAAGATAACAAAAACGAAACCAAGGGCCATGTTTTACCGAAGGTGTCGGCGCATGCGCGTATGGTCACCCATCTCTCGCGATCACATCTTCGTGGTACCAGAGTTCAACGACTTCTCTGGCGTACCCTTCGGATCGGCAATCGATCTCATATGCAGTTTGTGCCCGTTGAAGAACGACTGAACTGTTCCGGTTGGGTTAGTGAACGTTGTAGCTTTGTGACGAAGTTATTATTTTTTTTTTTGAGCAGCGAATCTGGCCTTCGTCGTGCCTTTCGAGTCCGGGGACCGTCGTATAGTTGTATACTGCAGCGTGATTTGCCCGCGGACAGTGGACAAATCCCACCACGGGTATATGTGCTCCTCCTCTCAACACTACCGGTGCTCTACTCCCACAACTTACCACTAAGCCAATATACTACTGCTCCCGTCACTCATTCGCCTCAGTCACCCACTTCGTTCTCATTTCATTCCCACTTTATTCCACTTTGTTCAACGCCACCATTTCACGCCGCCGGCTCCGCTGTTTCATCAGTGTCAGCCAAGCGGAGCAAGCTGAATTTTTCGTTTTTTTTTTGCAGTGATCATCACAGTATAAGCAAACGTATACTGAGAGCCGCTGGACGTGCACACAAAATAATATTTTATCTTCATAAGGAATTTGTTCTTTTTATAACTTCGGGTTTTATTTGAGTGCAGATTCGATAGGTTCAGAGATCAATCGTCACATACTGCGGCCGGTAACGATGAAATCAAAGCCATTCCAATAACTTTTGTTGCAAATTTACTTGCGGCACCTTTACAACATAGTATGCAACAGAGCGCTAGTTACAGGCATTTTCCCAGCTGCTATGAAAACTGCGAGGGTTCATCTTACATGAAGGAGGCCTTATCAATGATTTCAATAATTACCGGCCGATATCGGTGTTACTTTTATTCTCGAAAGTGTTAGAAAACGTAATAAAAACAAGGATAACCAAGTCTCTCGATGATCATGAACTACTTGGCTGTGAGCAATTCGGCTTTCGAGTAAAGAAATCTACAGAAATGGCATTACTTGGCATTAAATAGGACAAATCGCTCAAAATATAGACAGCAAGCAGTTCGTGCACCCTGGCAATATTTTTAGACTTTCGAAAGGCATTCGATTCGGTTAAGCATAATATTCTGTTCAAAAAATTACCGTATTATGGCATTCGAGGTATTGCTCTAGAGTTAGTACGTAGCTATTTAACAGACAGGTTACAATATACGTGTGTTCACGGGTATAATTCCCAGTTAAAACCAGTAACACTAGGTGTGCCTCAGGGTTCTATACTGGGACCTCTACTTTTTGTTATCTATATAAATGATATCGTTCATGTGCCAGTGGCTTCTTCTACAGTTATGTATGCAGATGATACAAGTTTGTTCTTCTATGACAGCTGTCTAAAAGATCTTGAGAAGAAAGCGAATGAATGCCTGGTCTCACTCTCTTACTGGCTAAATTCAAACCAACTACAGTTGAAAGTTAGTAAAACTAAATTTATTTTATTGAAGAGCAAAAACAAGTGTGAAGATTACAGGATTTTTCTCTGGTTTAAAAATAATGAAATCCAACGAGTCTCTTTGTTTAAATTTTTAGGTGTACTTTTTAATGAACACCTGAGTTGGACACCTCAAATAAATAAAGTACACCCCAATATGTCTCGATCGATTTCGGTTTTAAATAAACTTAGGTCCCTAGTTCCAAACTGGTTAAAGCTCCAGCTATATTATTCTTTGGTTCATTCCCATCTACATTACTGTCTTTTAATTTGGGGCACAACTTCAAGAGCCAATCTTGGCAGGCTGTTAGTTTTACAAAAAAGGTCTGCACGCTACATAGAAAATCTGCAACCTAGAGAACATACTCCTCCAATTTTTGGCAAGCTTCAGATACTTACTGTCCACCAATTATACAATCTTAAACTCAGCTTATATGTCAATAATGAAATAGGAAACACCGTTGGCACTTATATGGAGCGTTGCTACCCAAGCGATACTCCCTATGAACTACGCTTTGATCGTTTTCGATTGCCTTTTTTCAGAACAACATATGGTAAACAAACTTTATCATATCAAATACCTTATCTACTCCACGAAAATAGATATGTCCGTGAACTTTTGAAAGAACATAACACTAAAAACAGTGTGAAGAAAAAAGTTAAGATGTACTTCCTTTCTCGTAAGGAGCCTTAATTGTATTATTTATTATAAAGATTTCTTTTGTGCCGTTCGTGCATGTGAATATTAGAAGAAAATGGGTCAATTTCTTTCTTTTCAAATGTATTTCTTTTTGTTGTATCTTTATATATATTCTTTATACTGGTACTGCAAATTGGTGATGACTGTAACGTGTTATTTTAAAACGTATGTGTCGACATCTGTTATACTTGTTGAATTTGAATTTTGTGTCCCCTCATTCAAATAGCAGAATGAAATTTGTATCCTTTGTTCCACTTCACCTGAGCAAATGTATGGGTGGAGGGACCTTACTCAGGCAGAGGTAATCTGCCTTTAGTCCCTTCAACCTAGGCAATCATTGTTTTTCTCTGAATAAACAGGGAACGAATGAATGAACGAATTAATGAATGAATAGCCAGGCAATGCTGCTGATATACTCGTCTGACACAATATGTATGTGTAAGTGATACGAGAGCGATAAAATAACAATAAATAACCTATAAAATAGGCTGTATTTATCTGCCAAATTGAAGATATAGCAAAAAAATGAAATGATCGATAATGGCGTCATCTTTCAATCTCCACACTTGCTTCTTTCTTAAATGGGTACTGACACAAAAACCTTGGGCTTGCGTTTTTCTGCTGCAATGCGTTGCTGGGGGCCTGTTAGTCATGACACGACACATCGTTTGCTGCAGCACGCGACAAATAATTAATTACATGCCCCTCATTATCAATCAGTTTCCGTTTTGGTTTGAGAGAGTTCCAAAAAACTGGGTGCATCTGTCGCCACCTAGCGTGTGCAGCTCTTGACCACGTCAACACACAAAACAGTGACGCACTTCCGCACGGTTTGCATGAAGAATTACTTTCGAATAGGAAACGGGACTGCAATGTCGCCAAACACATAACTTTCTAAGCGTGCGCAACGGCCACGCACTCGCAACCAGCCGCCGAGAAATATAGACTGCGGGAACTAACGCGGCAAAAGAAAAATGGCGGCTATGACGTCATCATAACTTGTTTTGTTGACCATAGTGTGGTGACGTGAGGGAAGCAGGGGGTCATCTCGGGGTCACCTCCGATGGTGTCTATAGTGCTATGGAGTCAGTCGCTTACGCAAACTTCAAAATGAATTTAAAATACCTTCCAAGCTATCTTCGCTCTTGATATCTTGCAGCTGATATACAAATGTTCGCAAGAATCGGCCCCGCAGGCTATCTCGGACCCGAAACTTTGTGTTGGTACCCATTTAAGGTCGTCAGACGTCGGGATGTCTTCACATTCATCAGCCAATCATAGACGAACAAACGAAGGTGCGGCCGGATTTGTCATGTCCTAACAACACAGAAAATCGGTTGGATAAGGCTAGACGTCGGTTAAAGCCTCAATGGCTCGTTTGAATTCGCAGTCGCGAAGACAAATTCCACTAGCTTCGCATATAACCGGGTATACTGTTATTATTGGGCGCCATTTTAGGAAGTCCTACGGGATCTCCGCGCCTTGTACTTTCCTATTCCAGTGCCTTGTCAACACACAACTGCGCTTCTTCCGACACGTCGTGATGGCTGCCGGAGGCACTATAGGCCCACGGCTGGTTTAAACGAAATTACACGCCTCGGGGCCCTGAAGTAGCTGAGCAAGAGTCCGCTGTGCCGGGAACCATTCATGCATGGTGACCCCCGCATACAACGGGCACGGCAGAACGTGTAGGCCGCGCTCTGAAAGAAACGCTGCCCGGCGAAACCGCGATAGAACGTATATAGCGGCTCGCGATTGTTGAATCTGCTCGCAGGAAAAAAAGCCCGGTGCTCCAGCTACACAAACGCGATTATGCGCGCGCGGCGAAGTTTGAAGGAAACACGTCGACGCGTCTTGTCAACGGAGGCTCGCCTCCCGCGGAGAGCGGCGAACGCCTCCTCGGCGCACCCCGAGGTATCGGTCGCCTCTTCTGGTCAGCCAGTGCCCCATTCGACGCTTTTCAGACGAGTTTCGCTGGCACTATGCGTCTACAGGAGTGACGGTGGGACGGTGTTCACGGATATAAGGTGATGACACAAAAAAGGTGGTGTGATCGCTAGTTAGCGGAAGTACCTGTTGGAGCAGTGGTGCCGGTGTAGTTTACGGGGGAGACAATGAAGGGTTGAAAACACCAAACGTTAAAGGGGTCCTGAAACGGCGCTTTACAACGACAATGCGGCACCATCGGCAGCCACATGCGCTAACTGTATCATCAGCCCGAGCGGACCTGCATAGACGCTTTGCTTATCGAGGAGCGCGGAACTCAATGGCATATCGAGCAGGCGCAAGAGGTGCTCATCAGCGTCTGCCATACGCGATCCGCGTTCCACAAGGCCGCTGCTTAATATGACGTCAGAGTTCAAGTTAGTGTCGATTGCGTATGACAAAGACGCTGATGAGTGTCCCAGTTGCATGCACATGCAAGTACCAAGGAGTTCCGCGTTCCTCGATAGGCAAAGTATTACTTGTGATGACGTCACCTAGTTAGTGAGTGTGGACGCCGGCGGCTTCGCATTGTCGCTTTAGAGCGAGCGTTTCACGACCGCTTTAAGACTGTTAAACACCGTGATGGCAGCTATGATAATGATATGTGGGGTTTTACGTCCCAAAACCGTGATGTGATTATGAGAGACGCCGTATAGAGAAGGGCTCCGGAAATTTTGACCGTCTGGTCTTGTTGAACGTGCACTGACATGGCACAGTACTCGGGCTTCTTCTTCCACTTCGTCTCCACGGAAATGCGACCGCCCAGGCCTGGGTCGAACCCGCGACCTTCTGGTCGGCACTTGAGCACTTTAGCTACTAATCCACCGATGGGAACGTGACGGCAGCTATATAAGTACTTCGATACCCTGATAAACAGATGGTGGCATTGAAATGCGGGTTGCTATAGCAACCCGCATTTCAATGGTGTATATACCAAACGTTTGGTACATATATTAAACGTTTATGTCGTCCACCGCAACTACACTGGCTACTACACCGCAACTACACCGCGACTACACTGGCATTTCAATGGTATATATACCAAACGTTTGGTATATATACTAAACGTTTGGTATATATACCGAACGTTTATGTCGTTTACCGCAACTACACTGGCTACACCCATCAAAAGTATCGAATCGCACAACTAAATAGCACAGCTTATTACCCTGTTTTGTATATGTAGGGCATCGCATTCTACACCTCCGCCTCCCTTGCCGCCTCACTTACAGACACTTATTTATTTTTACGTTAAATGAGAACTTATTTCCGTCGTTCATACAAAGTATTTTAATGGCTACGACTACGATTTTGTGATACGACACGATCAATTTGCGCAGTGAAACCTGAAACAAGAAACGACAGTACCTTATCTATAGCATTATATATTACGACTGTCGCGGCCTGTTCGAGTATTCACAAACGCTCCTCGACTCGACTTTCATCCTTCACTTGACAGAGTTGCGCACTGCGTCGCTGATCGGCTAAAAAGGACGCTGCGCTACTCAAGAATAACAGCAAATTATCATTGATATGCAGTGACTTTCTCTGCCTAGAGATGGCGCTCCAATTGGTTTTTTCAACTGAAGGTGGAGCGCTGAGTGAAGAGGCGTTCTAGAATACGGGGGTATGTTTGAATCAAACCAGCGCTGCTCCGTGAAGCATAAGTGGATATACCCGTGCTGTTAAGACTTTCACGTCTTCGGACAACCGTAAAACTGCAAGCGGCAAGGCAGCGTAGCGGAAAGAAAACCCCGGAGCACATGACAAAGGTCACCCTGGGGCTGAAGTGCTGGTCCGCCGCAGGCGACAATTGCTGTTCTCGCTTCTAAACCATCGGCTGCATGCTATACTGCTGTCAAGTCGTTCACATGCCCCCTCCCGAACGCCTCTGTAATGCATACTACACAAGCAACTCGTCGAGATTTGAAATAGCGCTGTATGGTGATACGCATTGTGAAGACGCATATACCGTGAATTATTCTTCTGCGAGTCCTGTCTGTATGTACCAGTATTGTGACCAGAACAAAAAACGGGCGTTTCGCGTGGACTATATAGTCACAGAACTTAGCTGCACTGTATACCCGGGCGTGTCTTGCCATTTATGCATGCTTGTGCATGACGTTTTGTTGTGAGGTACCACATTGCTAAAGCGGACTTCGCGTAAAAATAATTTAAATAATAAAATTTATTAAACGTTTGGAGGCCATGCTGAGCACGTTGCGAATGAACTCCCGAAAGAGCACGCTCGTATGGTTATATATTTCTTGTCATGCTCCAAGCACCTCTCACCACGTTTTCGCTTTAATATAACAATAAAAATCGCCAAGAACTGGTGATGACTGACTGCGAAAAAAAAAAAACCTTGCATGATGTATGTGTTTCAACAGTGAAGCTGTCCTCGGTCGAGCCTTTCATGTCTGTTACCCAAGGCAACGTTTGTGCGTATCATAACTGGGCATGTGCAACAGACATTGGCTAAGCACCCCCATAGTCCACTAAAAATAAACGCCTAACAAGTGGTTATGCGCCACATAAATATGCATGGTCTATCAGAAGACTATCATAATCGTAAATATGCATGTGCCACAAAAATTGGTTAAATTCCACTACAGACAACTTTAAGAGTACTGAGTATACAGTATACGGTGCAACAAAATGAGACACGGGGCAAAACGCGACATTTTGACTTTGCCTTACGCCAGAACCCACCGGTTTCTGGGCATCATTATTGATAGGGACCTCTGTTGGAGTCCGAATGTGGCCTATATGAAGAAGCGCCTGACCGCTATTTCCCAATCGTTCAAGTTCCTGGCAGGAAAGACGTGGGGGGGTGTCAGTAGATGCAATGATAGAACTCTACATAGCCCTGTTTCTCGGTTTCCTGAGATATAGCTTGCCCTTGCTAAGCAATACCTGCAAGACCAATCTTCGTGTTCTAAAGGCAGTACAAGCCCAAGCACTGAGAGTGTGCCTTGATCTGCCCAGGTGTACGTCAACAGAGGCAACAATTGCAATTGCTGGTGACTATCCGATACAAACCCACATTGTTGTAGAAGTACTGAGAACGCACATCAGACACTTCGCGCGTGCTCCCTGTCATCATCTTGCACTGTTGCCTTCAGAGAGGCGCCAAGCATCGTTCGCTAAAATGATTGTGAAGCACACCGAGAAACTTCCCTCGGGCTTCACTCCTGGATCTAAACCATCGATACCCCCTTGGTGTCTTATTCGACCCCAGTGCATCTTAATGTACCAGAAATCTGGAGGAAATCTGAGCTTTCATCACCCGTGCTGAAACAACTGTCTCTTCTTCTTTAGCACGAAAAATATTCAGACAGTGTACATATATATACCGATAGTTCCAGCGAACCGCCAGTGTTCGTCAGGTGGAGTAGTTGTCCCAGCAAGAGGTGTTACCATCAGCTTTAAGACTGACCACTCCACGACATCTACAGCATCGGAACTAGCTGCTTTGTGCGCTGCACTTTGTGTGGTCAATCGGGAACTACCGCAACAATGGTCAATTTTCAGCGACTCAAGGGCTGCCCTACAATCTGTGCTCTCAGCACTACGTCGCGGGCCGTACGAACAGCTTGTTTTTGAAATTCGATACCTTCTCCGCACTTAATTCACACGAGAAAGGGCATCATGTGACGTTTCAGTGGCTTCCAAGTCATTGCGGCGTCATAGGGAACGAACATGCCAATACTGTCGCGCGGGCAGCTCTTGAAGGAACACGAGAAGAAGCCATACCACTTTTGCGGACCGATGCAACCAGTAATCTTCGACGACTTGCACGTGAAACCACGTTTTCACTATGGTGCCCACCAAGCACCGAGACGAATCGTCAACACCACCTGTCCTCTTTGATGGCTCTCCGCATGCCGACTGGGCTCGACCGAAGAGAAGCCATCCTTCTTCATCACTTATGGCTAGGAGTGACATTTACAAAATCTTATTCCTTTGTCATAGAAATGGCCGACAACGCTCTCTGCGATGCCTGTCATTGCGAAGAGATACACCACATCCTGTGCGACTGTCCGTTGTATGACATCCAGAGACAGTCACTGGCGTCCGTTCTCGCAGGCATCGACAACAGCCAAATGTCTGTGGACACTATTCCGTCAAGTGACCGAGAGAAGACATTGCAACAAAAGGCGATAAAAGCTCTGTTGAAATTCCTACGAGACACGGACTTGAACGAGCGGCTGTATAACAGCAATGTCACACACCACCAAAGACAAGAATGGACTGAGTGTGCGCACGTGTGCTGCCGAATGTGCTGTGTTTATCTCTCTTCCCTCTCTGCTCTCTATCTTTCATCTCCATCATCTCCCTCCCATGCGCAGGGTAGCAAACCGGCTGCCTATAGGCTAGTTAACCTCCCTGCCGTTCTTTTCCTTCTTTTCTCTGCTCCTCCCTTTGACTTTGCCGGCCTCTGTATATAGCTAATACGAAAACAACTTTTCTCTCTTTCCCTTTTCCAGCGATAAGTGCTTGTCCTGGTCTACCTTTTCATGTGGAAAAGTCGATGATTGCTCACAGAATTTTGCGGGAAAAATTACGTGGCTGGTGTCAGTGTGTTCGTGACCCGTCAAAAAGGGGCGAAATTCTGCTCGGCTGGATTTCCGGATCCGTGCATGGGGCTACTCCTGCGTCGGTACAGTAGCGTAAGTATTTATTTTGTTACCCTGTACTAACAGCTAGATAACACCAAAAGTTTACAGTTAGTTTGGTGCCCGGGCACAAAGCAGATTTTTTTAAAATTCTGGCGTGTGAGAGAGGCAAAACGCAATAAATACGCATCAAATTGTCCTAGATAGTGTATCTTAAATTGAACCATTAACTTACACTCATTATACATTATATTGCTTTGTTTAGGAGGGTTTGGACATACACTAGAATATTATATAGAGCTTCCTGGGAGGAAAACGACATGAAAACGCTTTGATTGCCGTTAAGGTCATGACTCCTCTCATTCGCACTGCATCTTGGTTTTCCCGTGTTTCAAAAAATGCTCTCAAGAGACACAAAAAAATGGCGAAATCTCTAAGTGAAGACGTTCACAAACACGTCTTATTATTGAGTTTTAACGACGTTTCTCCAATACCTTCATTTAAAAAAGAAAACAATCATAGCGTTTCCATGGGCTGAATGATGATGAGTGGGGCGAAGCGTCCGTTTGTCCAACCATGGCTCGATCTGTCCGTCCGTGCGTCTGTCCGTCTGTCTGTCCATCCGTCTAGTGAAAACTCCAAGTAACACCATCTTGCATGTTTTCGTCATATACTGATTATATACAAGTACCATCATATAGCGGACATTCCAAGAACTAAACTCCCCTGTGGCACATACCCGATAGAGGTGGTTACTACATAGGACGATGCGGTGACGCGTTAAGGAGATTCGCCCCTAAAAAAAAAAAACAATCGCTAGAAAAATTGAATCTATAGCACAACTTTAAATTCATCGTCTCACAAAGCCCAGCGTATGAAGTAAAACACCTGAGCAGTTCTGCATGAAAATGGCAAAAAGATGGGAAGAAGATACGTCAGAACATATCTAGCCTTCTGTTTTTTGAATAAGCATTCTGTTTTTAATAAACCAATGAGGTACAAACAAAAGACAACATTAGCACAAAGAAAGAGTGGTTAGTTTGATCTGCAAGGAGTTTCCGAGCAACACAAAACCACGTTCCGCCTAGATTCAATGCGTAGAGTCCAAGTACCCGGCTCCTCAAGACTTCGTAAGAGCACACAGAGTGAATTTGAAGTCTTTCTACGGAAAAAAAAAAACTGAAGGAATTAATTTTAAATGCGAAGCATTTCATAGTGAGCTTCGGCGACTTTGAGCGTATCTATCTATCTATCTATCTATCTATCTATCTATCTATCTATCTATCCATCTATCTATCTATCCATCTATCTAGCCGCTTTCGTTTGGGTGCTCTCATGGCCACCCCCTTAACTTGGCGTGAACCAAAATTAGCATAAGAGGGTAAGATGTTTCGACGAATATTACGCGCTGGTCAAGATATGAGTGATGTCACAATCCCGTCGCGTACGTCCTCAAACACTTCCAGTCAGACAGTGGCACATACTCACGGGCGGTTATGTGCCGCTGGTAAGCGGGTGTGTGCCACAGCCGATGGACACTTCATATCTACCCAGGAACGAGCAGAACACACATAGGCAATTTTAGCGCGTGAGCGTTAAGCAATACCCGACATCAGTAGCGTCGACCCAACAAAGGCATAGAATAAATGTTAGTGCTAAGAAAAGCCTGATTTGGGCAGTGTCGACCACCCGACGATTGCAAATAATAAATTTTAGGGTCCCAGCAGGAATCGAACCCAAGAATTCTGCATGGCATTCAAGTATTCTACCATAGAGCTACGCCAGGTGTCGGAACTACGTTTCAAATAGACGCTAATATTCGTGAAACGTCAACAGTGGCTGCAGTGCTGCCTACTCAATGTTATAAACATTACACATGTACTCCTTTCATACAGCCATCACGTCGTGTTAACGTCAATTGTGGTGAGGTGCCATGTGCTGAAACTCATTTTAGTAGCAGTGTCAAGGGCCAGTATCTTCACGAGCATCAGCACTTCATATCAGCTTCTGGTGTTGCTATTACGCATGTTCCAGTTGACATCGTTGCGCAAGTGCAAACAACTGGCTATACAAACATCTGCAGCTCTTCGACATATGTCTGTGCGTGCAACATTTCTACATACTGTTACGTTTAGTAATGTATTTATTACGCTGTGGCGTACTGGTAGACTTCAAGGGGTCGGGCACCGGAGGCCTATCTCGCTAGCCGAACGTCCTCTTCTCTAATCTGCCTGTTCCCCGCTACCCACAGGCTCATACCCAAATCGCATATGCAGTAACAATATATTTAGCGTCGTTTCATGACGTTTCGCTAAAAAATGCAACACAAACACCTTATCTCCGCGTGCTTCGCATAAAGTTGATTCCCAGGTACGTGGGATCTGCCGAATTTTTTCCCCACTGTCTTGTTTTTCTCCACGCAACGTCTCGTTTTGCCCCGCAGATTGGGGCAAAATGAGACATCTGTAGATTTTTTATTCACTTTTAAAATAATGTTTTGAATAGTGTCGATATGGGAATATCTGTAATTGTAAGAAGTGAAATAATCGAAAAAATAAATTTTCACTATCTTGAAATTTTTGTCACATTTTACCTCACCCTACCTATACTCAAGTATGGGAGAACGGTAACATGGGGAGCCAACGAGTGGTTGTTCTAGTCACACCACTGACACGTCGTAGTTGTAAAAGGGGGTGGCCATACTGTTACTTCAGAGCTTGACAACGAGCGTTTAATAAATATTAGTGACACAACATATAGGTGGATCTTAATAAAAAAAATAATGTGCAGCTAAAAAGTGCGGTAAAATGCCTGCGGAATCCGACCACCAGCATTCTAAACATCGCCGCATACTTAGTTTTAGTAAACGTGGTGTGTCCTTTCATTGTTTGCGTTTTCATCTGTCAGAAAGATCACTCCTGTCAGTGAGCGCATCTTCGTGAAGCCTCGCGCACTGCGGCCAACGCCTCGCGAACATAGCATGGCGTACGAAAGGTGTCACGGGCGATTTACAACCTTCTGTTTGTCAGACAATGGAGAAAAAAGCGCACACGGGAAGAAATAAAGGGAAATCGGGACAAACTGAACTTGAGTTACTAAAATATTAAAATTACCAGCAGCTGTCAGCGATGAATTCTATATATTGAGCACGCGTTGAAAACATGCCTCCCGTCAAACCCTCGCGAAAAACAAAAAAAAAACACATTTAGTTCGCGTGAACGCGTTGTTAAGTACAACGCCGCCCACTCTATACCGAAGCGTTTCCCAGACCATCGAGGCCAAAAGAACAAAGAAGCACTCCTGCAGTGACATGTTCTTTAGCACTCCTTTTAACGTTCTGCTGAAGCGAAAGAAAAATTAACAACAAGAATAAAACGAGCATAACCGGGAAACGAAAAATGTTCTCATTGTTTAATAAGAGCTTCTATATACTTGAAACATACTTACGTATCGAAAAGCTACGGCGTCGGTCCTATACATACACAACCCTAACACGGAGTGAATCTGCATGTACTCGACCTGCACGAACGTATCCTCGACCCCGGCCGCTTTCTATAGCGTGCATCTCGCCTCTTGACGCCATACAAAAGGAAACACGCGTCACAAATCACTTGGAAAGACAACAACAAAAAAGATAGAAGAAAAGCAAGCACCTCGCAGCTTGTCCGACGATGGCGTTCTTGTCCAACTGCCGATGTCGAGTGCCGATCTGCCACTCAGCTCGAGATGGTCGACGCGTTTGTACGTAACACGCGTTACACAAGGGTACACAGGCGTACAGGGCGATTGGACTCAACTATTCGGTTACAACAGCGCGTGCTGAGCGCGCAAACATGGGCGCGTGCGAGCACTTGAGCTCCCGAGTGTTGTACCCCACCCCGGCGCTGCAACAGATAAGCCACAGTGTATAACGGTGCCGGCGTAATCCGGTTCCCGCGACAACTGCTTTAATCGCTTTCCTTTATTCCCCTCCCCCCCCCCCCCCCCACCTACGAGTCCCAGGGCACTTATCGGTCTGTCTGAACACGGGGCGCAAACCCAACCCTCTTCGGGGTTTTGCGCGCGCTCCGATCGGCAGCGACGATCGTATATGTATACACGGGTGCGATCTACATGGACGCATCGTGCAGATAAAGAGAGGCAGAGGGAGTGTCGCCGTTATCCCACGCCCGATCGCGGATCGCTGGCATCTGGCGCACGTCGTGCGGCTGCCCTTCCGAAAAGCAGCACGTGCCGGCAGCACGCGTTGCTGGTTATGCGCCTGCGCTGATCACAACAAACGGATGAGAGGTGTGCATGTGGCGCAAAGCGTCGCATGGCGTTTACGCATTCGTATGCATATACTCGATTGCGAAAGAATGCGAACGCGTTCTTAAGAAGCTGCGCATGTTCGCACCACACGTCCGGTCGTGCACACGTCACTGCGCCTTGTCTGAATATTAACGAACCGTTACTTCGAGCACCGTTACCGGGTTAACTGGCGGAACATGGGAGAGGCCTTTGTCCTTCAGTGGACGTAGTCAGGCTGATGATGATGATGATGATGATGATGATGATGATGATGATGATGATGATGATGACTTCGAGCACACCCGCATAGATCCAACCTTAGACACGCTTGACTTTCATCGAGATTTCGCCTAGGAGATGCTAACTTCTTTCGCCTCTACAGAAGCGACCACCGCATGCACACCGACCATGCGCCACGCCTGCGAAGATAAATTTGGCGCTCTCTGTTCGACTATACCCGCAGTACAGTGCAGTATAACTAACCGCACATTTTTATCTGGTTAACCTACCTGCATTGACTTCCCCTTCACCTCCCTCCCCCCTATACCGCTATTCTTTCCCTGTCGTTACGCTGCAGAGCATATCGAAGCGCAGGCAAATGCACGCATAAGAAGAAATTAACGAAAATACAAACGCTCGTTGAATTACAGGTTGAACTAAAAAAAGGTGTTTGTCCTCAAGTGTTCACTGCCATGCATTATCCAGCAGGCTTCACGAATTCATCGAGTCAACAAATATCGTGCAGCAAGCAGACTTTGCTAATTTCATGGTGTCGCCATATTGCCACACTTTTTCTGTCAAGTTTGGTTATCGCCCCACTACACTTGTGAGCGCTACCGTGCGCAAACCGCGCCGATAGACCAAGAAATTGATATGATTGATATGTGGCGTTTAACGTCCGAAAACCACCATACGATCACGAGAGACGCCGTATTGAAGGGATCCGGAAATTTCGACCACCGGGAGTTCTTTAACGTGCGCATAGGACAAGAACCGCAGAGATATTTTTAGAGCCTTTGAAGCAATTACGCGCACAACGCGAACACTGTTACAGATTGTTCTGGAACATACGTGGCTGCTAGCACATGTATAAATGCCGATACGCATCACTGCTTGTCAGTTCATCAACGGCCGACGCTCTGTTAGCCATCATTGCCAGTTTTTATCGCTGTAATCTGACTTTCCGTTTACCGGCCACAAGTTCGGCCAGTAAACAGTTTCTTCCGACATCCAGTCTGCTCCCTTCGTCCCTGTCACGACCCCGTGACAACATATTGTGCAGCATCATGTGAGGAATTATTGACTGACTGAAAATTTTGCTTACCAGTAATCCATTGAATGATCGATGATTGATATGTGGGGTTTAACGTCCCAAAGCCTCCATATGATTATGAGAGACGCCGTAGTGGAGGGCTCCGGAAATTTCGACCACCTGGGGTTCTTTAACGTGCACCCAAATCTGAGCACACTGGCCTCCATCGGAAATGCAGCCGCAACAGCCGGGATTCGAACCCGCGACCTGCGGGTCAGCAGCTGAGTACCTTAGCCACTAGACCATGCACCACGGCAGGGCTTACCAGTAATCCAAGCGCAAGACGCTTTTGTGAATGCGGGCTCAGTTCCCGAGCTGAAGCTTCCTCAACATTCACACTTTAACGAGAATAGCATTAGTACGAACTGCGAATACTGCCTGACGGCAGCTAACTATGTACAACGTGGTATGTGGATGCCGAAACAACCCAGCAGAACATATATGAGAAAATCCCGAAGACCAGTGAAAGGCGTTCTGACGTCAGTAAACCCTGAGAACCAACTCCGGCTGGTGGAAAGGGCTCGGGCGTTGGCTGCAGGTCATGGCTATCTGGAATGAGGAAGTCGCCCACCTCTGGGCGAAGAGAACGTTCGCCTGGTCGTACAGTAAGTCTTAATTCTCTTTTTCTAGGAAGGGCGAAAACGAGATTGTCCGCAGCCTGTTGTAGGAGCGCCATACCATGTTTAATCATATATTACCGGTAATTAGTAATTTATTAACTACATTAAATGGCTAATGTTGGCCACAGTCGCCTATATATCAAGGTGGTTGAAAGGAATCATAGGCGAGTAAAGTTAATGTTAACGCTTTTATTTCGCATTCACCCCTAAATCACCTCCAACTATCAGTTATTCAAACACAGCGCGAATGTAATCGGATTGAACGCTATGTGCATGAGACGTCAATTGGACACATTTCGCAGTCTTGCTCCGTATTTTGCCCCTCGCGAAGTAAAACACCTACGCAGATACGACAAATCATTAAATTTGCCACGGTTTTTAGCGTTCGCTGCTTCCCTATTCTAGAGAGGTATCCCGACATCGCTTTCGTCCGTCCACACATGCGGTCACCATGATCACGGGGCAAGGGGGCAAGCCCACAATAAAAATAATAAAAAAAGGCAAAGAAGGGCGAACCGGGCTGCAGAAACGCGCGAACAGAAGGACCTTTTCGCAATAATAGATCTTTTCGGAGCGCAGCCCGGCTCGGAATTCGATCCGCGGATTAGCAGCTCGCTTCAAAAAATGCAGATGCATATCGCTCTTTCAAGTGTGCCCCCATTGGGAGCTGGCTATACAGGCATTCGACGACAGGCGGTAGCGGGGTGAGTATATGACGCTGGCGTATTGAGTTCGCCGGTGATACGTTGTACGCGCGTGCTGTATACTACACGGCGGTGTCCGGGACAGCGACCGCATTGCTCGGGGCGCCGTGTAGATAAGAAGGTTCGATCCCCTCGAGTTCTCGCGACACGCTTTGCTGTTTTCAGCCGCGCGTGTCACTGTCGCGACACAACAATGACACTTGAGCCCCCGAGTGTGTTGAGGTCAGATAGAGACGCAAATTAGCCCCCGTCTCGAGGGACGCTGTATACAGACGGTGTGGTGGCAGGCTTTTTGTGTTTAGAAAAAAATTTATTTACAGCATGTACAGAACACAAAGGCTTCATACCATTCCAGTAACAGGGCACATACACATCGGCACATCTATATTTCACGACTAACATCAGTACGTTACAGTGAAGACATTTGCTCTATAATATACATGACAATGTTGGCATGTATGTACACAAGAACTCAATGCGATATCATGATACAATGGTATAACGATACAATAGATGAAATGAAACACGATATGTAACAAATGAAATCATAAAACAACTCAACGGGCGCTGCTTAGCACTTTTTGTATGTGCTGTACATTGGAAGCATACGCAGGACGAACATAAGGCGTCGAATTGTTTCTTTCATCGCTTGAGAAACCTTTTATTTGACCCCGCTTTTAAGTTTCCTTTACCACATGGCAAGTTTTTTTTTTCATTATTTCAGAATTATAACGTGCTTATGAAAAAAAAAACTTTTTTGTACAGAAACAGAGCACTTAATTTATATCTAAGGTAACTCACACCGAAGTCTCGAGAACTAATGAAATACAATCTATAATAATTTTTGAAGTCTGACGTCCTAAATCTACGCTATGGTTATGTCGAACGTCGCGGTGGAGGGCCTCGAAAATTTCGAATGTTTAGACGATTCTCAAAAATGCACCTACATCTTAGAACACGGCCTGGCATTTAGCGTCCATCGATATGCAACCGTCGCCGCCGGGATTCGATCTCGCGACTTGCAGGTCAGCAGCAGTCATAATTAGCGAATTAGCAGCCATAATTAGCGACTAGACCATACACCGCGGTGGGTGAAATAACAAAATGAAACACAATATCAGAGCAGGTTAATTTATTGTCAGTTCTGTATTAGTTGTCCTATTCCTATTGCCCCGGGGATTTTTCCGAAATATTGCTTGTATTTACGAGAGTACTAGATTTGGCCTCTGTTAAGGAAGAAAAAACATAAACAAAGATATATGAAGGGAGCTAAATAAATGAATAAATACAAAAAGAAATAAACAAAGCCAGGGAGGCTGTCCAGCGCAGACTCTTCTGACGTATCATGCTTAGCATAATGCTCCGACTGTTAGCCCCCCAAAGAATGGTCAGCCTTGCACATAACACTCTCGTGAAATATGAATGCCAAGCTTTTTTTGAGCCGCGGCATTCAGAGAGAGAGAGAGAGAGTTCGCCCGATCCACTTTCGCAAACACACGTGGGGGGAAAGGGGGGCGTTGGTCGTCGAGGAAATTAATTGGCGGTGATTGTCGCGTGAAATACGTCTCGTTAGTACGCACACAAAAAAGAAAGAAGGAAAGAGAGAAGGGTAGTGCTTAAAAAATAGCAGGCGATTAATTGGGCGAGCGTCAGCGGGCCCTTTATTTTCGAAACGACTCGTACGGTGACGGATGTCGTGCCATCAGAATAAGCGAAAGCCTCGCGTTATGGCCAAACCTCCTTGGTTCTGGCACCGCCCACGTGGATGGAAGCCAAAACATTTCCCTTCAGTGCGCTTTGTCGCCACTTTCGAAAAAGCCCGATTTTTTTTTCTCTTTCTATCTCCCTCTCATCGCACTGTTTAAGACACCAGAGCCGCGGTAATTAGCGTGACTAGGAGGTGGGTGGGGTTGACACGCAGCGGATGGAAACAAATGCGGAAGTCGTCGGTTCAGTTGCAGAGGCGTGCCACAGATGAGAGCGGCGCTTTTGTTATACGTGATCCGAAAGAAGCTCGGGCCGCGGCGTCACAGAGAAGCGCGCCCGATTCGGAGCGCGAGCGTGAATCTGAAAGGGGACCGCTGTCTGTGTGAGGAATGACCGCACACAGTGGGCTGCTGCGATCGCTTTTTGTTTTGGGGACCGGACCACCCGGAGTTTTGTCATTGTGCAAGGAATCAAGCGCACGCAGAATGCTTTCTCAGCCCGCATCGAGTGAAAAAAGAAAACGGAAAAAAAATAAAGGTCCATCACGCATGCGCGTTCGCGGATGCCTGCTTTCACGCTTTTGCTTATTAGTATACATCGTGCTAAGAAAGCCTGCAAAGAACGTTAAATAATTAACGGATAAATGAGTAATGCGCTTTGTTCGAGGCTTTTTTTTTTATCTCACAGGACGAATTCAACAGTCACTGAGCCAGAACCGAAATAATGAGATAGTAAACTCTTTGTCGCTTGCAGATAAGTCGTTGCTAATCACCAAACATTTGAGTACAGATGCGAAGTGACAGCCAAATTGGGACATAGTTTGTTGTCCGTAAACAAATGGCTGCAGTGTGATATTCAAGTGCGGAGTGATTTAGGAGCTCGGGCTGTCGTGCGCTGCCATGCCGTTGTATGGGATGCCGGGGAGACGAAAGACGGATCCCAACTGATCCCAACATGAAAACATAGCTGCTAATTTTATATATAGACCCTTTCGCTGTTTATAAATAGAGCCCCGTGATGACATCCAGTTTCGTCTACCGATCATGCCAAAATATCATCGGTGGACAAGAAGAGCTTTAGAAAATAGCCCGCTGATTTTCTACATTTTCTTTCCCTTATTTGGGCCCCGCGGTGGTGGTCTAGTGGCTAAGGTACTCGGCTGCTGACCCGCCGGTCGCGGGTTCGAATCCCGGCTGTGGCGGCTGCATTTGTGATGGAGGCGGAAATGTAGGCCCGTGTGCTCAGATTTGGGTGCACGTTAAAGAACCCCAGGTGGTCGAAATTTCCGAAGCCCTCCACTACGGCGTCTCTCATAATCATACGGTGATTTTGGGACGTTAAACCCCACATATCAATCAATTTCCCTTATTTGGCAAAATATGTTCAATTAAATGTTCTTTTGAGCTACATAAAAATTATAGGATGTTCCCTTGAACTTTACGCACGTTTCTTTTACCTGAAAAACGAAAGAGAGGCATTTCTAAAATTTAAAAGAAACTTGAAAACGTGCTTTCAGTTTCGACGTTAGGTGCTGGTGAATGAGGTGACCGGACGTTTTATATGGTGCAGCGATTGTGACCTTGAAACCGCCTATAGGAACAGCATCAGATCGAGCATACTGACGCTATACGCTCGTCATATAGTGTGACGGAGCAAAGATAAAACAGAGCTCGGCAGCTTGGATTTGGTTTTAGAGCCACCAATGGTGGCGTAAGTCTTCGGTAAATTTAGAAGTGCGGCAGCTTGGGCTAGTTGGTGTGGCATGACGATAGTTATAGCGCGAGAACAAAACGATGACACAGAGACAAGAAGGACACAAAAGACACGAAGTTACGGTGGCGCTGTCCCTTATCGGAAGCGTGTTGCAGCAAGTGGCCATGTCACTCCGGACTAACCAGTGACGAAACGGAGGCTGCGCAGGTTTATGCGCAGACTCGCCGCACCTTTGTCACCGTATCTGGTCGCTTGGTATCACGCAGGCAAAACCGCTTCTTTTTTTTGTTTTCTTGAGTGATTCGTGATCTGTGAGAATATTGAAGTGCTGTGTGTTACATCCTGTCTATGTTGTCTTGTTTGTGCTTTTTGTTTGTTTGTGCCACTGAAGTGATTTGTTGCACCAGACAGTTGTACTCACCTGAAATGTTGTTACCAGTTTGCAATAAACTTCCCTGTTTTAACAAAGTGATGTATAACAAGGGGGCGGGAGAGATAATTGAGGGTGAGGAGTGATTGGAGGTTGATGAGGAAGGGAATTAAAAGGGCAGTATAACATGGCATATCCATGTTTGGCGTCATGCAGGCACCCGTGTACAGCATGGTCATTTATAATGCGAAGGAAGTGAGGAATGGAGAGTGTATACAGCATAACATATATCCGTGTATGACGTCACGCATGGAGGCAAAACCATGTATAGCGTAGCCATGTATAGTACAGCATAGTAAGGGTGTGGCAAAGGGGAGTGAAGTTGAGAAAAATAAGAGAGTGTAAAGCAGAGTGTCGCCATATATGTGTATGACGTCACGCGACCAAAACCACGAATAGCACAGCAGAAAGGCGGGAAGTGGAAGTGATGTTCAGACAGATAGAGATGAGGAGAAGAGAAGGTATAATCATCGCGTAGCCAGCATAGGGTATAGCGTAGTCATGCATAGAAAGGGCTAAGAAAGAGAACCGAGGTTGATGAGTATGAAATAGACGTGAGGGAGAATAAGACATATCTTGTATGGCATGTCATAGCCCTGAACAGTGCAATGTAGCAGGGAGTGGGAAAGAGAAGCGGGGCGAGCAGGAAGGAAATGAGGAGGCAGAGGAGGATGCTGTAGGTTGCCTGGTAAAGCATATAGAACAGTCACGTGTACCATAGTCATGACGACCTACCAACTAGCTCCAACCACCACACTTATAAGGTACCATACATAGTATAACAAGGTGTGGGAATGGAAAGTGAAGATGAGGCACAGTGATGCCAGGGGGAGGAGGAGGAGGGAAGGAGTAGGGGGTAAAGCATAGCACGTCCATGTATAATACAGTATGGCAAGAGGTGGGTATTAAAGCGAAGTGATATTGGGAAGGCTGAAAAGGAGGAGGGTTTCCCTCCTCCTTTCATAGCGTAGCATAGCGTATAGTCGTGTGTGCATCAAGGGGATAGAAAAGGGAAGGTAAGGTGGAATTAAGGAGGCGGGCTGAGGGCACCACTGCGTCACATATGAATTCAGGCTTCCTTTATCGCTATAGACGCCGGGAATGCTTCACGTTTGGAACGGCAGCGCTTTCTTAATTGCCCGTAAACGCGAGCGTCGCTGAAGGGCAGACGAGTCAAGGCTTCGCCTTCTGCGGTGTAAAGGAACAAGAACAGAAATAGGGAGGCAGGACGTTACTATAGTCGGTTGCTGCCATATGAGCCACCTTCAAGTGCACACCGTTCAATACTCTTTGTCTTTCCGTCCTTGAGCAACAGAGGTAGCTGAACACAGTGTACTGCTCTGAGAAAACTTGAGGTAGAGTTTGACACAATGCAGGTTATGTCTTCAAGTGTGGTGTGTGTCATCGCTTGAGGTTGCAGAACAGCGTGTATAGTCGTACCCTATTCATGCACTGCTAAGCAAAGCATCTCATGCATTATCCCCCGTTTTCGTCTCACTGTCGCTTACACGAGATATTATACCGGCTTGCTAAGCTGTAATGACACAGGTCCCAATGGTGGCCGTGGTCAGTTGGCAGAAGCGCTTGAACATATACTTTGCAATTGTCCAGCATATACGCAAGAGAACGTCAGCAGCTGATCTCTTTGATTGGATGATATATTAGTAGACGATTAAACGATATGAGCGTTATTTCCTTGGCCTGACGCCAGCAGCGCAAATGTACATGGTTATAGGAGTCATCGTAGCATTCTGAGAAGTCACTCGACTGGGTCACGTTTTTAGAGTTACTCCAGCGTAACAAGACCATTTTCTCATCTTCCTACGTTACCGTCATCATTCATCACTTTTTCGCTCCCCAGTCACCCTTCCCCAGTGTATAGTAACAGGCCAGAGCAAAATGTAGTTTAAACAGACCTCTCTACCTTTCTGTCAATAAATTATCTCTATTTTTTAGTAGACCGATTTAAAGGCACAAGTACGAAATCATTCGGTTTGCCGCCCTACACGTTCAGGGAAAGCAAAGGAAGACAATATATAAAAGAAGTCGGACGTGACGAATGTGCGCGTGTCCCGAGGAAATTTCTTGCGCAAATAGCTGCACCAATTTTAACCCTTTCACCCTATAAACGAGGAAATATGACCAAACATAACTGCTGATACCAGTGTCCATAGGCTCGTTGGTATGAAGTACACTGTCGAATTAGGGTGGAGTGCACCAAAGAAACACCCAATACGCACACGAGTCATGCATGTGTCGCCTTGCTTCGTGGTCGCCGCAAAAAGGAAGAAACGCCGCAAAACTTTGTGCTCTCGCATTAGAGCAGAGCAAAGTTCCGAAATCCTCGTCTCTGTCGGCGGTCTTGAGTGAAGCGGCGCTCTATATATAGGGATATTGGACCGCGACGGACTTTCCTGCCGACCCGCCTGCAGCAGCGCGCGTTGCGTCCTCCTTTCCCTCCGTCGAGCGGCTCCTTGCCGACGGAATTAATTTCGCCCGCAACGCAGGAGAAACGGCAAAGCCCTGCCCTCCCCTTGCGCCCCGGGGCCGGCGCTCCTGCGGCGTCGAGCAAAGCCCGGCGGCGGCTCGTCACGCGTTCCGGCCGTCGGGTTAAGCCCGCGGTTCCCGGTGAGACGTCCGCCCCGTGGAGTCGCAGCGCCGCGAGCTCAGCGGCCGCAGCAGGCCTGCGGCTCAAGGCACCCCGGGAGCAGGTATATATTTACTCGCCGACCCGCTGCTGCCTGCCATGACACGCGGCGAGGCTCCTATGGAGCGCAACCGTATAAAAGAGTGGCCCCGGAGACTCCGCCGCTGGACACTCAGTCAGTGGTGCGCACCGAGTGCGTGTATACGCGGAGCCGCGCTCCATGGATACGATGCACCATGGTACGGAACAAGGTATTGCGCTCTCTTCGGCAGCCGACGTATTTGCAGCGGACAATACGCTCTCTGCTCGTGATGCAATGGCTATAGTGTTCCTGTCGCGAACTCACCGACGGAGCGAAATACGTCCACGATTAAGCAAAACTGGGGGAGTGTAGTGCGTGCTCTGGCGCGATCAAGACGGAAAGGATACACGTCTTCAAGTGTTTTTGTGTTTTTTTGTTCCATGTGTGTCCTGATGTGAGGTATATAGCGCGGTCGAGGAGCATCTTCCTGATCAGTGATGACATCTGCTCGCACTCGGAACCAGAAGCCCCAAATCCCTGTAAGAGGAGATAGGGGACAACGACGAGCGACCTGGTCCAGGACTGGCTGCGTCACCGTTATGGTTGCTTCGTCAAGCAGTGCTAAAGCTTATCGGATGACAGTGCGGTGACTGAACGTTTAAACAAATTTGAAAGAACGGGGAACGAAGTGATCGAGAATTATTATGGTGAGTACAGCTCTATTTTTTTTTTTGCTCTTGCTCTCGGGAAAACAAAAAAGGTATGTTTATACGACATAATTTCTGCGTGTTTACGACAAGGACAGAAAGCAAAATGGATGCGAGAAGCTACTTACAGATGACTAAAGGTGACCACACTGGTACCATCTACCGAGCAACTTACCCTCAGTATCATTGACTGCCAGAAAAGTCAGAAGCTGAGAAATCGAGTTTGGCATACCAAGCTTCAGTTTTCTTTTCATTACAAAGAACCAAAAGCGTATATGGTGATGTCACGTGATAAAGCAGAGCAGCCTTGTCAAAACACCCCTACGCGTCGCAAGAATAGTGTCATGTCGGTTTGAAATGCTCATATCACGAATATATGCATTTTCACTGTTTACAAACGTAATTCCGGATCGGCTATTGGTTTTTGCCCGCTGACGTAACTCCGTATGTGTTGCGCCTAAAGGAAAACGGAATGCAAGGCATGAGTACAGTAAAAAAAAGTATGAAGCTTATCAGCAATTGTACCTGCACCTCTGCACAAAACACACACACACACACGTGTGTGTGTGTGTGTGTGTGTGTGAGAGTGTGTGTGAGTGAGTGAGTGTGTGTGTGTGAGTGAGTGTGTGTGTGTGTGTGTGTGTGTGTGACGTAAGAAGGTAGCGATGGTTGGTAGAAACCGATGAGAAGAAGTGCTTAGTAGGAATAAACATGACGTATGAGCCAGGCCACGTCGCCCAGTCATCATAGCATCACACAAGTCGACAGGATGGAGACCTGCCTGCCCCTTCATCAGTCGCTCATCATCAACGCAGTTCTCCGCAAGACACCCTGACCATAAATAAACTACCGAACCAGCACCTAGCAGTACACATCGACGAGCATCATGACGAAATCAGCGACTGACCTTCCCATCGCCAAGTACACCGGAGCAGCGGACGATGGATCTGTGCAGGACTGGTTCGGCCTGTTCGAGCTCCCCGCTACCGCTGCATCATGGTCGGAACGGGAAATGATGGCCAACTTGACCGACTACATCTTCGGTGAGGCATTTAAGTTTTACCTGACACACATATTTGAAAACGACGAATCATGGCAAAAGATCAGAGAAGAGATGATCGCCCGTTTTAACGACTACGACAAAGGCTTCCTCATTACCGGCCATCTGCATACAACAACACTCGGCCGTCACAGTCCACGCTTCTTTCTCAAGGAACATAGCTTTCCACCAGGTTTTGGTGACGAAAGCCGGTATTTTCAAATTCGTCGCTCCAGCACACGACACGAGACGTTGCTTACCCCCCTGATGCACTTCATTCTTTGTCTCGCGTACGTGGTCCACCACCCGGTTTTCCATCACGCGGCTCTTCAAGCGCTCCTGACGCTCACCGTTTGCCTCATACAGACACCGTGTTCACAATAGGCGAGCTGACGCACTGGGAAAATACCATGTCGAGCCATGCTCCTTCCGCGTGGGTTCATGTATCACCGTCTGGTGCATACACACTCGGCAGTCGAAGCAACGCCGAAGGCTCAGACGCATCGAACGACGCACGCTGCCATGCGCAAGAGCCTCTCGTATAGTGAACAGGGTAAAAGAAGCGTCTGAAGAACTTTCTACTAACTCTGAAGCGTTATCTTCATTGCCCGAACTGCATTACAAAAGCCCACAGACTACCAGCTGCCGACTGGACACTACATCAATTTGTAAAGAAAACCGGCATAATGTTCAAGAAGCGCTCCCACCTCAGCACGTTCCGTAGCAACGCCAGCAAAAGCGAGTCCAAGGATTCGAGACATTCAAATGGATACACCAACAAAGACGACAAGACGTGAGGCATATACGCATAAGGTATCGGCGCCACAAACGCATTTGGCGCAAGAGATCAAGAATGACGAGAGACGAAAAGGCATCATCTGTAGAACGCAGAGACCAAGACACCATTCCGTCAGCCGCGACCATCGCACTCGCAAACTGCAAGCACACCGTCTGTTCCCGCCACGACACACAAATCGACGCCTTCGACATCCGAACCTCAAATACTACAGGGACTCTCAACCTTGTCCGTTCCTCACAAGAACTCAACCGATGTCATCATCAGTGCAGATCTCCAGGGTGTGGTTATGCCATCCAGGACGCAACAGCCAACCTCGTCCACACGAGTTCTCTTAGTTATGGCCGGGCTGCTTCCCTCTGCTCTGCTGTGGATTTTTTGTGCGAGTTAAGGAACTCTCTTCTGAAATGGAACTATGGTGCATTTTGACATTTTTTTCGCTTTAACACTCTGCGTTTTTCTTGTTTTGTCAAGTGTCTGACGTGACTTCTTCCGGGGGTAGGGGGAATCCTATGACGTAAGAAGGTAGCGATGGCTGGTAGAAGCCGATGAAGAAGTGCTTAATAGGAATAAACATGGCGTATGAGCCAGGCCACGTCTCCCAGTCATCATAGCGTTATATATATATATATATAATACTTCCAGCACACACGAACGCAACCTAAAAACGTGTTGATTGTTTCCCTAAGCAAGGGAACAAAATTTCCTTGAGGGAATGTGCTTGCTGTTGTTATCATGTTATCACGGAACTGTCTGTAGTCAAATGTGCAATAGGACAGGTTCTGATATTTTAAATCACGCCGCCAAAGTGCTGTTTAGCTGGAATGCGCGACAGTTGAACACCTAACTTAATCTACAGTTATACGATATAATAAACGAAAGTTAAGCATGCAAGTTTAAAAATCCGTGTTCGTAACTTTTTATGAGGCAAGATTGTGTTTTGTTCTTTCGATAACATTCGTGCAAACAATTTGGGGGGTTTCACGTCCCCAAACCACTACATGAGGGACGCCGCAATGGAGGGCTCTGTAAATTATGACCACCTGACGTTCTGTAACGAGCACCTAAACCAAAGTACACGGGACTCTATTATTTTGTCTCTATACTAATGCGGCCTCCGTGGACAGGACTCGAACGAACAACAATTTGCTCCTATTTTCATTCTGTTACACGCCTGCACAAAGGTTTCCCGTTATTCGAGCGTATAGAGAGTTGCCTGAACGCTTGGTTGCGATGTCGTAAAATTCATTCGGATGCTTTACTGCTGCTATCCAGCAATCAACTGACGCGAGGAGATGCAATGGCAGTAGTTCTTCTTTCGTCCAAGTGCTTCTTTCGGACAAGGACCAACGGTGCCAGTGGGACAGACGATGAAGCGCCGCTCAGACTCTCTCACCTTCAGACCGCCGAGGTCATCTCCCATTTCCAGCGGATTGAAGAGGAACGTTTTTCTCCCTTAAAGCGATAGCAATATAGCTCGCTCCCGCTGCGGCCGTTCAATTACAGCTTCGAGCGAAGTTGAGAGGGGGGCAGGTCGCATTCCTCTTTTTGCCCTACGGCAGCGTGCCGAGCAGAAACGGCCGCGCATCCAGACGTGTAAATCAGGAGTACGCGAGATGGTGGGGAGCTAATACGACCACCGGACAGTCGCACGCAGCAGCGGGCTGTTCCCCCGACATGGCTCGTCGCATACTGTTCACCGCAACAAAGGCGGCAGCCGCGGCTGGCGAGTTGCACAAAAGAATGTGAATCCCCCCCCCCCTCCCCAAAAGCGCGCCCGGCGCGCGTTTCGGGCACCCGGCACCGCAACCGTACCTTCCCTCGCGTTCGGCTGCAGTGCGTGCGTGCGTTTGTGCAGCGCCGGCCGAAGCCAACAACCACCGCGACAACATTGCACGCTCCCGCCGCAGCCACGAACGCACACGTCATTCTGCACCGGGACCCGAAAGCACTCCTGTGTGCTTGCGCGGGGCCCGCTGCTATCACCGCTGCCGCCGCGGGCGGGACTTCAGTTTTTGAGAGGAAAATAAAAAAACGAAGGTACGGGAAGATAGACAGTCCTCTTGGCAGCGCTGTCACACGAACTACATAAACGGGGAAAGGAGGGGTGTCGGAGGGTCCGCGCAAGTAGAGGACCGGGGAGGAGCTCAAGACGGAAGATGCCGGAGGTCGCGGGTCAAACCGCGCAGAGCGGCGATAAAATACAACCAGCATCGCATGCGCGTTTTGTGTGAGCCTGCGCTCGCGAGGGAAATGTAGAAGCAACGAAAAATCCAACTAACCCAGAGAGACGGCGGCACGCTTGCCGTGTGTAGCTGCGTCGTCGTGGCATCGGTGGTTGGGGACCACACCACCGCACACCTGCGAAGCGTTGCCGGAAAGAAAGACTCGCGGTGGCTGCCAAGATTTGAAGAGGCGGAGGAAGAGGGATGTTGGTCGGTGCTGGTGTGCGAGCGTGGAAGCAAAGAACCGGGCTAGGAGGGATGTGGAAGCCGAGAACGAATGACTCGTCCCTTCCTAGCCCCGCTAGCTAACGTACTTGGGGGAGACAGAGCCGCCGGCTGACAAGGAATCCCCTCTCCCCATCGTTGGGGGCTGCTTCTGTATTTTAAGTTTCTTTTACAACTTCTCAAGAGATACCGCGCGCGCCGCTGCCACCGCAGTGTCGATCGAGCATTTACTTTCGTTTACACGCTGCGGTTGTTTCTTTCTTTTCCCCCCTCCTCCTTTCCCCCTCTCTACATTTTATCTTGTCCGTCTAGCAGATCTCAGCCTGCGCGAGTCGTGTTTGTGATCGCCCCGGCGGCCTCGTTTTCTCGGGTCGGGGTCGATCGCTTTTGAGAGCGCCGCGAAATGTACGCGCGCGCGATTGCTTCGAGCTGCGACTGTTGTTGCGGCTCCCGCTGTTGTGTTTGTCGCTGCTTATCGGCACCGTCTTTGGCGGTTCCGTTTTATGCCTGCGTGTGTGCGCGCGCGCGCTTTCTGACTCCTCGCGCTCGCTTACGCGCCTATCCGCTGCAATCGGTACAGCGTTCCCACCAACGAGGCTCATTTCTCAGAAACACACGTCGTGCGCGCAAGCGGTTCGTTTCGGCCGGTGACCACTGACGGAACCCCGTGGGAAGAGGCAGGCCCCCCCCGACAAGCCACGCCACCCCCTCGCCGAGCTCGTGCACAGAGGAGACGCGAGGCACGAACCGAACTCCGCCCACTGATCGCTGCAAGACGTGACCAAGAAGGCTTTTACAAAGTCGATAGCCGACAGGGATGTATGGCGGTGCTTACCACACCTCTGTATACCATTCGCGTATACCGCACTGTAGCGAATTACTGGACGGCGCGTCTCGCTTGCGCATCAACTTGCAAGGAGCAACTTGATGCTGACTTACGGTTAACATTGAAAGAGCGTGAGCACGTGTTACGCTGTCGGGCATGCTATTCACAGTGACTGAGTTGTGATGCCTGACTGTATACTGCATGGGAGATAATCATATACAAGACGCGCGCGGAGTTGGTCGGCTTAGAACAAAACTTGCTCGACAGGAGGTGCTTGCTGTTCAGCGATTAAGAAAGTGTGAAGCATAGTTTCAAAATCTTCTCAATGTGTACAAGATGTGCTCAAATGCGCAAAATGTTGTTCAGTTGTTTACCGATGGATTACATTTCGTCATATTGGCCTCAGGTATATTGGTTTGAGACTCCTTAAGGCACGACGCGTACCCCGATTTCTCACAAAACGCGACAATATCAAGCGGCTAATCAGTGCGCCTATAGATAGCTTCGGTCTCTGCCAGAATAAGCGCTTCTTGCAAAACCTGCAAACTTTTCGAATACTTGGATGCTCAGTAGGACTGCATGTGTGGCATGAACCGATACGTGAAAGCTCGTGGCATGAAAGTTAGTTATCGCTATTACTCTGTGTTTACATCACTCAGTATACGTCCAGAAACATCTCCGCTGAAGACAATTACGAGCATGGCTTGTCAATGACGTTATGGGAAAACAAACAAAAGCAAAAATAAACGTGGTGTAACAACTATATACGAAAAACCTCACGAACAGACGGGTGCAGTCTATTCTACCTTTTTTGTTCTCTCCCTGAACTTTATTCTTACACAATGCGGGACAATCCGGTGCGTATCCTGATTGATACTGTCGCCTTTGCTTGCCCTGCTCCCACTTCTCACCCTCTCTCAAAGCGGGTAAAAGAGTAAGAGTGAAACAAAATCAATCTGGAGCGTTCCATTAGGTACTTATCGCGATACGGGCACCCCCGCGGCGAGGTACCGAATTTCACCAATGCCTTCTTTTTTCGATATTTTTACCTTATCACTATTTGCAAATTGCCTAGCTGCGAGTGCGTCACACAGACCAACTTTTCAAGCGCTAAACACTCCGCGAAACCACGCGCCGATTTTTCGTCCGCGCCCAGAACGTGCCGCAGTTTGAAATTAAATATGCTAATCCGCAACAGGTAGCTTACACGCCGATGGGATACGGAGAGCGAGACCGAGGGAGGACGACGCGTGTGACAACGGTGAGTAATGACCGTAATTCTTCGCGATATTCCTTATCTCATCACTTATCGGTGCTCCTATTCGAACGTGCGTGCGCCTGAGCAATCGCGCCGCGTGGGGTCTTGTAGTATATAGACAGCCGCACAAAATGAGAGAGAGAGAAAGAGAGAGGGAAAAAAAAGTCTGGAATCGGCGATCGCGATACAAAGAAGTTTGTCTCCCACCACAAACTCGCTGTCTCTCTCCCCCGTCGACGCGGAAAGAAAGAGACGAGAGAGAAACGGTTGGATCGCTTAACGAAAAAAATAAATTGTTACACGATAAACAAAAACAAGCGTTTTGAACTCGTATTTCTGGAACATTGCGAACCGAACGATGGATCTTGCTGGCGTACGTGAAACATATCGCCGCGTTTCGGCGTTCGCGCTGACGAATGACGCTGCCGCCAGGTCTTCCATGGAAGAGTGCATCATTTGCCAGAAAAAAAAAGAATCAGTAAAAAAATATGCTTCTAGACGGCTCCTTACCCTTGCGGTGAGAAGAGGGACGCCCGCGTGTAAGGCGATAATCGTGTTCGCTCGATTATAAGCACCATGTAACTTTTCTTTTTCTATGGTTGGTTGTCAAGGCAGAGAGAGCGTGAAATGAATTATAGATTCGGTGTAATAGCGTTAAAGCAGTATGGTTGGTTGCTTTGTGGTGTTATTCCAACCTCGCAAGTGACTCGGGCTTGGAGAGGTGCCGTATGTGGACGGCGTAGGACAATTTTATCCACAAATAGATTTTTCTTTTTTTTAATGCGCACTAACATTGCAAAAAAATATGGTCTCTTATATAGCATTTCATCTCCATTGAAATGGCACTACGAGTATCGAACCCACGTCTTTTCGCTCAGCAGCCGAGAACCGCAACTACAGCCGGGTTTTAGCACAATAATAAGACAAACAGAAACAAATAAGTAACTTTGAACGTTACAAAACTATCAGTGGTCTAAAGGTACGTGACTCAATACTTTCCATAATTACAACACCTTATAGTGAAATTGTCGACCAATCGTTTTTCACTGATTATAACGCTTTCTATAGGTACTTATCAAGGCACAATTTCGTTTTCTTACTTCAATTACGGAGCGCAGGGTTAATATCAAGGAAAACCAAGACGAGATAGAAAAAAATGGCAGCATATCCACGGAGTGAATGATGGAGAGTGGGGCGAAGCATTCGTACGTCCATGCGTCCGTCTGTGTGACCGTCCATGCGTCTGTTTGTGCGCCCGTCCCTGCGTTCTTTCAAGCATCCGCCCCTGCGTCCGTTCATGCGTCCATCCATGCATCTGTTTGTGTGTCCGTTCGTTCATCTATTCAACACTCCAAGTCCCACCATCTCGCATCTTTTTATCATATATTCCCCATATAGAAGCACCGCCATCCAGCGGACATTCTAAGGACTAAACGAGAGGTGGCACACGCACACTTTTTTACGGCCTGCGCTTTGGGTCCACTTCCCACCTTTAACCACCTCGAGTTCATGGTATATTCTAGTTCGCTGTATTCATGGCACTGCGACCAAACGCTCGCTAAACCTTTCGAAAACCAAGGAGGTTACGCCCAGCGAGTATAACGTAGCAACCTTTCCCTGTCAGATAGGGCTCAATTTACATGCCAATGGCTGCTAATGAGAAATGAGAGACAGGAGAATTCGGCTTTTACTTTCTTACGGCTTGCGCTTCGTATCTACTTCTCATTTTTAACCACCTTGAGTTCATTCATGGTATATACAAGTTCATTGTACTCATGGCACTGCGGCTCAACGCTCGCTAAACCTTTCTAAAGCTAAGGAGGTTACACCCAGCGAGTATAATGTAGCATCCCTTTCTTGTCCAATAGTGCTCAATGTACATGCCAATGGCTGCTAATGGGGATCGCAGCGTGCGCGTTGACTAAAAGCCGAATGCTCATGTCTCTTATTCCCCATTAGCAGCCATTGGCATGTACATTAAGCACTATTTTTATTGTTAAACAACGCACAGAAGAAATCTCTCACTGGCACCCCCTTGGAGGTCAAGTGTTATACCTATTTCGGGTATGTGCCACTGGTGGTTACATACGAGGGACGCACAAGCCACGCCATAAGGAGCTTCGCCCCTAAAAAAAATGGCTTTCAAGTGACGGGTATTTCACGTCTTTCCAAGTAACGATGCACAAACTGGCCCAACGTAGCGTAATACTGTTAAACTTCTTTTTTTCTTACCCTTTCTGAAGCTTCGTCGTCTGTCACTTCATGTGACTGTGACTATTATACCCGCAGTTTCGAAGACAGCCAACAAGAAAGAACATGCGGTACATACAAGTGGGGCCCTGGCTCACTTGGTGGCTCACCTGGTGGTACCGTTCGGAATGCCCGCTTCGAGACGTGAGAGTGTATGTACGAACTCGAGGCAAGGCGAAGAAAGGCAGCGGCGCTGCATGGCGATGTACGCCGAGTTCCGGTTGGCCTCGCCCCCTTCTCTTCGTTTTTTTTTCCGAGACGCTCGATCGTGTCATCTTTGTATTCTTTGTGTGCCGTGCTTCTGCGTACCGTCAGCGAATAAGGTTCTGACACAAACAAAGTACAGTAATGTAAGCGCCGTAAGATGAATACCTTGAAGACGGCGCTGCTTCTGACATCCGCTTATATCTATCGAAGGCTGTATCATAACTGCTTGTACGCGCCCTTATCTTTCGTTATGCGCAAAAACGTGGCAGTGTTTCCTTTTTTTCACTATCCTTTCCACACTACCTTCTCGCCCAGTGTGGCTTTAAATACGATGCGATAAAGCGATACGCGGGTTCCTTTCCTCGACACGAGCTTGCGTCCTTCACTAAGTCAGTCTTCATGACTAATACAAAGGCCACGTAGAAGTTATATTATCTTTTCTCTGTTATCGCGACTTTTATCTAAACTTCAACCTATATGTGGAGTAATATTCAAGAAAACAACGTAAAAATGAAAAAAAAAGTTGAAAAGAGGACGCCTTCTTTCACCTTTTTCCCCCTTTGTCCCAATCGAGTCATTCCTTTATCGACTGGCCGGCTAAAAAGCGTCAACCATCAATTGACAGTGGTAACGCTTACCTATCTTCTTGCGATTTTGGGGGGGCTGGTATCAATGCTAATGATGATTATAATGCGTGTGCTAGGATCGATGTCATTTTATAGTTTCAACAACACATGGTGCTGGCTGCGTTTGGTGCAACACGAGTACACACGCGTACATACTTAGACCCATCTAAACCAATAATTCACATAGAAGATAGTTATGAACTAAAAAAATAAATATATAATAAACGCGAGTCATCGCGGTGAGCCGTATCAACTGGCTGTTCATTGATTGTAAAAAGCAAATTTCTAAATTTTGCTGTAGCATTTTGTCTTCGCAGCGAACATGTGTTTGTACTTCTACAATCTTTCTGTCTGTGCAGAAGGCTCAGCACAGTCACAGCGAAAGATAGAAGAGTGGCCTTTCAGAGCCTGTTCGAAACACTCATTGGGGAACTGCTGCAAGCACACTTGCTTGATGCCCACTACGACATTAACGAGAAAAATTTTAGGGTAGTAGGCTGGCATTCGCTCTGTTATTTCTCATCATTCTTCTGATAAGCGTGCTATCTGCTAAACTATTTCGAGATATTTTGTGCCGATTGTTCATGCAGTGGCTGACGACGATGAGGAATTATGGCTAATGTGGGTACGCGCCACACTTAATAGGGGAACAAGAAGAAATTTTTTGTAATGGGTTGGAGCATCGGACGGCTCATTCGTTACGCTATTCGCATTGTGCAACGACTGGTTGTTCTTTCGCAATACTTACACGAGCACGACATACAAGATCGTAAAATGCGTAAACATTCTTTCTTTTTTTTTTCGAAATGCTGACCTTAGGCATGGCAAATGATGGTGTCAAGAATACACACGCAAACTTTCTTCGTGAATAAAGTCAATGATCGGTTGTAAGATCCAGGCTGCAGCGGTCGAGGTCAAATGGTTGGCCATGCCTGAGGCACGTTGCATGGAGGTGGCGAAGACGGCTTAGTTCGAAGACGAAGCTGCGAAATTTCAATAAGCCGAGTTACCGCACCAAACGATACAAAAACCGTCGCACAGATGTAGTAGTTCGCAGCTGAAGTTGCTAAATTTCGATAACTCGAGATACCGCACCACCCTTGATACAAATATCTTTTTCATTTCATTTATTTCGCCCTTAAAGGCCCGAAGGCATTACATAAGGGGGGACAAGTAACAAGAGGGGGGACAACATAACATAAGCGGGGACATAAGTAACATAAGGGGGGACAAGTATCTTCGCACATATGTAGAACGTGCTCTCTAGCATCATTTCCTTTATCGAATGCTATTTTTAAATCCGCGCCCATTGGTTCGCAGAGCAACACAAGCCTGTGCGTTTTGTTTGTTTGTCTTTTTTCTGTGTGAACGTCAACTCCGAGAATGCATATTCGTGGAACCTGCAGCCTCATTGCTTATATAACACGACCAAGGTCGTGTGTATACGATCACTGCTTTGCGTCTCTCTCTTCACTTTCGAACTTGATCGTCTTGTCGTCCGCAAGTCACGGAGTAAAACGAAGAACAACAGGACGGGGAAAGCATCGCAGCACCGGCGAGGAGCAAGCGGCCGCGATCTCCTTGTCTTCGCAGCGGGAGACGCTGCTTCTCAGATCGGCCGTGAAATATGGGGAGAGAAAACGGAGACAGGCGGAAACGGGGGTTGGGGGGAGGGGCTTGGGGGGTCTTGAGGGGGTGAGATGGGAGGGGGGGGATTCTGTCAATCGGCCCCGTGTACTCAGCGAGCGCTCGCATACATGCGTCCGCTTTTGCTCTCGGAGCCGCACTCGCCTTGCAAGGGACGAGGATACTCATTCTGTCACTGCCCCCGCGTGTGTTTCAAAAACTGCCCCCGCGTGTGTTTCAAAAACTGCCCCCGCGTGTGTTTCAAACAGGCCGTGCGAGCTTCGAATCGCCTGCTCTGTCCGGACTGCATCCGAGCGCGCGTCTCAAGCGTGCAATGTGCTTTTCGGAAGAAGATAAAGATCGCCGCCACGTTTGCGCACGAACGCAATCGCGTCGCGCTCGCTCTCTTCAAGCAACGAAGCCGATTACAGTCGCGCCGAGGCCACGTCTGTGTTGCGGTGACTGCAAGGCACCACGATGGAGATCTCTTGCTTACCTGACTCTCTGTAAAGCACGCTCTAAAAAGCCCCAGCAGTGCGATACGACGACCGAGCTGATTCCGGAATGAGGGAGAGGGCGTTAGAGTAATATCTCAGAGCTCGCCGTTCGACAAGGCTTAAAGATTCTTCCCATTAATTAAAGAAGTGCACGTGCACGTGCTCAGAATATAGGACTCTTGAGAGAATGCAGTGTTTTTTTTTCGATTTTGTGTGCGTGAAAATTCAAGAAGTCTCAGAATAAAAATGCTTACACTGAAGGCGGATGCTGTGTTCGATATGCGACTGATCGCAGTGCTGAAGTGTGCAGTGTAATATACCGGTGAGAGTACAGTCCCGTCACATTTTGCTCAGTAGGGTGCAGCATTATATAAACATTGTTATTTGGCCTTCCTGTATTGTTGTAGAATTTTCGCCAGAGCAAGCGTATACTGCACCCGTGAGAGTGTATACGGTTGTCGGTTACCCATCAGAACAAAGAAAATACTGTATTTCAGTCTGTGCGTGTTCACTTTATACTGTAATTTGGCTACTCACACGGGGACTAATGAAGCCTTAAAATGTCATCGTCATACCTTTCCGAGTATCATACGCATATGGTAGTGGTGTCACGTACTCTGGTGATGCCGTCCTCATTAAATTATTGGTATGACAACACTGCCCCAAAGACGCATCTGTTCATCGCGATGCACGATTTTTTGTGGTATATGAAATTGATTGATTGATTGATTGATTGATTGATATGTGGGGTTTAACGTCCCAAAACCACTATATGATTATGAGAGACACCGTAGTGGAGGGCTCCGGAAATTTAGACCACCTGGGGTTCTTTAACGTGCACCCAAATCTGAGCACACGGGCCTACAACATTTCAGCCGGCATATGAAATAACGCTGTGGATGCGTGGCATGTAGTGTCGCTTTCTTGCCCACCTTGCAGAATTATTGATTATTATTTTTTCGGTTGTCTCCTCACGTTGCTGTTACTTGCGTATCCAACAGAACTCAGCCTGCACACACATATGGGTCAATGAAGAAGGACCAACAAAATCGACGACGGGTTCAAAGCTTCTTCATGTACGTATATCGATCGTTGTTAATTTTGACGCAGCACAGCGTATACAGTCTTTTAAATGAAAATTTATTCCAGCTTACTTTTTAAAAATCTCTTTTTGTATTTCCAGTTGTAACGAATACAAAAATTCTCACACAAGCTTCTGCCAAATTCTTTTTAGTGCACAAATTTGTCACTTGCCACACATCAAAATCACGCATGCCACTTTCTTTTCTCCCTCTTTCTTTTTTCTAGACTTCAGAAGGACCAGCCGGTATAACGTGCGTAATAAAAGGAAATCAAATAAAATCCTGCGGCTCTGCAATGTTGATAAACTGAAAACGTATTTTCCGGCAGCTAATGGGCTGCGGTTTTCAGATTTACGTACACATCTTACTGCAGTATAGCATGTCTCAAACTATCTAAAATGCAATCGCTCGCGCTTCAGGATACAGCGAAAAGACGTCAATTGCGTGCACCGGGCCGGAGCGCTTTCGTTAATCGGCTTTTATCGATCTCAAACCTCGAAGCTTGCTCCTAACTTTTAATTCATTCGAAGTAAAATGTCAAATCGTATTAGAACAGCAAGGGGCGATTAAGTACGCGTTTAACACATACTACTGTGCTTAAGAAAACAAGCCGGTAGAAAGAGGGGGAAGGGGGGGTGTCTAACATGTAATTCGATCAAATGCCAAAGATAGCAGAACGAAATAAAAGCAGCGCAAGCGTTCTCAAGCTTCTCCTGGACGCGAATAGCCCGCGGCAGAAACAAGGTCAAACCGACCGAATCAGACCTAATCCACCGGCACCATATTTGGATGTAACTAGATCAGGCTGCGCACCGCAGCGCGGGAGCCACTCCTCTGGAGCTATAAGCGCAGGCCCTTTTTAACATGCGTCACACACGAAGCGCTCGTTGTATTCCAGCTGGAGACGTTAAAGAAGCCGAGAAAAGCTGAACGTCCCGATAAGAGCTCTATAGCTGACGACGAGTCGTGCACCTGTGAAGTCGCGAATGAAGAGGGAATCGAAACGAGCCAGTTGGCGGCGGCTTTCTCGAAATACGTCGCGCCTGCCGACGCCGCAAGCGAGAATAACAATTATCGGCTACGTGAAACGCCTACCTTATCCGCACCTGCAGTAGCCTTATAGAGCGTGCGTATATGCGAAGCACCAGGAAGCGGTGCCAGTTGCGGCTGTTCGTGCATGCACGACGTTTGAATATAGACGAATGCATTTTGTGCCGTGTGCTTTCCGTAAACGCGATTGCCGTGTGTACACAGAACGGTATAGCACCTGCAGATACATTATAGCGTGTTACGAGAGTTCTATAAGGTAGTCTGGCCAATGTAAATTCAACATGACGATTCCTCTGAACAGAAAATACCATCACTAACCGACACGCCCTCCCTTCATCCTCTTCTTCATCTTCTGCTTTGATCCTTCAACACATGTGCCATGTTGGATATAAAGAAGGAAGAAGGGGCGGTGGGAATGAGCAGGAGCCACGGGCGCCGGCTCGCTCTGCCGTTCCATTTTCTTCGATGCACCCAGACGTCAAGGTTCGCGGGTCTCCTTTTCGTGACGATAGTTATAGCGCGAGAACAAAACGACGACACAGAGAAACGAAGGACACGACGGTGTCTCTGTGTCGTCGCTTTGTTCTCGCGCTATAACTATCATCATGCCATACCAACTAGCCCAAGCTGCCACGCTTATTTTCGTCTTCCACACGCCTATTTGTACGGCGCACGACTTTGATGACACTGATGGTTGACAGAGCGAGTACAGAGAAAGAGGGAGAGAGCGACAGAATAAGGAGAACGACAAAGATAAATTCTTGGCGAAAAATTTCTTGTGGAGCTGGGATTCGAATCCGCGTACTCACGGACGAGCATCGTAACCATTTGGTATTCAAGCATGCTAGCATAACATGACATAGCATTGTACAGTATAGTATAGAGGGTATGAAAGAGAAGTGAGTGTGAGGCAAAGAGATGTGAGGGATAGGATGAGGAAGAGGGAAGCAAAGAGGGTAGAGAGTAACACCCGTGCCACAGGGGTAGAGAAAATGACATTTACCTCCTAACGTTAGCCTTCAGATTGAATGTCATTCGCGCGGTGGCACACGGATGAACGAAATGGCATTCGCCCAAACGCCATTCGTCACCTAATGCCATCGCCAGAACTCATTCGACTAAGAAATGCGTACATTCGACGGCACAGCTGATGAAGTAATTATATAAACGACATTTGATTCAACTGGAAGGTAACTTTTTGCGTATTTTATTTACACTAATCCCTTAAACAACTGCTTAAAAACTTCTCTTCAGATGGTAGGCGCTGTAAAATAAATGCGCCAGGCGCCATTTTTTTTTAGGCTCGGATCTGAATAGCTTTGGCTCAAGTTGCTACACGGTCGGTTGCAACGTCATAAAACAATGTAACGAACGAAATCTAGCGGCAGCGTAATATGCTTATTTATACTTTTAATTATTATCGGATGTGTTCGAAGCTTTTATTGCTACTCACCCGATGCTCACGAGGAAAATGCTGCAATCGACATCATCAAATCAAATGTCATTCACTTTGGACGTGTAGCAGCGCCGCCGAAGGAAATGTAATTCGGGAACTGAATGCCTCCGCTACCGAATGGCATTTTGTATGCCCATGTGGCACAGGTACAAAGCATAGCATAGATAGAAATAGAGAGAAGAGGGAAAAGAGCAAGGCGATAGAAGGACAGACAGAGAGCTAGAGAATCTAAGAAAAACAGAGAAGGATGTAGACATAAAGAGATTAAAAAAACAAGAAGTACAGGCAGAGGGAAAGTGAAAGAGGGAACAGAGAGATATATAAATAAACATAATACGCACAGTAAAAAAATGCAGTAGAGACAAAAAAAAATGGACGGAAAATTAAAGAGAGAAAAAAGAAAGAAACGACGGAAGAAAGAGAAAAAATAAAGAGATTCTACAAACTTATTTCAGGCATAAGCACCATCAATGCGAAGCCTGAAAAAAAATTAACACACTATTTCCTTTTTTTTCAGTTCTGAAATGTTATGCTTTCAATTAAACAGATAAATAGTAGGTAGACGAAGGTCACCCCTCAAGTCCTTAGATTGCCTTCTCTGCGTGATACAGCATCGTGAAAGCAGATTGCACTAGAAGTATGACTTCAATTAACGAAATTGAATCACTGTTACACTGATTGTTCAGTCTATACCTCACAGTTTCGTCTTTGGTGCACGTCTAAAACGGTGACCAGTCGCCAGGGTGTATTAACCATGGCTCTCCGTGTAAGAACACCCTACACTGTTTTTTTTTTTTTAACGACCGGCTGCTAACCCGCAAGTCACGGGATCATTTAAATCCCGGCTGCAGCGGCTGCATTTTCGATGGAGGCGAAAATACTGTAGGCCCATGTGCTCAGACTTGGGTGGTCGAGATTTCCAGAGCCCTCCACTACGACGTCTCTCATAATCATATGGTTATTTTGGGACGTTAAACCCCACATATCAATTAATCATGCTTTTCAACAAGCAAATTATTCGTTGTTCACCCCGTGCCAAAAAAAAATGCATCATCACAATTGTGTATGCGCCTCAAAAATCGGGTATATCCCAGAACACACAAGTTCCACTAAAAAAGGGGGGGAGGAACAGTTAGCTAAACAAATGACTGCGAAGCGACGGTGGTGAGCCGAAGTGCCCGAGTTCCTAGAACAAGGGAACAGGAAAGGCAACGGCAGCTGCGACAAGACCCCAAAGCGATGGAATACCTACGCCAAAGACAACGTGCCCGTATCGTGTCTGTGACTGTCCGTTGTTTAACTCGAACGTTTCTACGCTAATAATGAATGTAACAGCAATCTAGCATCACCTAGATAAAGTCTAATAACGGCCTAGAAGCAACCTATAGAAACAACCTGCATCACTTATAGCTAGGTCTAGGAACAACATATAAAAGCAAACAGATTCGCCTCGACAATCGTCAAGTCAAGCTGCTTCAAGCCTTGCGCGACTTATTGCAAGGTTCGTCATGTTTTTTTTTAAAGAAAAACCCAACAAGTTATTATTATTATTATTAGTGTGCACGTTGCCTAAATCTAATATCTATTTCCCACTATGAACATCGTTCCCTCTGGAGGGGCTGAAAGGAAAAACTCAAGGAATCTTTGTGCCATGTGGGTTGTCAGTTCGCATGTTAGAAAAACGGCTTCGTGTTTAAAATTACAGCATCTTCTTCTTGTTATCCTCTATTAATGTCGTGGGAACTTATGCGAAGTTGTAAGCATAGAAGCTGGATAAAAGTGGCTACTTCCGCATACGTTTTCGTTCGGTTAAATTGCACAATATACAACAGATCTGACACATTTTATTCTACTTTTTGTGTGTGTGAGAGAGAAATGTGCGAAAACTGTGTACTTTTTACAGAAAATAAAGGAAGGAAAGGAAGTAGAAACCATATAAAATCACAACGTGTATAAAAACCACAAAATACTTACCCATGCACTAAAAGGCTTTTGCTAAAGTTATTCATAATCGTAACAATAGGTGGAAATAAACGTATACACGAACGGCGCAGTTTACGTTTTGCTACAAGTCCTGTAGGGTCAACTCCTATGATAAAAAAAAAGGGACAGCAAGAGAAGCAAACATAAAGATGGTATTGAAAGAGTCTCAACAAAATGTGCCACTGGGTCATTTGGTTGAGAATTCGTCGCTCGCACGCACAGAAAGAAGCGAGGACAGTGTTCGTTCTTCGATTGTGTCTTTCTCGCTTATACAGAGCGCTTCTCCTCTAGAATACGCGGTTGGTGCACGGGCACTGCTTATAAATACGTTGGCACGGCAATGCTTTTGCTTTTGTGCGCTGCGTATATCTTTGGGGGGAAATGAATGACGGTCGTGCCTTTGTTCGGCGTGGGAGTGCGCCACCGTCGGAGTGGAGTATAGGACCCTCCGCCGACCGAAGACTCGCGGTCTCGCTCCTCCCTTCGCCGTGCGTGGGGCTTATCCGTGTGAGCGCTTATACAATGAACTTGCTGGGTATACGTAGAATAACATGCGTATACGTAGAATAACACCAACGTTATATATACAAGCATTCAAGGTGCTTGTAACGCGCAGCATATAGAAATACGCGCGTGTATACCAACGAATCAAGCAGGTTTATCTTTTTCGTGTGTGTGTCAGGACACTTGTGAAAGCGGTAAAACGTTTATGGAAATCCCTAATGTTAAGTTTTCGAAACCTGACAGTCCTGAAAGATCAACGCTTTTTTCCTTTCTTCTTTTTGTTTTTGTTAATCTTGATTCTAAAACGAAAAAAAAAACTAAGCTGCAACCCGCTTCCTATTATCTATTTGTGCACCGTGTTTTTGTTTGCAGCCGCTACACATCTCTGCAGAGAGATGCGAACCCGCCTGCGTTTGTCCACAGGTCATATACACATTAACAGAGATCTGCAACATCAAGACATTAAGGCTGTTTTTAAAAGTGAAGGATTTTTTTTTCGACGCCTGTGACATACAGGAATATTGTAATCCTTATAACCTTGATTATTTATAGGGGTATACAGCGCATCACGACAAGGACACAAAAAAGAGAGACGCACACACACACACACACAGCGCTGTGTGCGCGTGCGTCTCTCGTTTTGTGTCCTTGTCGTGGTGCGCTATACCCTTATAAATGATGAACCACAACCAACTAGCCCGGCAACGTGCCTTAACCTTGATTACCCGATCGAAGTCAGTTGTGCTGCACACGGGGACGGTGTCATCCCTCCCCTTCGAAAATATTTTTCACCATGGCATACAGAGTGTGAAATGATCATTTTCCTGCCTGGGCTCCACTTGAGATCAATGAGGTCCCCCATCCAGGCGAAGAAAATTAATGCCTATGCCCCTGACCGAAATCGGCATGATGCTTAATAATGAAATTAAAATTCATTATTTTATAATTATCACACATTCTACTTTTACATATTTATTCAATTCTTTTATTGATTGTATAGCAAGTGTGGTTGCAACCACGCAATCACTCGACACATGGTTTTCAGAATGGTAACAGAAACGAGATATGGAAAGTCTGCACAGAATACGCGAATCCTCCAGTTTCTTCCGTCCTTCAGTGCACAAATAGTATTTTAAAAAGAAGTAAATTGGACAACAGTTTGTTATTACCACAAGCCTCTAGATCGCGCGAAAATCGAAATTCGCGCCAACTGCACGGTTCGACCCATGTGCACTTGGGTAGCTTTGGAACTCAAAGCATATATAAAACTATTCACAGACATCTCTGTATACTCTTGTTAACTTTGGTGGACGCTGCGCAGCAGCAAAGGTCACCAGAACTTTTAATAATTTTTTTTTGTGTTCTATCATGACATTTCTTTCAGGCTCACTTGCCATTAAGCCCAGGGGGTCCAGCCAATCAAATGCCGGTTAACTTTATTGCTGTAACTATTTCTCCTCACTGCTACCAATACATTCGGTGCCCATACCGAAGCAATGCTGATGAGTTGGCAAGCTCGCCTCTGTGCTTTGTGCTTGCCTTGCTTTCATAAGTATACAGGGTGTATGTATAACTTGAGCACAGGTGTATAGTATAACTTGAGTCAAGAATTTGAGGAGGAGGAAGAAAGTTTAAGCGGAAAGACAGGGAGGTTAGCCAGTTCTTAGACCGGCTGGCTACCCTGTGCTGGGGAAAGGGGTGAGGGGAATAAAAGATGTTAAATAGAAATGTTGCGAAGAGAGAGATAAATTACAAAAAAATACGACAGAGGAAAGGCAACATCAAAGAGTATAAACACTAAAGTCTGTCTCTGAGGCCAGTTTTCCGCAAAAAGTGCAGCAAAGCTTTCAAGCCTTCTGGGCTGAGGATGGGCTCGGCCAATGACCCAGAATCGTTTGTTCCGACAAAGGCCGATCGTCCAGTCTATCCAGAACTGCAGTGAGTTCGAAATGGGTGCACCCGCACAGAAGGTGCACGATGGTTTCTTCGCAGCTGCAGTAAGTGCATGTAGAAGAGCTGGCCATTCCAATGAGATAAGAGTATGCGTTCGTGAAGGCCACTCCAAGCCACAGGCGGCATAGGAGAGTCTCCTCAGTTCGAGATATCCTTGGGGGAAGACGAAGCTGCAGATGGGGATTCAAGTTATGCAGGCGCGCGTTTGTGAAGTCTGTTGAGTTCCACTGTGCCAGTGTGAGGTCACGTGCAAGCGAATGAAGTCTTGTAGCTGCGTCGGTTCTTGAGAACGGGATGGCTGTGTATTGGGTACCATCGTGTGCAGATCTAGCGGCCTCATCTGCGCGGTCATTGCCATATATACCGCAATGACCTGGTATCCACTGATACACTATGCTGTGATGTTTCTCGATTGCTTGGGGATGAAGAAGCATTATTTCAGCTAACTGTTCATTAGGTCGATGGCGAAAGGGTGACATAACACATTGAAGAGCTGCCTTCGAGTCCGAGAATATAGACCAAGTTCCCGAAGGTTCTTCAACTATAAACTGCAGAACTGCACGTATGGCGGTGAGTTCTGCAGCTGTCGACGACGTCAAATGCGATGTCATGAATTTAATTGTGTGATGTGCCTCACGCCCCTGCAGAGCCAAGAATTTGAAAGTGAAAGTCACTTAGGATGCGAATGGAACCAAACGCACACTACTCGCACTAGCCTGTAGGTACTCGGGCTATTTTTTTATATCTCCCCATACTAGTTAAATAATAATCCTTAATTGCCTAATTCTTTAAATATGGGCTGGAAACCCCAGATATGAACACTGAGATGTAGAGAACTTTCAAAAACCACCGACTAAATTGTTTCCTGTACGATACGTCTCGCGCCGTTGTTTTTTCCACGTTGTAAAGACAGCCCGCGGAATGTGAAAAGAAGCCGTGTAACGGACCGCGAGAGCACTGCTACAGTGCTGCTATAGGCTTTCTTTACAACGCGGAAAAAATACCAGCGCGAGTAGTACCGTACAGGAAGCAATTTAGTCAGTGGCTTCTGAAAGTGTTCTACATCTCAGTGTTCATATTTTGGGTTTCCAGCCCATAATTAAAAATAGGTAATTAGGAATTATTAATTATTTGTATGGGAGAAATAAAAAATAGCCTGAGTACCTATACATGCTAGTGCAAGTAGTACGCGTCGGGTTCAATTCGCCACTGAAGTATCTTTAATATTCAAATTCTTGGGTCAAGTTATGTGGGACACCCTGCATATACAAGGCGTTTACATGAGCAACATTGTCTAATGCAGCCTTCCCTTGTATTGCTTCTCACTTCTTTCGTATTTATGCAGGCGTACGTGTGTCAGTCGGGCGTCATGCACACTGCGCTGAGCCCTCGGGGCTATTTCCGGCCTCATCTTTGAGAGTGAGCTGCACATGACAATTGCAAGGCATGTACGCTGTGCTGGGGAACACCACGAGGAAAAATAGCACGACTTAAAGAGAGCTTTCGTGTTGCATGCGCTGTGCCAGCGGGGTGTTCGATATACTTTACGAGTGTCTGCAGGAAGGGCAATTTATAAATATCACCTTTAGTAATCAGACGTGCTAAGCAGTGCGTCTTTTTTTTTGGGGGGGGGGGGGGGCTTGTGGCCAATACTGGATCCTTCGGAAAATGAATTACCAAGGTGTTTCCATATTTAAACTATTGAAAAACTTTGATAGCACTTTGAATCTGCACTGTGAGTGAGTGAGTGAGTTAGTGAGTCAGTCAGTCAGTCAGTCAGTCAGTCAGTCAGTCAGTCAGTCAGTCAGTCAGTCAGTCAGTCGGTCGGTCGGTCGGTCGGTCGGTCGGTCGGTCGGTCGGTCGGTCGGTCGGTCGGTCGGTCGGTCGGTCGGTCGGTCGGTCGGTCGGTCGGTCGGTCGGTCGGTCGGTCGGTCAGTCAGTCAGTCAGTCAGTCAGTCAGTGAGAAAGGTACCCAGTAAGCAACTTAAATTTGTTGGCAGATACGTTAGTATTTGAGAAAATCATTCGTGCTTCGCGCGTGGGCACGGACAGTTAAGTCGTGCGTAAACAAATTCAGCCTTGGTGTGTGATGACGCCTTCGCCACTATAAATGCTATAAATGTGCCTCATAGTATCCATATATGAGCGAGAATCAACGAAAAGAAAGTGACGCATCTACTGAAAAATGAGACAATATAAAAAAAACTCAGAATATACATAAAACTTGTATATTACACCTGACAATATACGTACCTAGTACACGCAGTTTGGTCATACCAGCGAGTAAACTCGCTGGTATAAATGCGCTGCGGATAGACGCAGTGAATCGGACAACTAGAAGGTTTTGTTTGGTTAGTTCGTTCATGCTGAAGGAAGGCTAAGGACGCTATCCACGTAGACGAAAAGAGAAGGGGACCGAATAGAACGATATATCCTATTTCCTTCTCTTTTCGTCTACTTGGGTTGCGTCTTAAATCTTTCTTCAGCATGACTCAGACAAGATTCTCGTTTTCAGCTCCAGATGTGAAAAGGAGGTGCGATGCATTCCGCGCGCGCCGATACCAAGTCACCAAGGTATCTCAATGAATTCCACACTTTCAATGACCGACTATGAAGAGCAATTCCTTTCTTCAAGGAATAATGAAATATATAGAAGCATTGGCCATACGAGGACGTTGAATGGTCTCATATGAAAGAAACAGAAGGAAGAAAAGATTAACTCGACGAAAGCAATGGTTACGCCATTATATACAATGTAGGACCAAGGCCAAGGGTCGGCTGAAGCCCTCACAAAGCAGACAGAGGCAGAGTATGGAAAATGACCTTTGCTGTCTTCAGGCCCAAGCTCGACTGGCTGGCTATCGTTCCACCGTGAATGCGCGACAGCTCTCGAGCACCAAACCACCCAGGGCGTTGCCCACAACAGATAGTGACAACCCATAAGACGATAAGCACCGCGGCAAGAGGACTAGGACGAAATATTACGCACCGTACGCGGGTAACATCATATGCGCAAGAAATGAAATTAATATATGAAAATGGACGTTCCCATCACAATAACTATTACAACTGCCATTGCAGGAGGTCTGCGTGTGCCTGCTGTGCAAGCAAAAGAAAGCAAGACGGTGCTGTATTCCGTTATCCGTGGCTAATACACAAGCCAAGCAGCGAGTCGTCTTTCTTCGCTCACAAAGAGGCGTTTCCCAATTGGTCGTGTGTCCGTTATCGCGTTTCCTGGCGAAAAAAAAATGCCGAGCTTCTTCACACCGAACGCGGTGCGAAAACAATTTTCTTCTTGCGTTACGCGCGTTCGCCTCACGTATTCAAAACGGAACCACCATAAGGTTACCGAACAACTTCCGCTGTTTCCGCACGCAGCAGGACATCCACTTCCGTCGCCTGCCACATCTCTCGTCCGAACGGCGGCAAGAAAGGAACAGGAACCGTCAAAATGGAAGAAAAAGGGACAGCCGTGCCATCCCGTATAGAGAGAGCAAGCATGCAGATGCGGTTTTTTGTGTTCTTTTTTTTTTCTTCAAAAACCTCGAAAACTTTCATCTTGAAAAGCCGCGTAAGGCACCGCCGCGCATACACGTGAGCGACGACGAGACGTCATGGGGAGAAGCACATAGCTCACGCCCGACTCCGCAGTGCGCGCCAGAATTTCCCTAGTGCGTCCCGCGCGCACATATCGGAAAACCACGCGGGCATCCCGCAGTTTCGTAGAAAGCGCTTCTCGAGAGCGCGGAACCGATCCATCGCACACGGTCGTCAGTCCCTGGAAAGTGGCCTTGTCACTGGATCACGTGCGCCCCACACTGTCAGAAAAAGTGGTGCATGCTTTTTTTTTCTTTCTGTAACGCGGGGAACGAGAAGAAAAAGAAATCGCAATGTTGTTGCGGAAGCATGTATATACCGGCTGGGCGCTTGCGTTCCGGCGGCAAGAATGAAGCGAGAGCCTATATATGCATGGTGCCTGGTCTCACAATGATCAAGGCAAATATGTGTTGGCGTGCCAGATAGGCTATGTATCACAGAATTAAAAAAAAAGTTAAATCGAGAAGAAATATCCACGTAGAAAGAAGAAGGGAAGCAACTAACAGTAAGACGTATAAGTAACGATTAGCAAAGGTAATCGTAAACGCACACCTAACACAGAAACAGGTAATACGAAGTGGGTTTTTTCGTGTGGTTTCACGGTTATCTTTCCTAATCATGAATTTAAAACTTGCCTACGCCCATGCATTTATCAGCTAATTCCAAGTAAATTTGCGCGCGATCAACAAACACGTATTTGCTGCTCTCCCTTTTTTAGACTCACATTAAATTACTCTGCTTTTTTTGTTCTGTAACTTTTTGAGTGTAAGTGTTACAATTGTGTGACACCTTAGAGTGTTTCGACGATGTGCCAAGACATTGCATTTATTCATTAGCACCACCTGCACAGGGGTGCAAATGAATTGGACACAATCGGACCCAGGGGTGCTAATAAATCGAAAACAGCGCAAGTTGCTTGCGCTGTTTGTGCAAAACATACTTTTAGGGCAACAACATTATCGTTAACAGAGCTGCATTGGGGCATCTATTTCATATAAATAGTATCAGGTTTTGACGCGCACGTCTTCAGCTTTTCTTTGGCTTACGAAAGCCTTATGAATAGGATGTGCTATACGAAGCCGACAAAGGGATGGGGAACAGGAAGCAATACACGTTTTCGCACACCAAAACGCGACGAACAACGCGCGAAGAAGCGCCTGTGTAACACATAATACAGTGTATTGCTACGCGAACCCACGATCCAGCCATGCGCGGGGACCTCTTCTTAGTTAACAGCAGCTCCGCAGCGGGGCGCCACTCACCGCTGTGAGAACGCCCGTTGATCGTGAGTGAGTGAGAAACGCGCCATCGACGCACCAGTGGCCCCGAGGCACGGCGATCTTTTTGTGCAGACACCTTCCCTCCAGACCTCCATTGTGGTGCACTTCCAGTGTCGTAGCGCATATACCAGTTGGGACAATTGCTTGCCCAATCGTGCTGCTGATTTTCATTGCACTTCATTCTTATACACGTCTTCAATGGTGGTATCTTTCTGTTCTTACATCCACGTTGAATGGATAGACACTGCCTGTCGCTTATCTCCTCCCCCATCTTCAACGTCGGTTTCCAGTCGTGTACCGCGTGAATAAAAGCGGTCACGCAACCGCGCACACACACACACACACACACACACACACACACACACACACACACACACACACACACACACACACACACACACACACACACACACACACACACGCACGCGCACGCGCGCGCACGCACACACACACACACACACACACACAAACACACACACACACACACACACACACACGCACACGCACGCACACACACGCACGCACGCACGCACGCACACACACACACGCACACACACACACACACACAAACCCCGTGAAACCGTGATACGATTGGAGGGCTCCTCGAATTTCGACCCCCCGAGGTCTTTTAACATGCTTCTATAATCACAGTAGACAGGATTATATATAGTCTTCACTCAAACAGCGGTCACCGCAACAGGATTCGATCTTGCGACTTTCAAGTCAGCAGCATGGAGGATACCATCCATCAGATTACCGCGGCGTGAAATCCGCGCTAATTGTCTTGCTGCTATAGTCTGTCACCCCACACTACAGCCACTGTTTGCGGTCCAGCACTGCAAGGCGCATCCATTGATGACCATGAAAAGAGACGTGGCTTATAAGACAGAGGTAACGTCCATGGGCTATGCATGGCTTCCACCTTTGTTCGTTCTGTTACGCACTGGGTTGCGCAGTCGGTGTTTACGTAAGTGCCGTCTTGAGCCGAACCCTTTATGAAACTTAAGCTTCTCGTTAGCTTGCACGTACGTAAAACAGGAATGCGTTATATATGGTCAGTTGTACGCAGGCAGTTGTACGCAGGCTAAGCATACGAGATAGGTTCCCATCGTGTGAACAATGTGAGCGGTGTACACACATAGACATAAGCGTTCTCTTGTGATAGGTTGTTGTTGTAATACATCCTTTTTATATAGAGCTTACGATTACACCTCGTTAATGAAATGAAAGGCCAGTCTTCTGACCAGGCCTGTCAATTATACAATAAACGGTGCTATTTGCAGAATCACATTGTTGTTGAAAGAAAGAATATAAGAGTAGTATATGGACGCATGTATTGCCACGTGACGCGAGAATTAATCTGGAGTGAACTGATCAAAGGGTTCAATTGCGAAGAAAGAACGTTGGTGGTTTTGTAAGTACAGAGGTGGGTCGAATCATTAGAAAAGAGAAAGATGGAACGGTTTGATATAGTACACTTCTGCATGCACGGTGTAAGACCAATGACGTTATCTCTTTCCATCTCTATAGTGTGTATAACATAGACGTATGGGCAGAGAACGAGACGTTTTCGATCCATCTAGTGCTCCACTGTGCTAAATTCTATAGTCCTAATGAGCACTTCACCGTGGGTATTGCGTCATGGAATAAAGGTCTCTCCGTGCCAGTGTCAACGTATGGATACCACAATTACGTCACAGAGATAATATTACTACGTACGCATCGCCTCACGCTTGACGATAGCAAATTTTCAAGGTTGTCGCGGATATCGAGAATGCTGACGTTTTAGGAATAATGAGACGAAGACAGGTGGTATGGCAGAACAAACAGCAGTTATCTAACATAAAAATTGAAGTAAGGTCTCAACCTTCAAGAACTATATATATACTGAAGGAATTCAACCATTTCCGAGTAATTTTTGTAAAGCTAGACAAAATTTTCAACTCTTTAATAACAACATGTGATTTTACGTGATAAAACCACCATATGAGGTAAGAGAGGGAGATTGGGCTTTCTGGTTTAGTATAGCGTAACCAAAAATGTTTTCGGCAGGGTGAAGGGAATTCAACCATACTTTTTTGTATTTTTGTGCGCATGCTACGTGCGAGTGTATATATACGTAAGCGAAATACAAGAAAAACATTTTGGGGGGTTAGAGTCCCTTCACCTTTTGCTTCGGGCATAGTTTAGTATTTGAAGTGCAAGATGCTCACAAAGCCCCGCTTCTAACAATGGTTACTTCTAAATGTTCCCACTTTGTTATACACACTAATAAAGAACACCACAAACGCGTTCAAGTAGCGCAACTACTAGGCGCTATAGTGAAATGAAAGCCATGCAATGCTAATGCGCTTATCACCAGCTTCGACGATTTTCTTCGCCTGATTATTCTTACATGATTATTCTTACTGATTTATCGCGGTTTCTGGCAGAAAATAGGCAGGTGCTAAAATCAAGACTACATTGTCGCTAGACGTCAACGTAGTCCGGTAGTAATAATCATTGAGGCCAAATCGACGAAGCAGGCGATAAGTGCGTTAGCGCGGCTTCCATTTCGCCATTTCACTGTCGCCCAAAGAGTTGCGTTATATACTTGAACGCTACATGCGCATTGGGACGTCACGTGACAATACATATTTCGCAACATTTCTTTTTACCATCTTTTGTTCCCCTCACCCCTTTCCCCGGCACAGAGTAGCCAGCTGGTCTAAGAACTGGCTAACCTCCCTGACCTTCCGCTTAAACTTTCCTCTTCCTCCTCTGACAGTTGTTTGAGGTATAGCGCATCCAGGACGGGACAGAGAAGAAAACACAGAACACATACACGGCGCTAGCTTTCAACAATGCGGATTCAACAATGCAACTTGCGCATTGTTGAAAGCTAGCGCCGTGTATGTGTTCGGTGTTTTCTTCTCTGTCCCGTCCTGGATGCGCTATACCTCGAACAACATGAATGACCAACAAGCCCGCCATACAACCTTAGTCCTCTGTCAGCGCGTGGTATATATTAATTAATCTTTGTTGGAAGCGGGGCTCTGTGTGTGGGAATACCCTTCCTCTGTCCGTTGTCGTCGTTGCGCCTTGCCCTTCAGACATGACATGAGGCGAGCCGTAGTGAAGGTCTCCGGAGATTTTGACCATCTGGCCCTGACATCATCTCGCAGTATACACGGGCCTCAAGCGTTATGCCTCCCTCGAAATGCGATCGCAGAATCCATGCAACCGGGATAAAACCACGACTTTTGGGTCAGCAGCCGGGCACCGTATATCCACTACATATACACCACTGTGGCAGACTAACTCTTTATCCTGTAGCCACAGTCTGGCAATACCCGTCTCACAGTCGCGGGCGGAATGAGATGCTCTTATGCTGCATCCTTAACAAGGTGCCGCGTCGCGTCTAAAGTCGGTTATCACTCGACGCTCCTAACAACGTCTTCGTCCTTGTATAGCATCGCCAGAATGGCTGCCCGCCATCGTTGCTTGTCACCGGACGACGTCGGTGACGTGACAGAGAGCATAGAGTTTCCCACAATACTTACTAGAGGGAACTCTGGCGCTAGTGTCTATGGGAGCTGCAACGCACGGCGCTTCAATGAGCATGGGAATGATGGGTATATAGTTCACACACATTTGTCTAATCTTCGTACTTCTGGCCTGCCTTTGGCTCCGTGTGTGTTCGTGTGGCTTGGAGCTGTTTTCTTACGAAACAAGTATTAGCAAATGTTCAGCGGTTGTACTTCACCATTTTATTTTTTAAGACTTACTTCCCAAATTGGCTCACGAAGTTCAAAAGGGCTCAATCTTTCTGTCAAAACGAAACCGAAACACAGCAATAAACGGAGCCGCAAGTACGACTCACTGTCCACAAGTACGAAGACTAGGCAAATGTGTGTACTACCCACCATTATTAAGGTCGCTGAACGATCGCAGCGCCAGCGAGCCCTCTAGTTAATTTTGAGAAACTCTATGACAGAGAGACCTCAGGGGTTAGGCTTAGGGACGCTCCGTTCTAAGCGGTGCGCACCACGTGTGCGCTCGTGGTGCTATAGTATATACGTGGTGCGCACGTGCACCACCACGTATACTGTCTCAAAAGGACACGCTGCTTCCGGCTGCGACCCACCGGTAAGCCCAGAATCGCCTTGTGATGCTACCAAAGAGCCTCGCCCAAACATTTCCTACGTAGACGACTACGCCTCGGAATTCAGCGTCGTCATGCTTCCGAATTGAAACACTCGTAGTTCAAGTCACTAGTGCGTTGCTGGCGATGACTGAGCTTCGTCAAAACGAGCCAGTTGAGCAGTGTCGGTGATTTTATGCGGTGAGTACGGAATTACAGTACCGTCGTGGTTCGCGTGCGTTTTAAGGGCGTAGCACTTTAGGGCACGACTATCTGGTGACGTCATGGGGCTATTATAATCAAGTGGTTAATACATGCCTAAAACAGGGCTTTAGCAATGCTTAGAACTGGGTTTAAATGAGGGGGAGATGAACAACGAGAAAGAAGGCAGGGAGGTTAACCAGGTACATGCCCGGTTTGCTACCCTACGCTGGGGGAATGGGAAGGGGGCATAAAGATGAGAGAGGGGGAAAGAGAAAAGAAAGAGAGAAATAAAAAGGATTGTCAGTCTATCGGCTGGCGCGTATCCAGCGGTGGCACTACACAAAAGTTAAAGGTTTAAATGAAAGAAACAAAGTATAAAATAAAACATCATAGATGCAAATAACGAAAAAGTAATTGCTGTATATGAGATCAATAGAAATGCTTCGGAAGCATGCGGCCGATATAACCGCGCCACGCGAGAAAAGGCGCCTCACCAAGCGCGCGATTGCTTCTGCCACAGGTATTCCCCCGGTGTCTTCATCGCTGCATCTGAAGGAGGAAACACGATGATCTTCTGATATTGCATAGGCGATGCCTTCATGCTCTTCCTATACTCTAAATCGTGAAAAACTTTTTTAAAACACACCTGATGGAAGTCACTGCAAACTACAAGTATTTCAACTGCCGCAACAAGCATGCAGGAAGTCCATGAAGAGCAGCAAAAAGGGGTGCGCCTGTCGCACACCGAGTATGCGAATCGAATCTCCCTAGAACACAGTGCCGGGGAAACTGTATAGATGCCTCGAATACTGACGTCATCGCTGTTTGGCAAAAGAAGCAGCGGAATCTCCAAAACGGGAATCGCCGGATGCTCATGCAACGCACTTCCTCATGCAGGTTTCACAGTTTAGTCGGTATATAGTGTGGGATCTTTTTAGTGTACAAGAACGCTATTAGCAACCTTGATCGTCTCATCACGTTAGCGCATGCAATGAGCGACTCGCAGAGCTAAAGAAGTTAAAAAAGTCACAAGTGCATGGACGAAGCGTCTGTCAGTCCGTCCACGCTTCCGTCCATCCGTTCGTTCTTGCTTCCGTGCGTCCGCGCGCCCATCCATCCGTCCATGCGTCCGTTCGTCCCTCTGCGCGTTCGTCAATCCGTCCGTACGTCTGTCCATCCATCTAGTAAACGCTCCAAGTATCGCCATCTCACATCTTTTTATCACATATTCATCATATAGAAGAATCGCCATAAAGCGGACATTCGAAGGCCTAAACGACAGGTGGCGCGGCCGGACTAGAGGAGTGGCACACGCGCACTCTTTTACGGCCTGCGCTTCGTGTCTAGTTCCCACCTTTAACCGCCGCTAGTCCATGGCACTGTGGCCCAACCCTCGCTAAACCTTGCTAGAACCAAGAAGTCTGGAGATGTTAAGCTTGTTCCACGTACGGAGAACCTTCCTCGTTTGTGGACGTGCAATTGGGCTGAATAAGACGTGCTTTTACTTGGGCGTATATTTATCCAAAGATATTCAGCATAGACCGTAAATAAATTATTTGGAGCTCTTTATAAGTCTTACTTACGTCCCTAAGTGACACTCGTTGTTAAAGCCTTGAGGAAGACAAGTCTGCTTGTCGAAGTCGAAACTTAGGCTCGACACAACCCCTGTTCGCGGATTTTTCATCACTGATTATTGTAGGGTGACATCTGTCAGCGACATGACAAGAGATGCCAAGAAGCGACGATTATACGAGGCTGCATTATAGCAAATACTACTACTACTACTACTACTACTACTACTACTACTACTACTACTACTACTACTACTACTACTACTACTACTATACTACCCCCAACACCACCATATGTCCCGTTTAGATATTCATTTGCACCCTGAGATTGGTTCCAACAAACCTTCATTGAATCAGTCAGACGCGATTAAAGCAATATACGTGGGAGAGTATCGACAATAACATTTCACGTATACAAGTTGAGATCTCCGTAATGGCTTCCAATCCGCTTGTCGTCAAAAACGTTTTCCATGTCGTATTTCCCCGCACTAAGTGCAGCACTTGGAGAGAAGCATGTAAGGGCAAAATAAGCCGCAAAAAAGTAATAAAGAAGAAGAAACTCCGAAGCCATGGTGGGGCGTTCTGTTTAACCGCCACGCCGTGCCCGTAATAAGAGGGGAGAAACACTAAACCACCACCACACGCATGGCCAGCGCGTTCAACACGAGCCCGAGCGCCCTCTCGTGTAATGGTGGTGGTGTTGCCCGTATCTCCCCCCTCCCCTCGCCAGTCACAGCGTGAGTCCTGCATGGCCCGGACCTCTCACCCTCGGTCGTTTAGTGCTAGTTTCAACCAATCAGAAGCCGGGTCAGCTCTCGTACGTGCCCCACTATGCATCGCTTTCCCTCTCCCGATGCCCGATTGGCCCCGCCTCCCTCTGTTTCAGATGGTTGGGTTCAGGGTCTCATTTCAGCCATGCCTGCAGCATACATGTATAATATGGCCATCTGCAGACAATGCATGCTGCGGTGCCATATGCATGGCGGGCCGTGACGCGCGCAAATACGTGACCGGAGCCGAGCGTTTTGTGTCTCTTTGTTGTTGCCTTCGCAGCCTGTTGTTCGCGTGCGTTAAGAAGCAGACCTCATGGCCCCAATGCCGCTTTGCGTTTCGTGCTTTGATAAGCCGCCAATGGCAATTAGTGCGCGGCACACACAGGAACTTGCTGAGCTATCGTCGTGCGTCAGGAGGGTCGCATGAGTTGCAGTGTATAGCACATGTGACGAGCGGATGATTGTGATTCGGAAGCTATAGCTTTCCGGCGGCGTGTTAATTAAAACATGAACTTTGGGATTAAAGCCAATAAATTTCATCAAACCGTTAGTTTTGCGACCCTGTGTCTAGAGATTTATTCAAGCACAGAGCGGAGCCGGGGCAATGTTTCTTCCATTAGAAAAAGAAAAGAAACATATTATGCAGTGCAGCCTCGGTAACAAACTCGAAGATATATTAGCGCAGCTATTACCGTTTGTCTTAGGAGGCTGGAAGTTATTGACTTGAGCTTGCAGGCTTTTAACTTGAGGCGAACAATCGATTTTTGACATTGCTGTGCTTCGACTATACAGAGTTAAATACATCTTTGTGCAACGTCCAACACGGCGTGTGAAGAGGGAGAGACAATCGTTTAGTCTTATAGAATATGGCCCACAAGCGAATTGCGTACAAAGGACTCAATGTCCGTTTCGATTTTGCTGAAACCAGAGCAGCTCGCGAACGCATGGCAGAGGGATTCAAAGCATCTCGCGCATTGATATTGGTCAGCGCTTTAAACAATGCAAACTAAATAATAAAGAGAATGGCAAAAGTTTATGCAGATCTTTCGAAAAAGTATGAAGCCGAACGACATAGCGCTGGAAGCGTCATGCTTACAAATCTCATAACAAGTACTCAGCACACTTCATACGCATGCCTATTCACTTGTTGTAAAAGAACATTTCTCTTCGCTTTTCCGATCTAGATTAGCTCCAGAAAGCTTTACAAACTTTATCTGCTAATGAATGACCACGAATGATACAAAGTTACCCTCTCATTTGTTTAAAATGTTATTCAAGCTTTTGCTGATTAAGTGTGGTTCATAAAGTGGCAGACGCTTGCAAATACACGTGTACCCATTGCGAAGATGTCGACATAAGTTTTTTTTTGTTTTTACTATCGTTGAAAAGGGCTGCTTATTATTTTAAAACTCTTCAAAATAACATTAAATGTTCTACATGACTCGTTTCGCCTTTGGAATTATTTCTATTCGGTTCATTATTAGTCACACACTCTTCTGCAAATAAAGAATGAATGAATTACGTTTCGTTTGTCGTTGAACACATTATAAAGCACCATATCATTCTTAAAGTGACGGAATAATTATTAACACTGCCATTTCGTTAAAACACATCCCAACATATACGCCTAGCGTTGCGAATGATCCCGGAAAATAATGTTTCGTTTATTTATACTTATCGATAAATTTTCATGATCGGCCTCTCGATGCTCTAGTTGATTGTTAACTTGCTTAACCTAAACAAGATGGTCCGTTAGAAGTGTGCACACTATACTGGCGGTCGTGATCGACTCAAACACATTCTGCACCTTCGCGAGTTCTCCCAAGTATTAATTTGGTACTCTTAATTAAACACGAAATGCATTTTGTAACAAAGTCATTTCTAAATTTCGCAGACGGTGCATCTCGTATTTATTCATTGGTTTTTGCGGTATAGACTCGAAAATAGAGAGAGCCTACGAGTTTTCATTAGCTCATACTGAAAGCGCGCAGTATACACTGCCATTCGGCCTCCACCGAAATCCACCCTCCGCGACCTGGATGGATCAAACCCACGTCTTTTAGATCAGCATCGCAATGGCGTAACCATAGAGCCCCCGTAATGGCTTGCCTTTGCGTGGGCTTTTTGTCTTACTTAGCGCCATGAAATGCATGTTTCACAATGTCATAACGTCTATTTGCATACAAGAACCGCACGTCCATCCACGACCTGTCTCCAGGGGGCGCGCGCACACACACACGCACTGCTGCTCCTATATAGGGTAATCCCATTAGATGTCCATCAACTGTCGTTATCACGTTGTGTATGCTTGTCGCGCACTCTCGACCGTCGTCCTCTCAAAAAAGGGGGGGAGTGGGTGGCTGACGGGCTCCCTGTGTACTATACATACGCTGTCCATGCTCACACCACAGGGCTCGTGCAAACACGCGTTGTCAGGAGAGGCTCACTGGAGTGTTTACACAGCGAGAGGGCGAAGACAGTGGCGGCCTAGCGGTTCTCTTCATCGTCGTGACGAACTGCCTTTCGACCATGACCTACTACACTCCTGACCTGTTCAGATAGCGGGGTTCCTATGGGAGCGCGTGTCCCCGCTCTCGTTCAACCGCTCACCATTGGTGGCGCTACCTATAACCTGTTCGTCTGTTTCTTTACGGTTGTTTTGTAGGCGCTGGTATAAGAATGCCTGCATTCTGTAGTGAACTGGCGGCATATATGTGACTATTTCTTCCCATACATTGCTGGTTAAGCAAGGTGTTCAGAGCGCTTGAGTATTTATAGCACACTGGTTGACAAACGTGGGAACCCGTAGATTTACACGATGTAGGGCAGCCTATGCGTGGTAGCGTGCATTTTATTGCAAAAAAATTCTGAATGTCTTTTAGTATTATTATTTCTGAATAATTCTAAATTTTGGATCATAAATACGCACTACGAGTGCTTTGTTGGTCAAAATTTGACCACAAAGAGTGAAGATGACGTCAGCGAGCAGGTGCTGACTAGCGCCACGCCGCTCGTAGGTGACGGCCCTAGCGGCAGAAGGTATGAACTAGAACGTGGGCGCTGGAAGAGGTGCTCTCTGGGCAGGTCAGGAGTGTAGTAGGTCATGCTTTCGACGCCCGGAAGTGCTGTTGTCGCCACGGGGTGTCGCCCTGGTGTGACACACCGCGCGGGAAAAAAACGTCCGCTTCTGTTGGCGTTCTGTTTCAGATTTCCGGTTGCAAACTATAACCAACGGGTGCTATAGCACAGCTGTTTATTTACTCGAGGGAAGTCGGAGAGGTCGACAAGATATTATAACGTGTTCAAAAAACGACCAGCTGTATATATACTCGGCACGAAAATTGTATTGCTTAGCTAAACTCGAGGGCACGAGTTCGATTCCCGACTCCGTTTCGATGGGGGTGGAACGCAAAGATCAAATGCGTGCTGTGTACACGGGAGAGGGCCCCCCAAACAACCTCTGAGAATGCAAAGAACGAGGCCGTTCTTCACTCCTTACGATTTCCGTCTCTTAGGCACAATTCGTAACGCCAGCAGTGCGCGCTCACGTGACGTCATGATGAAGTAAGCTTTAGATTGGCCCGTATACGAGGGATATTAGTGGTGAATAGTTCCCTATCCTACTATGCTATGCAATAAATAGTTCACCCCTTCTGCTTTGTCTCACACGAGTATCGTGGGCGATCACCTAATTTCCCTTCGTTTCGTGCCTTTTCAATAACGCGAGCGCAAGCAACGGCCTGTATAGGAGAAAAGCACAAAACCCCGATAGGCTCAATTAACGCTTAGCGATGACATTGTCCACGTGTTTTATGAATAAATCATCAACGAAGAAGAGATAGCACACTTAGGAAGGGTATAGTGAAGGCGAGAAAGAAACCACTCGATAAGCATGCGCAGGTTTTCCTTCGCGGGGGGGGGGGGGGGCATGTAGTCATGTTGTTACATGACACCCATGTCATAATTTTCATGTTAGGGTCGGTCGCTTGTGTTTGCCATGCAATCATGCCATACCATACCAGTATAGCACTCTAAAACGCGGTTCAGAAAACACAGCGCGGTTTATTAATGCATCTCCGCCATTGTTCCAACTACCTCTTCTCTCCCTCAGCAGACTACCCACTACTAGCTTATGTCCCAAGTGCGTCGTGCCAGAAGAAGAAGAAAAGTATGCCACAGATAGCCCCCCTGGCCGTGGGCACTTGAAGAAAAAAAAATATGATCAGACGGAGCTTGTCAGAATTGGTGCCGGCTTAATCCTTTCAATGCTGACTGTGTCTTCATACCCATGACGCAGGATTGTAAAATGATGTTCAGAACGCTTGATGACTGGGAAAGGACCATCATAGCGAGGCTGAAGAGCACGGCGAACAAAAACGTGTGAAGATGTCTGTAGGTTTGCCGGCAGAAAAACGTCGTTCTTAGTGTGAGCTCAAGTTTTGCACGAAGATCCGCAGACGCTGGACGAAAGAAGATGGATCCGAAACGCTCTGCCAATAGTAACGGGGCTGACGAGGTCACCAGGCAAACGCAGTGCGCAGCCATAAACCATCTCGGTTACAGAGCAGGCAAGTTCTGGCCGAAGTGTTGAACGCAGGCCGAGGAGCACGATGGGGAGGTGTGATACCCAATCTTCGGCGTGAGGCTGCGAGGCGAGTGCTGCTTTTAGATGACGGTGGAGTCTCTCCACTAAGCCATTTGATGCTGGATGATACGCAGTTGTGCGAATACGCGCACAACCCAGTAGAGATGTGACAGAGGTGAAAAGCGCTGACTCAAACTGTCTGCCTCGATCAGTAGCCACCGTTGATGGTACACCGAAACGGCTAATCCAGGTAGCAAGAAAGGTACGAGCAACTGTTTATGCCGTGATGTCAGGTATTGGAGCTGCTTCAGGCCACCTGGTGTACCTGTCAATACACGTATGCAAATACGTATTTCCCCGACATGGAGGTAATGGCCCGACAATGTCCAAATGAATGATGTCGAAACGTGCATCAGGGAGAGAGAATTTTCCCTATGGAGGCTTGGTGTGTCATTGCACCTTGATATGCTGACATGCTCTCCAAGTGCGAACCCAGCCACAAATGTTAGCGCGTATGCGCGGCCAGACATAGCGTTCAGTGACTAGATGTTGCGTAGCTCTTACGCCTGGATGGCAGATGGAGTGGAGGGTGTCAAAAACAGCCCGACGAAGCTGTGAAGGAACATAGGTACGAGTGCAGTTGTGTGAAACATCGCACCAGAGCGTAACGTCATCGTCGGAAAAGTTGACTTGTTCCAGTCGGAGGGAAGTAGAGGATCGGAGTCGTGGAAGCTCATCGTTTAATTCCTGTGCCTCCGCGAGCGAGGACAATGAAAGGTCGGTGGTGCCCGTCGTGGCATTGATGGTAATACGACTGAGAGCGTCCGCTGCACTGTCAAAGCTGCCTTTTACATAACGTATGTCTGTGGTGAATTCGGCAATGAAAGCAAGGTGTCAAAGTTCTCTAGGAGTGTGCGTGGCACTGCAGGAACGTAAAGCCGAAACAAGGGGCTTGTGGTCGGTAAAAATGGCAAATTGTCGCTCTTCAAGGAAGTACCTGAAATGCTTCACCGCAAGGTAGGCCGCGAGGAGCTCCCGTCCGAAAGTACTATATCGGCGCTCAGTGTCGCGTAACTTGCGGGGGAAAAAAAGGAAATTCGAGCCCATGCACCATTGATCCATTGATGAAGAGCGGCCCCAACTGCTTCTGAAGAAGCGTCCACCATGAGGCTAGTGGGAGCAGTTGGTGAAGGGTGGTGCAGGAGGGTGGCCTGGGCGAGCTTGGTCTTAACGGCGGCAAAAGCTTGATCCGCGACCGTGTCCCAGGGAAGTGTGGCTGACTCGGCTTGCGAAGTCGAGAGTAGTGCTTCCAGAGGCTGAAGCAGTGTAGAGCATGTAGAAATGAAGCGGCGATAAAAATTGACGAGTCCGAGAAAACGCCGTAGACTGCGTATGGACGTGGGAGGCGGGTACTCGAGGATAGCTTGAACCTTGTCAGGAAGAGGAGCGTTGCCATCTTTAGTGATCTGATGTCCGAGGAATGCTATCTCCGAGACTCCAAACTGACACTTCCCTACATTGATGACGAGGTCGTAATCACGCAGTCGAGTGAAAAGCTGACGTATGTGCCTTGTGCGTTTCAGCGTCCTTGCTGGCAACGAGAAGATTGTCGATATAGGCGAAACAAAACGGCAAGCCTCTTGTGACTTCGTCTATAAAACGCTGAAATGTCTGAGCTGCGTTTCTGAAACAGAAGGGCATTCGTAAATATTCATAGAGCCCAAATGGGGTAATTATTGCAGTTTTGGGAATGTCAGAATGCTCAACGGGGATCTGGTGATAAGCTTTCACAAGATCAATCTTCGAGTATACAGTTGTGCCAGTTAAAAGGCAGTACAGTCCTGAATATTGGGTAACGGGCATCAATCTGGCACGGTGACTGCATTGAGAGCCCGATAATCACCACAGGGCCGCCAATCATTGTTCCTCTTGGGAACCATGTGTAGCGCCGACGACCGCGAGCTTGATGACGGACGAATGATTTGCAACTGTAACATATGCTCAAACTCGTTGCGAGCAATTCGAAGTTTATCAGAGCCAAATCGGTGAGGGAGGCAGTGAACCGGTGGGCCTATGGTAACGATGCAGTGGGTCACAATGTGCTTGGGGGTCTTATCCATGGGAGACTGCGTTGTAATCTCCGAAAACTCGTTGAGCAGAGCTGTATATGGTGACGTGGGCGGTTTCACGAAAGTGGGGTTTAGAGCCGTAGCGCGTGGCAGAAAACCATTGACCGATAAGCCGGTATAGCTATCCGCCAGGCTACAGCGGTTCATATCCACGAGCAGATGAAAATGCCTTAACAAATCGGCGCCTAAGATTGTGTAGCGTACGTCTGCTATCCAAAATAACCACTGCAGTTTCCTCTTAAGACCGAGATCAAGGGTCAGAGACTTCTGTCCGTAAGTTGCGATGACCGAAGAATTGATCGCTTGTAAAGGAGTTGACTTCTCGCGAAGACGCCGGTCAGTTTTGGACGCTGGAATTATGCTGGCTTCTGCTCCAGTGTCCACCAGCAAGCGCAGACCTGTGGTTCTGTCGGTGATGTGGAAGAGGCGGCTTGATGCTTGGCCTTGATCGCCCGCCGCTGTTATTGACGATCGGCCGGAGCGTTTCCCATGCGCCATGAGCAAGGTGGCACACATCTGCGAGCGTCGGCACGAAAACGCCGGAGATAATAGCATGTGTTCTGCGGTGAAAAGCAGTGCTCAGGCTGGTGGGGGGGGCCTTTGCGGAGCAGCCGACGTGAGATATGGTCGATGTGGACGAGGCTGGTCATTTAAGTTGCGAATGCTCAGCAATTGCAGACGCAAGTTTGCGACTTCAGCTGCGAGATCTTTTACCGTTTCTCGAAGGGAATCTGCTTCCGAAATCGGAGAGGTGTGGGCAGCGTTTATGACTGCCGGAGCAACGTCCATCATGTCATCGGCCATTTCTGCCAGCTCCGACAGCGGCTTATCCTGAGCTGCAGGACAAGAGCCATTCGCATGGTAGGTGGAAGACGCTGTAGAAACAACTCACGTAGTATGGATGTTTCCGAGACGTCCGGCTGGTCCCCAAGCAGGTGCTGCAGGTGACGTAGAAAGTGTGTGGGACGGCGGTCCCCGAGCTCTTCGTTGCACAGAAGTTGCTGAATGCGCCGATGCTTAGGCGGAACGAGTCGGTGAAGAAGAGCCTGTTTGAGTATCGTATATGGAGTGTCACCGAGCAGGCCCACGAGGATGTCGTGTATTTCGGCCATTGCCTGTGGCGGCAACGCTTCAACGAGGAGCTCATGCTTGCGAACTTCTGACGTGATGCGATGAATGCGGAACTTGTTCTCGACTTGAATGAACCATAAGAAGGGATCGGCAAGCCACAGATGTGGTAGCGTCATGGTAGTAGTACCTCCAACAACACCCGAAGAGGGTACATGGCCGGGTGCAGTGGCAGCGGTACCAGGGCTGAGGCTGTCGAGATGCTCACGCTGCTCCATGGAAGGTCGCGTTCGTAGCCCGGGTCACCAATAAATATAGCACTCTAAAACGCGGTTCCGAAAAGACAGCGCGGTTTATTAATGCATTTCGCCATTGTTCCAACTACCTCTTCTCTCCCTCAGCAGACTACCCACTACTAGCTTATGTCCCAAGTGTGTCGTGCCAGAAGAAGAAGAAAAGTATGCCACAGATAGGCCCCCCCTGCAGACAAGTGGCCGTGGGCACTTGAAGAAAAAAAAATATCAGACGGAGCTTGTAAATGATGACATTCATGACATACGTATCATAGTTTTTATGTTATGACTAGTGAAATATGTTCCTCATACAGTCATGTTATGCCATACCAAGTTTGGTATCGATACCATTATCGAAACGGCAGAGAGAGCTAAATGTCGTATGCGGACGGAAGGACAGACAGACAGACAGACAGACAGACAGACAGACAGACAGACAGACAGGCAGACGGACAGACAGACAGACAGACAGACAGACAGACAGACAGACAGACAGACAGACAGACAGATAGATAGATAGATAGATAGATAGATAGATAGATAGATAGATAGATAGATAGATAGATAGATAGATAGATAGATAGATAGATAGATAGATAGATAGATAGATAGATAGATAGATAGATAGATAGATAGATAGATAGATATTTAAAGTGCCTACAGTACGCAAAGAAATTCTTCGCATTTAAAACAAGCAAGCAAGAATGAATATAATGCAAGCTTATTTTGACGTGGATCCTATGCTTATGGCAAATTTATAAGTTTTAGCAAATTAACTTTGGTTAACTGAGCTTTTTAGAAGTTGGGGGCTGAACACAATATTGAAAATCGCTTTAGTTCTCCTCAGTGCGTCTGTTCTATTAATCATCGTTCACCCTCATTATGGCACCATCAAGTGTCAGGCATCTCTTTCTCAGAACGACATATACTCGACGAAAAGTCCGTGGTTCAGAAACACCGGGAAAAAAAAGCAACATTCGGTCGCCGCGAAGCGCTTGGCAAGCGAAAAACCCAAGATTCGCACAGATAAAATTAACGCCCGCACTATATAAGTGCGTATCTGTGTGTGTGAAGGGCGGCAGGTCTTTACCCCTCTCCTAACCTGCATGCGAAAAAAGCCGCTTTTCGACTTAACCACTTCCTAGGGCGCCGATTCCCACAACTTCAAGAATGAAGGCGTTTGTTTGCCCGTATACATAGCTCGGTGGGAAAGACAGGTACATAAAGGGCGAATGTTTCGGTGGGAGCCGTTTATCAAGTGATCCACAATGGTTTATCGTCGGTCCGCCACACGGCAAGCTGATTTAGTCTACGTTAAACGGGCGCGGCAAGAAAGCCGACTACCCGATACCATAGCAAATCAAGTTATATTTAGAATTCGGCCTTCGCACGACACAGTGTCAGTGAATCGCTAAGCTACACTTATATGAATTAAACGTCCTTGACACTTGCTCGCTACTCGAGTAAACAACTGTCGTCAAAGGTGAATGCGCGCACACATTACCACCGCAAGTGTGGTCTTGAATCAACTGTACAAATTAGCGAAGATAATAGGTTGTGCTTATCGGCAACCGAAAAAGCCGTGCGCAGGCACCTTGCGGTCATTGGTAGAAATCCGTTGGCACTGTTGCATGTGTGTTAACACGGTGTGGAACTCTAATTTGCTTAGTGCACACGCAAATAAAACGAAGCTTTATTTCCCTCTTTTCTGTACATACATTGATATTACGTGATATTAGGTAAGGCACATGAATTTTTTTTATTTGGCACTTTCACTATACCGTATGAAATATGATTAGTTTACAATATGCTGTTTATTTTTTAAAACAGCGTTGTAGTTTAAGCTTTTTGTCGTTCCACCGTTTCGCGTGACCTGGAAACTATAGGTTTCGCCTATAACGAGTGCAATGCGCAATAGGCTGGCGCTCTCCCTTTTCGTCGTGTTCATCTTGGTATTGACAATTTGCTATAATCGGGGACAACTTTCTGTGGCAATGAAGGGAAGGCTACGTTGGCGGAGCTACTGCTTCTGTACACTTCCGCGAAGTAGTCCGGTTCAGCTTGCGTTCCGAATGACGGCCGTACGTGTTCATGTGATTCCACTGCACAAAATTTGATACGCCTGCTTACACAGCCATTTGTGAGAGAAATTCGACACAAGCTCCTTCGGCAAGTCGTCGGAATAGCTGGAGGGCGACGCGTGCTCGCCTAAAGACGAAGACGCCATTTTGACTGTGGGGTGCACGTAAAACGTGCGACGTTTTCAGACGCGCAAAAACACGAAATGACTCTTTAGAAAGCAACAACAAATAATGGTATCTCCTCGGCACGTGCAGAGTCTCTTTATAAACTGCATCTAGTACAAAATAATGCTGTTCTTTTTTTACTATACTTCCACGCGGAAAACACGGACGCATTCGTGGCATTATATTCTACGGCGGTGGCACATGCCCACTTTGGCTCCGTAGCCTTCCCTTCATTCCCACAGAAAGTTGTCCCCGAATATAAGACAAACAAATTGTAGCGCAAATTCAAAAAAAAAAGAAACAACTTGACATAGCTTTCACTATAAGCCGCCCCAGTCTTGAAACAGCGAAACTTGACGATTCTGCAGAGTATAATCTGGTTACTTTTAAGTTGTTTCTAGGCATTAGTTATGTGACGCATGTTGTTTCTATAGGTTGTTTGTATAGGTCGCTGCTAAGCTTTCAATAAATGATGCTAGGTTTTCTTCTTTTTTTTTGCGTTGATCCTCAGTGCATGCCCTGCCACGGTGGTCTAGTGGCTAAAGTACTCGGCTGCTGACCCGCAGGTCGCGGGATCGAATCCCGGCTGCGGCGGCTGCATTTCCGAAGGAGGCAGAAATGTTATAGGCCCGTGTGCTCATCAGATTCGGGTGCACGTTAAAGAACCCCAGGTGGTCAAACTTTCCGGAGCCTTCCACTACGGCGTCTCTCATAATCATATGGTGGTTTTGGGACGTTAAATCCCACATATCAATCAATATCCTCAGTGCACAGAAGTTTGAGTTAAACCACAGTTAATCACAGCCACGACACGTTTGTCCAAACTCACGAGACACAACCTCGCGCTGAAACCAAGCGTTCGCAACTCTCATAACTTTGTTGTACACCTATATAATTAAAATGGTATTTGTTTAAATCGAAGTTAAGCTCACTGTGGCTATAGGTTAAGCTCGGCTATATCGATGATCATGACGATGATTAATTAAGATGTTGTATAGGACGCCGGTGGAGATATAACCTTGTGAAATTTGCAGGTAATTGTCCCGTCTGTCGGCTATATAGAGGTTATACTTGGTGGGGCTAGGTGGAACTTGGTAATATATAGAATCATTAGGCCGGGGCTAGGCCCTCGGTTTTTCCTGTAGCTGGGACGAAGACGGTCTATCAGCTTCGCTGTGTCTTTAGCTGGGCGTGGCCTAATGCAAACTTCGAGCTTCATTCTGATAGGCCGCGCTTTGGCCCATGTGGTACACGCCCGTTTGATGACGATGGTGTTATCCTTCATTTTTACTGGACCAGTGACGGGGAGCGGGATTCACCAAACTTTTGTGGCACAAACCCGTTCATGATCTTGATTGTTTTTGCACAGGCCACACAATTTACGGTTAGCTTAAACAGTTTTACTGTCAATGGGTGTCACGGTGGGTCGGGCGGCTCCCATGGCCGCCATTTCTCCTGCAGCTCTGTTTGATTTAAAATGATGAGACGAAAAGTGCGCATGGCCTTCCGTGCGGACATAATTGTGTTGTCCTTTTACTAGAGTATCTTCACACTTTCCAAATATCTCGAGCGTCGTTGATATTCACTATAATGCTCACGGCGGGTTCCACAGGCGTGATCATCACAGCGTATATAAATTTTCAAACCACTCCACCCAGGGAAAGCATCCCCGTTTTCTGGTTGTTGCGCGTGCACCAACTCTTCTTTTTTTTTCACAATTTCCTCATTGTGTGGTTTTCTTGTGATGGACACTATAAGATTCATATTTTATGACAACCAGATGATATGCAGGCTATAATGTTAAAGCCACACACACACACACACACACACACACACACACACACACACACACACACACACACACACACACACACACACACACACACACACACACACACACACACACTGACTGATGTACAGACATATCTTGTAAACAGAATATTTTTGTTTTCAGTGTTTATCTTTGTCAGAAGCCACTGAAACGCAATTGGCACCTTTCATGGTATACACGCACACGCACTTAGGTTTTCGCTTTATTTCAAACTATGTAAGACCGCGAGAACAGCTATAGTCACCTTTCATTCTTTGTCCACAGAGTTACCATTCAGCGCCGAAAGCCGCCATTCTTTTGTTTTAAGTGGCTGCTAAGTGAGGACGTGCTGTGAATCGCAGCAGCCCACGCACGCACCATCTATACTACATACGCGGCCGCCGTATTTCGCGCCAAGCGCCGCTTTCTCCACAACTTGCACGGCGGCCCAAGGTCGTCTATAGACTAGCTCCTCTAGTATATACGCATCCGTTTGCGCAACAATTTTTACTTAGCCGACAGACGTGCGTCCGTTAAGCCCCTACAAATTGTCACCCCGTTCTTGCTGAAAGACGAACCACACATAGAAAAAAGTGGTGTTATGTCGCAGAACGTCTTCATTAAGCAAAGAATCACGACGCTCTGACGTTTTTTTTTTTCCCACCGTAAAGAGCGCACACGTAAAGGACATCGTAAAAGCTTGAATGGCACGGAGGTCGCGAATATGTTAATTTTTCTTCACACCTTCGCCACTCTGCATCAAAGATAGGCAAGCTATGTGGTGACTTGGTAGTATAGCGAAACTCCCTTCATTTCGAGGATAGTTGCTCTGACACACACACATATATATATATATATATATATATATATATATATATATATATATATATATATATATATATATATATATATATATATATATAACTGCATAAACTATCGTGGTGTGGATCGGGCAATATAATGAAACTTCACTTATCAGCCCGCTTAAAAACAAATATATACTGACAAGACATCTATCGAAAATTGAGAGGGAGAGGTCAAATTGAAAGGCAGTGAGGTTATAAACTAGTGTGTGTAACCGGTTTGCTACCCTGCACAAGGGCGATGAAATAAGGAAAGATTGAGACCAACCTCTACAGCAGAGCTGTTGTGCTGCAAGCTTACCGCGTGTCTCGCAGATAAAAAGTTGTCATCACGAAATGACGAGCGCTCCCTTCATCTTCTTCTGCTTCGCTGCGCCGATATGTCCGACGTGAGGTGTAATGACGTTGATGGTCGAGAGAAGGACTACAGAGAAGTACAATAAAAAAGGCAGAAAGAACGAGAGAGAAGGGAAACAAAGACATAACAAGAGATAAAGACAGAAAAAGAAACAGGGATGAAAATATAGCAAGAAACTCACACAAAATAGATAGCAAAAAGAGGGGCCAAGATAGAAAGAGAAGGGAAAAAGGGAATCAAAGAAAAATTGAGAAGGTGATAAAAAGAGATAGCAAGAAAGTGAGAAATGGAGAGAGAGCGAAAGAAAAAAATGTGAAGAAAGATAGAGAGATAGAAACGCGCCACGTTCATGCCTTAACAGCGCAAGAGGCCCCAGGAAAATTGGCGAAGCTTGCATACGCACTAAGTCGCTCAGCCCCGAAACTATGAAACTGGATAATTCTGAAGACTATAATCTACGTGCTTCCAGATTGTTTTTAGGCTTTCAGCAGGTCATGAGAGCTGTTTCTGGGTTGCTATATGTTGTTGCTAATCGCTAGACGATGCAACAGTTTTTCTTTTATAGGTTAGTGCAGAGTGGTTCGACTGAAACCAGAGGCAATCACAGACACGACTTGGGGGTTCAAACTCCAGAAGAAAGAACTCGTTCCGAAGCCGTGAGCTCGCACACCCCATAGATGTGCGGGTACGTTGTCGTAAGCTTTGGTAACTTCTCGCAGCCACTGTTCCCTTTCTTGTTCCCAGTACGGAACCAACTGTGGCCTTGTTCGTTTTGAGTGCACCACTGCAGCGGGGAATAAGTGCATGGCGGGATTCGCCCAATAGCCGTGGTATGTACCCGTTATTTCGTGATCATAGTTTCTGCCGAAGGTGACTTTCGGAATTCATGCAGAGAGAGAGAGAGAGAGAGAGAGAGAGAGAAAACTTTATTTGCGCATTACGCGGAGCATTCCAAATGCTCGGGCCCCTATTCCAGGGCTCCGCTGGCCCTAGCCATCATCTCTACCTGTTGGACCAGCTGCGCTGATCAGCAATGGCCGAGCTGGACAGCAGTGCCTCCCATTGTTCAGTTATTCATGTTGTGGTGTTGCCCCGCCGTGGTGGTCTCGTGGCTAAGGTACTCGGCTGCTGACCCGCAGGTCGCGGGATCGAATCCCGGCTGCGGTGGCTGCATTTCCGATGGAGGCGGAAATGTTGTAGGCCCATGTGCTCAGATTTGGGTGCACGTTAAAGAAGCCCAGGTGGTTGAAATTTCCGAAGCCCTCCACTACGGCGTCTCTCATAATCATATGGTGGCTTTGGAACGTTGAACCTCACATATCAATAAAATCAATAAATCATGTTGTGGTGTTCTTCACTGTTATATGTACACTCGCACGTGATGTGAAACAGAAATGGTGTGGCCCCACACCACGGACATATATCTCTGTACGCTGTGGGGTAACACATCTTCATAAAGGAATCGTGATTAGGCACATATATATTACGGCAGCCAAAATAGATCCACTGTTAAAAAATCAGGACAGCTTACACTGAGTCAAGCAACGTTGAATCAGAACCGAGCTGCGGTCTCTTAGCCAGTCTAGGATTTCACCAGCCACTCCTATAGAAAATGCGTGCTCCCCGAAGCAGCTCAGAACGACACCGTGCATTTCTCTATGTAGAGTGGTTATCGAAGCAGAGAATTGGCCGGAATGAGAAGAGCCGTTCGGGCTTGATGGGAATTGGCAAATAGCGATACTCAGCGAACCTCTGCAATGACTATAGCATTACCTAGCATCGCTTAGCAAAACCTATAGCAACACTTAGCAAAGCCTAGCCACAGATTGGCCAAGCCGGGACTAACAAGCATGCCACCATCTGCACTGTGACAATTACGACTTGGGCAAAGCTATCTACGTTTTGTTTGCTTGTTTGTTTGTTTGTTTGTTTGTTTGTTTGTTTGTTTGTTTGTTTGTTTGTTTGTTTGTTTCCCCTAACGTCTGTATATAGCAGCAGTCCGAACCAGGATGTAATATCACCCCGCTTTGCAGGACAGTCGATTTGACTTGGAAGAAATATAATTATTTACCAAGTCTTATGCTCCAACACAATGAAAAAAGGTGCGCCACATTTCCATATCTCTATATTTTGTTTATAAATACTATATCCGCCAAGCTTGAACGAATTAAGATTGGAGTAGTCGGATTTACGCATAATATACAAATCTCTTTCATATAATAAGGAAACAACGATGCAACTCATCAGTTGAAATCCACTACTACAATCAATAATGGTAAGTGACACATAAATAGAGCGCACTAATTATATGTGATGTACGTTCTCGGCTTTACGTAAACTCCGTTTTAAGTTTGAATAAGTTGCACAACATCGAGAATAATTAGGACAAAGCATCCTGGTCCGTGCACCATCATGAAAGCACACTGCGGGACTTCAGCATATCTTCAAGATATTGCAACACCTAACTCATGTCAACGATCATGTAAGAATAATGTTAAAGTTTCAACATTTGGGATGCAAGCGGGTTATTGGCACGTGATATTGTACATTTCATAAGATACAAATAAGTACGCGTCGTCGTTTATTGAGTAGCATTTCTTCGTAGCATTCCGACGTGCACATGCATTGTGCTGCACACGTTACTCTTATCTCTATCCCAGTGTGTGTCGATTGCCTTGACGAAAACTCCCAGCTTTGTCCTCGTGGGCATCTCAAGCAGTTTTCTCGTGTACGTGATTAGCGGCCACTCGAGAAGCGATGGTCATATGCTAAGCTCTGGACAGGATGGCAGCACAACATAGCACATAGGCGCGAGATGACCATTTTCTTTTGTGTTTTTGTTTTTTCTCGTGCCACCCACAGAGAAGATGCATGTTCAGTTCTCACAGAAAATGTCGGCGACGGGCTTCATTCACATCGAACGCTCCGTCGTCTTGCACGCTTCGGCCAGCCTCGCTCTGTGGTGTGGAGGTGGTGGCGAGGGAGGGCAAGCTCGATGCCCCTCATAGTTCCCGTGGGACCTCGGGGGCCGAGGGAAGGGGGGGGGGGAGTCACCGGCGTGACCACTCCGACGCCTTCTGGTCGCCATTGCGCCAACTCCCAGAGGGCGCGCGAACCAACACCGCTGAGACGGATAACGAGCATTATACACCGTCGTGTACGTAACGGAAAGGAAATCCGACAGACTGATGTTAATCGCCGCCATCACGCCGCCGACGTGGCCCGCAGAGTCCCGCCGGAACGCCTCCTGAGAGGGAAGAGAGAGGGGGGGGAGCCGGTGGATATTCGAGGAATCATGCAACTGGTATGCCCGGTGACGGGTAAACTTTTCTTTGGCTTCGTTCTAGCCTTGAAAGTATAGCCGGGAGTTTCTCCGCGGGAGAAAAGCGGGTCTTCGCTTACAGTGACCAGTGCTGCACTGAGTAAGCTTGACAATCATCGATCACGATAACCGCTTTTCTCTCCAAGACGACAAGCCTCGCACTCATCGACCTCGCAGTGTGTGTGGGGCGTTCGTGCACGTGCGTGCGTGCGTGCGTGCGTGCGTGCGTGCGTGCGAATGTGCGCTCTCTTACATGCGAAGTCGCATCGCACCTGCTATCTACAAGATATACGTACTTAATGATGTCATGCAGATGTTCTGCCCTGCGCCGCGCCCGACACAATAGTGATTCAGTTTGTTCCCCGGAATAAGAACAACGCGACACAGGAGCCATCTCAACACGTGCCTGAGCAAGACAGCCCTCAACGTCGAGCGCCTAATATGCAAGTCGAGGAAGGCACGTCGTTGGACATGTGCGAGATAAGCGGCAAATCGGTGCGCCTTTATATGACCAGGTGTACCGATACGCCACCCGTAGGCGCTTCTGTGACCTTGTGTCATAAAATTCTATCCGGAATCACTGCCCAAATTGTATAGAAAAGCGTACAAAGATACGTAATGACGTTGAATAGAAAGCTGTACTTACATTTCAGCTAGAGCGAGCTGAGGAGACAGGCATTCACGAGCAGTTCCGACGGCAAGGTGAAGACTGAATTGCGTAAGAACACATTTACGCAAGAGCTTTTTTCTTTTCCTCTGTATTCACCGTTTACCAATAAGCCATATCCGCTACTAACAACAATACAGAACCGGTCATAGATATAACTGCTGAGCCTTATTGACTTTTTTCTCTCTTTTTTTTTCAGACACGCCGGGGAAGAACAATCACTAACCTGCTCAACTGAGCAAGAGGTAAATGGTCCACTCGTGACTACGGCAGTGATTTTCTTATAGGACTTCATACAAAAATACAGCAGGAATAAAAAAAAGCACTCATCTATACTGATTTTCGTGAAACTTTGCAACAAAAGTAATGTTGCATCCACACCCTGCGGCAGAATCTGATGCAAAGACTTCAATACTGTTTTAAGGCTTTGTCAGGCTCGTCTGGTTGGGAGGCCTTCCTAAAAAAAAATCATAAAGCTGCAATGACTATAAATTTGGCAATGGTGCATCGAGAGCCGAGAGTGGTGACTTTTTACACCGTTTGGTGTGATTGAAAGCAACTACTCCGACCGCATACTCCAGTCGTACCAATCAAGTATTGGTGCCCGGGAACAACAAACAATATGTGGGCTTGCCTTCACGGAATGGAGTTCCCTCCTCGCTCTAAAGGTTCTTGTTTTAATGACGTTACATTACTTTTTAAGTTTACGTATACCTTCGCATGAATGCTACAGCGAGCATCACAATGGTGATGCTGATGAGGATGAGAGTTGTTTCTGTGCAACATATATGTCTAACATGGCATTACGTTTTGCGGTCTCTGCAGAACAATGAACTTCACGATAAGACTGTCCATTTTTTATTCTTTCAGGCTTAGCTCGAAGCGTAGACAATGCAATTCAGGGTGGAACAAACAAATAAACTTGGTCGCATGAGCAGTTATACCTGGCAGAACAAAGTCTTCTACACTCGCCGTCATGACTACGAGTGGCGCTGAATAACTCTCCCGTGTTTCAAGTGCACAAAAATGCGTGAAAAGGTGGACGGGAGGACTGCGGCATCACTGTAGCATCGATCAGTATAAAGCACCGGACGCGTTGAGCGAAGGTTATAGGTTTGGACACTGCCAGCAGCTAATAGTATTTTTGTCCACAGTAATTTCTTCCTGTTCATTTCCTAATTACTCCAATACAGTTAAAAAACCACAAATGACTTGCCCTATGTACTCCTCGGCTTGATTGTCGGTTCTCATTAAGGTTGTGTCTAACAAAGAAAAAAACAAGCGCTTAGACTCTCCTTCTTTCGTTCAAACAATGTGCCTATAGCAATATCCGCAAAACCCCAAAAACTACTGGACACCTGGCACATACGCGCAGATGCATTCTCGTGAGATGAAGGCCTGAATAGGGATATATCCAGCTACACGTGCTGGATCCCGCTGGTATTTCTTGCCATACTTTTTTTTTACTTCAAACCACTACGACGTTTGTTGACGAGGCGAACGCATAACGAGCACATCTAGCGGTGTGTGTATACGACGGCCGCTTTATTTCTGCGCGTCGTATACACCTTCCCGCGCACACAGTTCCATCTGAGTTGCGCACTTAAGTAAGCGTTTCGGATGCCGTTGGTGGGCCGCCTCCCGCTGGCCGCCGACTGGGGCCCGCACCACGGGACCTCCCACGTGCGAAGCTCCTGTGAGACCGGATCCGAGCCGTGCACCGGCCGTCTCCGCGTGAACCGCGTGTGTATACGCACGCCTGACGGCCCTTATCGATTCGAGGTGCACAGCTGGAACCTCCTCTCCGCTCGCCACTGGGCTCCGTGGAAATGAATGGACGCTATCGTGGTTTCGACGAGGCCGGCCATTTTCTGGCAGCGGTTTCCATTCTTAAGATCCCGAGGAGTACATATGCAGAATTTGGGCTCTAGAGAAGTGAATGCAGAATATAGTTTATTTCATAGAAGTATCAGGAGAACTGCGGACGAAAACAGCGTTCGCACATATTACTTCTTTTGGTTATTTTGCTTATGATTGTAGAAAAAATTATGATTAGGATGATTACGTGAAGGCCTATACACAACACATGCTCACAACAGTAAGTCTGTTGACAACTCTCTGGTTGCCGCAGATGAAAAAGCAAGAAGTAAAGCTTGTATTCAGATGTATATACAGCCAATCAAACGCGAGAAAAATCTATAACATGCGGGAAATATTTTATATATTTTTTTTCATTTAAATGAAGATAATGAATGAAGGAGTCGTCAAAATTTTCTGGGTGACGGCTACCCCTTTCTACTTTGGTGTTAGGGTAAAAAATGAAAAATAAAAAAATAAAAAACAGCGCGCGCGCGTGTGTGTGTGCGTGTGTGTGTGTGTGCCTGTGTGCGTGCGTGCGTGTGTGTGCGTTTGCATGTGCGTGTGTGTGCGAGCGTACGTGTGTGTGTGTGCGTGTGCGTGTGTGTGTGCGTGTGTGTGTGTGTGTGTGTGCGTGCGTGCGTGCGAGAACTTGTATATAGTACTGCATTGAGTGAGTTCGAAAGCTAGTCTTAGGGCACAGCACCCAAAAAAACATGGTGCGCTCTTTCGATACAAATGTCTTCAGAAAAACGTTATTTTTTTCACCATTAATGCTGCAGGGAAGATGAACGCGATTAAGCGACGAAGCGGAAGTTCACAGAGATGTCCTTGACTACTGGGCAATGTGTTGCTGGCTTGCCGCAGTAACGCCATACTTGAAGGTCCTTCTCATCGCCAGTACTCTAATCTGCACTAATTTTAAGCAACTGCTTATCACGTTGTGCCTTTCGGCTGATATTCTTCATTTTTCCGTTTGCCGTTTCTACCTCAACACGTGGAATTGGCCTACGGACTTTCGACAAATGACAGAAAAAGGCGCTGCTGTAGTAAAGTTCACACCTTAGTCCAACCCTCTTCGAACTTGATGCGAGCGGAAGCATCATGGGTGCTTTACACCGTCTTCTTATGCAAATTATGGGACGCTAAGGCTAGCGCGAGGTCACACGTTTAGTTTTATGAGTGAACTCGGGTGTGATTCATTATGAGTGAATCGCATTCGGTCACGTTCGTGGAATGTACAATCGCTATAATTATTTGGTTCAGATGGACTAAATCGGTGTTTTCTATTCGGCTTATGTTCATTCCGGGAACTTGTGCTATCCAGTATATAGCACGCAGAAACGCTTCTTCGACATATAACGTCGCAATTGAGTTTTCTGCGCGTCTATTTCCGCCAACTTGGCGTCTGTGGTCGCGCATACGGCACCGTATGCACCGTCGGGACACCTGCGGCAAGAAATGGGCCGTTAAGGCAGGTTCCTCGAGCGAGAGAGAAAGAACGACGCAGACAACGCAACAATCTCTTCCGGAGAGCTCTAAGACAACAGCGTGCCAGCTGCCACCCCGCCGTCGCCTTCTGCGCGCGTGGTTCCCTTACGCGCCACGCCACACGGAGACGACGAAGCAGCGGGGAGTGCAATGTGGAGCAAGCGCGGCAACGGGAAGTCGGCGTCTAATTGCGTCAATTTGTCACCGTGCCGTACATTGATTCGTGGGCGACCACCTATGCAGGACGCCTAATGATCGCGTATCTCCCGGCCGCTGCCGGTGCGACCTTGGGACGCATTGACGCGCCGTCAGTGGATCACCGCTCTCTTCCGCAGACTGGCGCGCGCGCCCGCCGACGCACAAGACGCCGCCGCACGGCTGCTCTGCGTAGCGTTGATGTCCTGCCGTGAAGCATCTGGTTGCGCCGCAGGGGCGCGTTTGCGGAGCGTCCGGAGCCGATCCGGCAGCACGCCGTGATTCGGTAAATACAATATTCTGGCAGAGCTAATGGTGCATATACGTGAAGTTTTACCATGGCACTGCCGGCATAATGATGTGGTACCGTGCACTGCACACTAAAAAAAAAAAAAACTGCCGCCAGTTTCACGCAGTGAAAACTGTCGGACTGTGACGCTGCAAGTGCGTGAGTATATGGATTGGCTAGCGAGATGTCATTCGTCATCATTTGCATAGTTTAGAATGATTTTAATCATCATCGTCACCATAATTTAGAACCATCACAGTTTTGATCGTCTCCATCATGATTATAATAATAATAATAATAATAATAATAATAATAATAATAATAATAATAATAATAATAATAATAATAATAATAATAATAATAATAATAATAATAATAATAATAATAATAATAATAATAATGACATATTTCATTTATTATCAACTCCCCTCGGTCATGTGACTCATGTGACGAAGAGCACTACTATTGTTGCTGCAACTATGCTAATACTACTACTACTACTACTACTACTACTACGACTACTACTATAAGTAGTAGCAGTAGTAGTAGTAGTAGTAGTAGTAGTAGTAGTAGTAGTAGTAGTAGTAGTAGTAGTAGTAGTATGACGATGGTGACAACCCCAAAGGGTAGATTCAAAATCGCTGCAAAAAAATGCGGAGGGCGTTGCGGGAGATGTCATACCAATAGGCATGTTATTTAACTAATCAGACATCACCTCTGGCATTTTTTTACTATCTTCATCGCATTGCCTGAAGATGGAAGGCCGATATATTCAGATATATGAGTAACTTTCACTCTTTTTCGCTTTCGTGATCTTCTGAGTATTGCTTTGGAATACTTTTCACTTCACCCTGCTGCTTGAGTAGCGAGTCTGGGATTTTACAATAGCCGGCCCTAACGCAGCCTATCTCCTCACGTTCATGAATACTCTTAGAAAGAGTGGCATTTTTATGGTATTACGCGCCCCGGGGTAGACTATCGAGACCTTGAAAACGTGGCATTTTGGGCATTCATGGACAGGCGCACCAACGAATGGCTGGCCGTTTATAACTTTTTATTGGCTTCGTCACAGCGCGACAGTGTCCAGCAGAGAAGCACCTGGTTTGGAGTGCTCAGCGTGAATTTTTTTAATGAAATGAGCGTGACGCAAGACAATCGCACGCGCCGATTCCAGCTGCCCCTGAACCTCTGCACCAAGATAACGCAACACAGTTATCAACGTTAGCTTACATTTACTGCCGCAACGACTCTGAAAACTGATAACGCAAGCGTCTCAATGCTGCACATTCATTGCTGAAATGCGAGCGTAATCATATTAGTGCACGCGGTTCTCCACTAGGTGGCGCCAAGTTTCACAGCAGACGCTCCCGCGTTGGCCCAGTACGAAGGAAAAACAATCTTCGCAGCGAAAAATTTTCAGAAAATTCGGCAGATCCCACGTACCTTGGGAATTGACGTTATGCGAAGCAGACGGAGGGTGGTCTCCAGCTTTCAGAAGTATACTAAACGAGACAAGTAAGTAGTACGTGGCATGCACAGTTAAAAGCTACCATTAATGGCTGCCAATATTGGCAGAAACCTGCATGACCGTAACCCTGCATATGAATTGAAACAATGGTGAGACAGGTACGACCAAGGAATCTATGGTGGAAGGGGTGGAGAGCGTTCTTCCCCCCTAACCTTCTCTGTGCGTACGCCTATGAACGTGAAAGCGCTATCTGAAAGATTCTGTTCCAAAGGTGCTATACCACCATGACTTTTCCTGGCGAAGACGCGGCGTTCTATATCCTATTTCTGCGTTCCAGGAAACTACTGCGCCCATGGAGATGTTTCTCTTCTGATTTTTTATACCCTGATCAATAAATAGATGAATAAATAATTAATCAATCAATCAAACAGTCACTGTATCAATTCATATATTAATGTGTCTGCAGACAATACCTTGCCTTTGCGACAACAGAGGGCAATAAGGAAAGGAGAGAGGAAGGAAGGAAGCAAGGAAGCAAGGAAGGAAGGAAGGAAGCAAGGAAGGAAGGAAGGAAGGAAGGAAGGAAGGAAGGAAGGAAGGAAGGAAGGATGGAAGGAAGGAAGGAAGGAAGGAAGGAAGGAAGGAAGGAAGGAAGGAAGGAAGGAAGGACAACAAGAGAGAAGGCAGGGCGGGCAACCAGACACATGCCCGGTTTGCTACCCTGCGCCTGGGGATTGGGAAATAGGAGTATAAAGATGAGAAAGAAAGGAAAGAGAAGGAAACCAGAGAGGAAAATTGTCAGTACATGGGCTAGCAAAAATCTGCGCCTGCGCAGCTGGACTAAGCTCGGCATCCGAACAGCAGCAGGGACGAAACATATAAGCAAATGTAGCCCCAGTATAGAATACTATTTCCTAAAGTAGTTAAACAGTCTACAAAGTTGCAATGAAAAAGAAGCCACCAACGTGTGTTTCATTTACAATAACCTTGGTGAAACGGGCTACTGTGCATTTACAAGCATGAGTAGCTCAAATACATTTACATAAACATAGATAGTAAGTTTTCGTTAGTAATATGAAGAACGCCAACCTTTCTTTAGGCTTCTTCCGACAGTCGAGGTGCCATAAAACTAATTGTGCGTCTATGAAGACCGCCTCAGGGAAAGTGGCCACAACACGTACGTGTTTTATGTGTCACGCCAAGAAGCGCCCACGAATCGATTGCGACACAAGGCAGGTGAGAATCCGAGACGAAGCGGAAAGCTGCAGCTTTATGCGCACATCCATGGCACTTTCTCGCGCTCTTTCTTGGAAGATCAATTGTCATCAAACGACGCCAGAGAGTGCTACGGCAGCTGCCCACACGTTGACGCACGACTGATTAAGTAAGACACTGCATGCAGAATACTGGGCTAACGCACCGTCATTTCGAGAAAGATGTAGGCGATTTCACGCAAAAGTTTAACATGTTATAGTTAACGCTAAGCGAAAGCGTTCGTCTGCAGTATATACGTTGCAAGATTTCGTGACCGGAATATTTCGACACGACCGTCACCGTTTCTTATGTCCCATTATCTCCTTTTATCCTGTATTGCTATTTGAACGCGCGCTTATATAGCTTGTGTTTAGCCAGAGAAGGGGATCCAAAGCTCGTGAGGCTTCAATAATTCCCGAGTTTTGTTCGTCCCAAAACACTACACAAGTCTCGGCGCAAACCGCGCGAGAAGCTTCCGGACAGTAGTAGATCATTTCGATAAGATCACGCCTACTCTGCGAACTGTACAGATTATTCTGGAACCTACGCCACCGCCAGCGATAACACTAGAACATTTGACGGCAAGAGTATAAATGCCGACGCGCTTCGCCGCTTGTCAGTACATATAGTTGATCGACGGCCGACGTTCCGTTCACTGCTATTTGTGCAAGACTGCTACTGTAATCGAACTTTCCGTTTAACGGGCACAGGTTCGCCCAAATAAACAGTTAAATCGCAACATAATGTCTCCTGTCTTCGGCTACGTCACGACCCCGTGACAATATACTCCACACGTGCCGCGACTGTATAGAGAATCAACAAACGACCTAAGTGAGATCACGCATTCCAAGCTAGCGTTGTTGACAACACGTGGCAAGTCAACTCAACTCGCGCCTAATCGATCGGAACACGTGGCAGATTTCTCGAAGCCATGCATATACTGCTCGTAAGTCGCTGAGACGCGCTCATTAATGAAAACCACCGGAAACCGGCCTGTTCAGTTGGTTCCTTGCGCAGCTAGGGGTCGACCTTCGTCGCACAGTTGAGGGACGACGGCCGAGGAACCAAGGCCTTCCGGAACGTGTGTACTACGATGCGTGGTCGAGAACGCGTGTATACAAACACGATGTGGCTGAGCAAGCAGTTCGAAGTCTGTTTCGCATCTGTTCCGTGGCACCCTGACGCGATGTAGCCTCACCCAGTAGCACAGCCAGATAGCGAGACAGTTTCCAGGCAAACTCCGAAGCTCCCGTTTTCCGGTCAGTTTTTTTTTTCTTTTTTTCAGCAGTTGTTTTTCTTAGCGTAGGGGAAGGGCGACCACCGGGAGATGCGCAAAACAGAGTATACACAACGGTATACGCCTAAGAAAAAAGAGACCAGTTGGTGTGGCTTCTCTGCGCAGCTTCTGTATATACGTGCACGTATCGGCACAATCGCACTGCACAATCGCGGAAGCGAGGCTTCAGATCTCCCTCGTTATCTCTGCTTCTGTCTCTTCGTTCTCTGTTTGTGCGGAGTTTTCATTCCGCTATAGAAGCTTCTTCCTTTCCTCACGAACCACTAACTAACCATTCCGCTATGGAAGCAAGACGTGTGCACTTTACGCGATAACGAGATTACGACGAGATTACGCTTGCGGAGAACTGCTTAATGCGAGTCCGTCCGAGGGTGCGAGCGTATATACGGTGCTTCGATCGGTCCGTGGAAGGAGGCATGCACACATACAGTCCGCGAGGAAGTGGCTCAACCCAATGACGATAACGACGTCCAGCAGAAATTATGGACTGCTGTAGCCGCGCCCTGCACATGCGGGGTGTCCCGTGCGAGTCCATCGGGCCGGCGGCGCACATTCGTCTTGCCAGACAGCGCCATGCGTCACGCTAATAGTTGGCCCCGACTCGCTAACGTCTTCTCCCCGTGGGAGGTAAGAACATCAGCGAACTGGAGAGATAAAGCACGCAAAAGAAATGCAGTAACGGAGAAAGTTGGCTTCCAAAATTGCGAAATTGGCCATCTTATACCTCCATTCACGAAACGTGCACATGAGTGTACGGGAGAGCGTATACACTAATTGCCTCTGGACGATATGCGCGCCCCGGTTCGGCGAATTCGCGAAGTTTTTACGACGTTCAATTTCAGATGATGTGCATGAAAATCGTTTGTTTATTACAGTGCAATACGCGTAGTTCAAATATATTAGCGGTGCTGAAATCATTATAGTGAAATGTAGGAATCGATACCAAACATTCAAACCCATACGCGTGCGCACGAGGGGGGAAGGGGGGAGGACACCTTCTAAGCCATCTAAGAGGGGGTGGGGTACAAAGCATCTACCGTACATTTACCTTATAAAAAAAAAGGGGGGGGGGGCGTCAAGTCTACCTCATACATTCACTTGATATAGGGAGGGTTGGCGTTCTGACGAATCTTCACCCCTGCTGAATGGGAACCTGTGCGCGCTTATGCTCGAACTCACTGACATATCTATAGGCCAACATGATATCAAACGACACTTCTATAGCTTTGATAAGTGAAGGATATAAGGGACAGCTACATTTAACAGGAAGCTTTAAGTCATGAATAGCACATCGCGTTGTACAGTGACGAGAACTTGCAAGAGACAAAAACTGAGTGATACATTTGATGAACGGACTCGTGTCCCGTAGACAAAGTGATAATCAAATAAAGCGCAACGATGCCGGTGAGCACACTCGCTGGTCGCGGAAAACTCGTCAACCGGTTGAACGCATCAAGATATTTACGCACGACGCATCGCACATTTCAGCGCAAGTACTGCCGCACGCTCATACTAGTTCCAAGGCGTGCACTAAACTTCGCACAAGTGACCTCGTGTCACTCACTTCTCTACTATATGCATGCGTCACCACACTTGAGAAGGATCGCATTGAGAAAGGTGCGTCTTATACGCCAAACGAAAGCTCTCTTTTATCATTCTGGTGACTATTTTTACATTACCTGACCTATATGTTACAATTGATGTACAGATATCAATGTGGTTTCTGGAAGGAGTGCTCACGGAGCTGATGCAGCAGAAAAGGGTAGGATACACTGATGGAGACCTATAAGGAGTGAAAATTTAGCGTTGGAGAGATCTAAATGAAAAGGGCGCGAACTACAGTTCACTAGAAAGAGGTTCCAACTTTCTCACATCGGTAGTCGGTGTGCAGCTTTAGGTAACGGATGCACCACATTAACATTTCTTGCATCCACGTGCTAAAAAATTACACCATATTCTACGAAAAATAACCACAACACTAGGTTAGGTTAGGTTAGGTTAGGTTAGATTAGGTTAGGTTAGGTAGCGTTCGTGTCCTTCTTTGTCTCTTTGTCGTCGTTCTGTTCTTGCGCTCTAACTATCGTCATGCGAAGCAGCGCATGCATGGGTCGACTTAAATTTCATTCATAACCGGCACCTTGGCCGATGTTAATGCGTCCTTGCTAGTATTGAGCGCCCCATGAATTCACTGTATTTTTGTCGATGTTACGCCACGCGGGATCACGTGGGTTCATCTTGCATCTGCAGAATCTCATTCCCGGACGCCACCACGTGATTGGTGAAAGAGTGTAATGGGGAGAGGCCACATACATAGCCACAGGCCGGAACGCGCTATCGCGTAAGCACGTTCTGACAGTGCTTGGGTCAGCTGCTGCGCATCCCAAGCACTGACAGAACGCGCGAATAATGGATTCTGACATCATTCCGACAAGGCATCAATAATGTTTACAATCCCATCGCGTACGTCAGAATCAAAATCAAAACCAGAATTTTAATAATAAAATTGTGCAAGTTAACAGACATTTATTTAGTACACAGAAGGAGGTACCATAGTCAAGAGACTGTATTGAGACCTACTGTACAAAAACAATGTGTTAGTAAACACTTGAAAGCAACAATACCAGTCAAAACGAAAAATATAGTAAAAATGTACAAATAAATGCATGAAACAGTAAAGGTTAACGTATCCAATCAAAGCGAAAATACAAGACAAGAAAGGGAAAAAGTGACGCAACAGTTTATTACTCTTTATCCAAAAACAAAAAAAACACCGAAAAAAAGCACACCAAATGAATCAAACAGTAACTGCTGTGGTTAAAGTCCGCGTGAAGAAAATATATATGTGTTCTTTTGAATTGATGAAATGAGTTTTAAGTATTTATGTAAAGTTGAAGAGTGATCCATATATAGTGAGATAGAAGTGAATCTTGCAGTTTGTTTACAGTTTGTTTACTATAATTAGTACAAATACCGGGTAAAATAAAATTGTGTTTTAATGCAAATCGGATATTACAATAAATCATAAGATTAGAAGACAGAAAAATGTCGGGGGAAATACGTTATTAATAAGTGTATAGAAAAAAATACCTCAGTTGTATTTAGTGAGTTCTGTAAGAGTGAGTACGTTATTCTCGTGTAGTAAAAATTTAGCATTGGAAAGACGTGAGCTGTATGTAATTACTCTAATAGCATGATTCTAGACAACCCGGAGAGATGAAATATAAGTATGTTAAGTATTTCCCCAACCTATTATGCCGTAAGTAAAATCAGAATGAGCGAGGGAGTGATAAAAAATACAGTGCATGAGAAATAAGGGTGCGTTTTATTTAAGACTCGTATGCCATATGCTATAACTTTTTTTTCAGCAATATTCCTCTGATATTTCAAGTTACTACCTAGAAGGATGCCAAGAAAGGAAGAACACGAGCTATAGGAGAGATGGAGTGGGGGCCAGAAGTGGTACGTGGTGCTGATGTTACATTCCGCTGGTGTGAAGAGAAAACGACAAACTTGGTTTTAGAAGCATTAATATTTAACATGCTGGTATTACACCATGCACTTGAAAATTTTCTCTAACTCACTATTCATAATGTTTACAAGAGATAAGATGTCTTTATGAGAGGTGAATATTGTGGTATCATCGGCATACAAAATGCATTGTGATGACGATAGACAATTAGGTAAATCATTAATGTAAATCAAAAACAAAGGTGGTCTTTAAGTGGAGCCTTGAGACACGCCAATGTTAGTAATCCGTTGTCGGGAGTAAACGTTGGAAATAGAAACAACTTGAACTCTGTTATATAAGTAGCTTTTTAATAGTGAAAGAGCAGGGCCGCAAATGCCAAGAGACTCCACTTTAGTGAAGAGGTTATTATTATTTATGCTGTCAAATGCCTTTTGTTAGATCGATGAAAACTGGGCCATTAGGTATCCATCGTCTATCATTTTTTAGATGATCACTAAGATCAATAAGCGCCATATCTGTTCAGAAACCATGGCGGAAACCAAACTGAGAAGATGGGATATTAAACTTGGCAAGTTATTTTGTTAGTCGTGTTTCGATGGGTTTCTCAATCGCTTTACCAAAGACCGGCAAAACACAACTGGGTCGCTGGTTCTTTAATTATGATTTCCCTCCTTTCTGAAGTACAGGTATTACTTTGCCAAACTTCAGTTCACAGGGGAATACACAGTTCTCACACAACAAATTAACAATGAATAAAAACATGTCCGATATTAGATGCACAATAAATTTTATGTTAGTGGGGTGGATCTCATCTATACCAGCACTTGTCATTTTTAGACTACGAACAACAGCAGTTATTTCATCCGGTGTTGTAGCAAATAAATAGAATGAGCCAGGTAGGCGAGTAGTGTTGATAGCTTGTGTAGGAGTATTTGAAATTTCAAGGAAGAAGAAGCTACGAAACACCTCAGCTCCGTAAGAAGGAGAATCGCATTATACTCTATAAATAAGAATTCGTATTACGTATTCGTAATAAGAACCTCGTATTGCCTTGAGTTGTTATTTTAAAAAAAAGTTGGCAATCTCCCGTGTTTTTTTTTTTTTAGTGTTAGACGCCTGTAGGGTTCTTCCTGCAAAATAATTCTTTGGCAGTTTTAAATTTTCATTTAAAAGTATTGCAGAAACTCTCGTCATCAAACTCTTCCCGCCAAACAGTGCCACATACCCGTGGCCGGGTATGTGCCACATATGAGAGAAAGTGAGCAAGGTTCATTACCGACGTAAGAGAGAGTACCCCTCGCTCCCACCAGGCTATTTCTACGTGGGTACCGACAGTTCCAGCCGGCGGGTCTTGGTCACGGGCGTATCGGACGGCCATGATTTAGTCTTGAGATTTAGCGCTGTGCAGCATGTCTTCCCATCTTGGCTTGCTGTGTGTCGGGTCCAGCGACCCACACTCTTTAGTGCCACTCATGATTCACACTTGGTATCTATACCCAGGAACGAAGAGAACACACATGAGCAATTGAATGCGTAAGCGTTAAGAAAAACCTGACACCGGAAGCGTTGACCCGATGAGTGAAAAGAAACAATCGAAGCCAAGCATTCTGTGTGGAGAGAGAGAAGTAAATGTTTATTTTGAAACAGTGCCCCGAGCAATGCCCGGTGTCACCCTGAGGTGGGAGGGCTCCTTAGTCCAGGAACCCTCTGGCTTCTACTGCCCTCTTGGCCCTGGCGACGAGTTGTTTATCTTCCAGGTCCTCGAGGGCGAGCTTCGCCTCCCACGTTTCGGTTAGGTCTTCGTTCGTCCGTCCTGCTTCGTTATCAGTCGTATGTTGTTGCAGATTACGTCTGGCAATACACTGGCATGCAAGAAGCAAGTGTGCCAGGGTGTCCGGTACGTTGCAGAGCGGGCACATAGAGCTATATCTCGTTGGGTAGAGACGGTGTATAAGGGCCCCATGTGTGTATGTGCTGCTTTGCAGGCGTCTCAGTATTAAGAGCAAACCTCATAAGCGCGAAAATGCACGCGGCAGCGACGAGCGATGCTATGAGCTACGAAACAGGGCGTTCGCGCGACGTGTCGCGTGCTCGTTTTCGCGCGATCGCTCGGTTCTCCAGATTTGGAAACCGTCGCTCATCGCCCGGAAGTGCTGGGCTCAAGCAGCCAATAGCGAAAAACCAGAAAAGACAAAGACTACGCAGGTGCACGTGACCCTGCCCGAGTCACGTATGCGCAACAAGAAATAACGCAATGTTTAGGCATGTGCATATAAAAGAAAGCTCTGCAACGCATTCATAAACACTTTCCGTTCCATTACACAACAATATATCTTATTTTTAAATTGCATGCCGCTCGCTACGCGGTTTTCTTGGTGCGAGTAGACGGCCTCATGCCAGCAACAGTGGAATTCGCTCGCCGAAGCCGTCGCGTGAATGAGGTTGGCGTGCATTTTCGCGCTTATGAGGTTTGGCCCTTACGCTTCCCTCTTTTGTCAGTTTTGGGTGTGGTGGAGCGTATACTCGTCACTCTAGCCTGCTGGAGTAACGACGAGTAGGTGTTCTGAACAACTTCCGTCTCTTCAACGACGGGTCGGATGTCATGTGGGCAGGGGGCAGCCCGGCTGACGTGCTCGCGGGCAGCGGCGTGGGCCGCTCTATTTCCCTGCAGACCCTCGTGTCCTGACACCCATAATGTGTGTGTTTTACTGGAACCTGTTGTTTCTTGTTTCACATACTGAAAAGACTGTTCAACACTGTTTTTAGTTTTATTCCACAGATTTGTTTGGAACCGTTCTCACAGATTGTTCAACATTTTCTTTTGTGTACAATCCACTCCTGCCTATGGCTTGTAAAGCAAGTTGGCAGTATTAAATAAATAAAAATAAAAAATAATACACAAGTGTATGGGAGTGGAGTGCTTCGCCGTTTCAAAATATTGATGGTATTGGCTGAGATACGGCCCTTAGCAAAATTCCTGCAGGTGGCTTATGAGTCGGTGAAAATCACCGCGGCGTCTGTACATGTTGTGGTTGCTAGAGCGATCGCCGATTCTTCTGCGGCGTCTGAATTGAGTGCGTTGACCGTGGCCGACGCTAATTCTCGGCCTTGAGAATCTACGACGCTGATAGCGTACGCGCGTTTCTATGCGGATACTTGGCCGCGTCAGTGTAGCGGGCGTCCGGGTCTTGCTTGAACTTTCGTCGAATAGCGTTAGCTCTAGCCTTGCGTCTACTTTTGTGGAAAGTGGGATGCATGTTGCGTGGAATAGGTGCGATGGACAGCGACTCTCTAATGTACAGCGGGATGCACTTTTTCCGGTCTGCATCGGCGATGAACGTGTCGCTGTAGTTGAGATACCGGACCACCTACCTTCCCGTGGACGTCAGCTTGAGCCTCTCCGGCTGACTCTTCATATGCGCTTCGATCAGCTCTTGCCACGTGTTGTGGGCGCCCATCTTTAGGGTACGTTTGGTAGAGGCCATTGGGGGAAGTCCCAGGGCTACTTTAGTGGCCTTACTTATCATGATATTAAGTTCTTCAATTTCAGCTGTTTTCAAATATTCTACCACGAAGCCACGCCAGGTCTCGGAACTACGTTTCAAATAGACCCCAATGTTCGTGAAGCGTTAACTGCGGGTTCAGTGCTGGCTACTCAATTTTATAAACATTACGTATGTACTCCTATGATACAGCCGTCACGTCGGCCTATAGCGTCAGTTGTAGTTATAGGTGTCATGCGCTGAAGTTGATTTATGTAGCAGTCTCCAAGGTTACCATGCATACTCGCGAGCACCAGCGCTTCATATCAGTTTATCGCTTCTGGTGTTGCTAATAGTCCAATGCTCATGTTCCTGTTGGCATTGTTGTGCATGTGCAAAGAACTGGTTGTAGTAACATCTGAAACTCTTTAACACATGTCTGTGCGCATGGCATGTTGCTCAATAAAAAAAGTTACAACACCGTCACGTTCCCTCTGCATGCTTTGCATAACGTCAATTGCCAAGGTACTTGAGATCTGCCGAACTTTTCTTTCGGAAGAGGGGAGGGGGTGCACTTGTTGAATAACTTGAAGAAGACATATTTTTATTATTTTCCTTCGGTTTGACACCCCTCTCCAGCTGATTCTCAGGGGTCAGAGATTCTCAGGGCTAGGGGCGCTGATTGTTCACCAATGGAACTGCGCTGAACGCTCACGAACAGAATATTAACTGGTGTGGTATGACGCGTAAGAAAGCGTTTACATTACGCCATAAGGTATTTATGCATGAGTTTGCTAATTAAGGATCTCTGACAAGTGCAGGCCTGTCCACAGTAATTGTTATTCAATGACTTTGTCGATATAATATTCATAATATTTTAAATATATTTGTACGACTTGAATGAGGTTAACTTATAACTAAAGCTATTGTACTTTTCCTTATTTGCTGCGATAATAGGAAATGTTCGGTTACTGAAGAGCCCACTACCTCAAAACTGTATGCGCAAAAAAGAAATATCAGGCTCAAGAAAGAAACAATGCAAAATTACAGTTGAATATAAGGGATGAAAAAAAGAAGAAATTGCTATAAATCTTCGAGGACTGAGAGAGGCACACTATATAAGAAATGCTAAACATTATCACAGTGCTTTATATAGTTAACATCACAGCGACAAGCATAATTTTTTTACAATAACTGACAGAGTACTCCTCATATTGAAATAGTATCGTTCGAAGCAAAGCGCGTTAAATTCAACAGAATGTACCCAATGTAAACCACACCCCCTCTCATGGGGTACGTGGAGATGTAAGCACATCGTATACCATGTTCATTTACGACTGAGCTTATGACAGGCTTCTTGTTTACCCAAGAACGCGCGCGCATATTATTCGCGTGCACGACGTAACGTACAGGACATTGCGAGCACGAAAATGGCTTAGCCTTGTGCACACGGGCATTGCAGAAAAGCCAGCTTTGACGAACGAATATCTCCCCGTTACGAGCTCCGCTCGTAACTCGGAGATGGGTGTTCGTCAAAGCTTGCAGCTGTTGATTGCGCACTGCTGACGCGTACTGGGAGTACATAAGCACATATATGATTCTTTTTATAACAGCGAAGTCATTCGCCTTTCGAACTGGAACGACTGACAACCCTTTTTGCGACAACTGTGGTAGCGAGAAAACATTGGAGCACATCTTCTGCCCTCACAACGATCTGCAGAGAACATGTCAATATCAGCCACTCTAGCTCGGATATATTAAAGACCGATGACGGCTAAAATAATTCTGGAGTGTCCTCCTGAGAGATTATCGTGGGTGAAGGCGACCAAGACAGTGCTCAACTTATTGAAGGCAACAGACTTGCACCAGCGATTGTAAATTTAATGTGCTATGAAGACTGAGATGTGGGCGACTTTGTGTACATGCACTCATTTCTCTCTCTCTCTCTCTCTCTCTCTTTGCACATATTTAACCAACTCTCCTTTGTAGGGTAGCATACCAGTTCCCTTAGATAGGTTAATATCCGGGCCTTTCCTTTCCTTCCTGTTTATAACGAACATTTTCATTTTCTATGTGTATGCGCGAATCACACATCGTGTCTAATATCGCATCAACTTGATGCATTACTATTTTTGCTGGTCGGCTACTTCTCTGCACAGCAATGAACCTTCGGTTGTGAGCCAGATCTTACCTGTGCAGTGGCGCCGTTCTTGCGTTATAGTGAGCCCAGCGCGCTTGCACTGTGTACACTTGTAGAGGCACAAAGATCCATTTATGGTGCATTTGATGACGTTTCTGCGAGTGACACATATCCCACATGGGGCCAACTTCAGTAATCTTTATATTTGCTTTGCCGAATGCCTCAACCTTTGTCATGCGTCCAAAAGCTTTATGCTCACTTCAGAATAACTTTACAAGCTTTCGCTCAGTGCTAGTGGTGCTGCATACAAAACGTGTGCGCTCCTCCGTATCCATTGTAATAAAGATGCAAGTGTCACGTCAAAAGGCAATACTGTTGTCTCACTCTGCAACCGTCTGGCATTCTGCGTGATTAATCCGTCTCATTTCACGCGCACTACAGAAGTGTGTCCCAACTATTTGATTCAGGGACCTGACGCTGTCGGCCAGGTTGCGAAGCGTTAGTTTCATTCAGCGCGCTCAATTCTTCTAGGTACTGCAGTCGTGTCACCGGTGGAGCTGTCAGACTCATAATATGAACGTCTCAAAACTTCTCAAGGCTTAGGCATCCTATCTGTTAACAAGGACAATGTATTATATCAATAATGGCAACACCTTTTCACCATCCCGATGTCCCTTCAATTCGTTAACAAACCAACATTTAACAACAAAAAAGACAAGCAGGCTTCTCCACATAAAAGCCCTTTTTGTGGTGAAGCTAGCTTTGACGACCTATTTTAATGGGTCTACTGTGAAGAATCCAGAAATCTCTTACCTACGTAAAAAGCATACCACCTTTTCACATTATGTGAAATGTATGCACAACAGTTCAACAGATGTATTTTTATGAAAAAAAAACAATATTGTGACTATACAGCTCACGTTTCGATTCGCAGTTCTTGTGGAAGGCTCAGCTGATACAATGTGAACACGAAGACAACGCACATACGATTAGCGACTGCAGCTTAACTGAAAGGACATTGGTGCACATTGTATCTCAAAGGTGATATTGATTTCAATAATATGATATGTATTAGGCTCACATTCAAAACTCTTTCCAGCGTGCCATATACGTCCGCTGTACAGGAAGACCAGCAAAAAGGGGGCACATGCACACGTGACATGCGTGTATGCTTGAATCGGCATACTGTCTGAAAAAAGGTCACTGTTATTATTATAATTCTATTATAATTCTATTATTCTCCTTTTCCCCCACTCCAAGTGTAGGATAGCCAACCGAGCCAAGCTTGGTTAACCTCCCTGCCTTTCCTCTCTATTTATCTCTCTCTCTCTTTAGTGCACGCAGTTGCTCCACAAAAAAAGACACGAAATTTACGTGCGCAATGGCGACGGGTCGGTCACACTTGCGTCGAGTATCGCTGCACTGGTCGACAGACTTAATTGGTCATGTCACTTCTGCCACTCGCTCGTATGAATGATCCCCAAATGTTGTTTTTTTTTTCGGCGTCTCGATAGTAACACTGTGGAGCGTTACAAAGGCCGTCCGTTGTGAACCTTAACAACGCCTAGACCCGTTCGTGCAGACGAAACAGACTGTTATCGATCGGCCTTGAGCGTAACATTACAGCCAGACAATTGCGCGAGCGCCACAGGCCTCCGCCCGGGGCTAATATGCTTGCAGCTGCGCGTCCGCGCCGAGTGTCTGGACCAATGCCATCAAAAATGCGGAAAAAGCATGCTCCTGTCTTGTCTATCCAGGCGCTGCATGTAGAGCAGTAAGTGCTACACTACGCGCTTCCCAATGACGGAAGCCAAGTGTCGTCGATTCAGCTCACGTTTTACTACCGCCTGCTCGGAGTCCGATGCGTATGCGCGAAGGCACCCACGTCACCTCGTGCTTTGCCTTTCACGCATGTGGGTGAAACGATGAAGATTATGGTGCCGCTTCGTGGAGCCCTTTCAGTTGCAGTGAATGAGAAGCGCGTGAACTTGCCTCAGGAAGAAAAAAAAAACTTCCGCCACAGACTGCCGGAATTCGAAGGTTTTATTTCTGTTCTAGCGCCTAGATGCTGCTGGCGAGGGATTCTAAAGCTGGGTATGTGAGCCACGCCTCACATCGTTACGATGAAGGTAAAGTTGGCGACACATCAACTGTTCGTTAATGCACTCGTACCGTGGTATCGCCAGAAGTTCGCCCGTGACTCGGCTGGCCTCCAAATGAAGCGTAATACGAAGCCTCGGCCGACTCGCCGCTCCATGCGTTGTCAGCGAGCGTCTCGCTTCTACGCGCGCGATTTCGTAAATAGCCGGGCGAGCGGGGAGGAAAAAAAACAAGCCGGTCGCGCACGCCGACCGACGAATGTGGGCGTTCCGCGCGAAACTGCTCCCGTGACGTCACTGTTTGAAAGGCGGGGCTTGTTTGCGGGGATCGCCTCCCCGTGGGCGTGGTTCGCGGCGGCGGCAGCGCCGGAGGCTGGGAAGGGTGTAAGCAACGGGGAGTAGCAGTGGCTGTGCGCGCTCAGTGCGAGTGAGAAGTCGTCCCGCAGAGTGAGACGATGTTCGCGGGAGCACCAGCATGATGGACACCGCCGGCGGCCGGCCGCGAACGGCGGCTGCCGCGGCCGCTGCCGCCGCCGCAGCTGCCGCGCGGCTCGACACTTACGAACAGGAGCTAGGAGTGTCCGAAGCGCCGCACTTCCAGAACGGATTCGCCATGCACACGCCCCACCCGCACGTGTCGGCCGCGGGATACACGGCCGCCGTGGCCAGGGACTTGCTGTTCCGCGGCGCCACGGACCTGGGGCCGCCGCCCCCGCACCACCACCACCACCACGCGGCGACCGCCGCCGATGGCATGTTTGTGCACCACCACCACCACCACGCAGCCGCGCAGGACCTGTATTCGTCGCGACTGCCGCTCACCGCGGCCGACGTGTACCGCGGCGAAGCGTTCCAGCCGCGGCCCGAGCCCGTGTACGCCACTCCGATGGGAGGCCATCCGCACGGCGCCTTCTTCCGCTACATGAGGCAGCCGGTGAAGCAGGAGCTGACCTGCATGTGGGTGGAGCAGCCGGCCATCCACCACCATCCGCACCACCACCCGCACCACCACGCGCAGCTGAGCAGCAACAGCCCGCGCAAGCCGTGCGGCAAGAGCTTCTCGTCCATGCACGAAATCGTGACGCACCTGACGGTGGAGCACGTGGGGGGACCGGAGTGCACCAACCACGCCTGCTTCTGGCAGGACTGCGTGCGCAACGGCCGCCCCTTCAAGGCCAAGTACAAGCTGGTCAACCACATTCGCGTGCACACCGGCGAAAAGCCGTTCCCGTGCCCGTTTCCCGGCTGCGGGAAGGTCTTCGCGCGATCCGAAAACCTCAAGATCCACAAGCGAACGCACACAGGTCAGTTTACTATTATTATCTCGATCCGCGAACAGTTCACGAACACGCCTGCGTGATCTTGTTGAGGAGCTTTTTTTTTCTTCTTGCAACTACGCCGTGTTTACGCGAACAAACCCGAACCACCGGAGAAATATGCATGTACAGCTGATTTCATTGCGGTGCGCTTCCCTCCGAGAAAGGATATCGCGGCCAGCGAACTGCATGCATGGCCTTCGCAGGTCCCTGCACGTCTCCGGCTTGGGGGAAATCGCGCGTTCGCAAGCTACACGTGTGAACGACCCGAACGTATATAAACTACAGCTGGGGAACCCTGCGTTTGTTTCCATGATTTCAACTCGAGTAGAAAGAGAGGGAGAGAGAAACGCACAGGCGGGCCTTACAACAGAGTCGCGCGCCCTTTTTCGAAGAAAAGAAAAAACGCGACACGCATCGTACGTAACACTCGCCGCAGGAGATCTCTCAAAGCGTATATTAGGCGTGCACGAATCTGTCGTGCAGCGCGCCGATCGAACAGTGCAGCGCGGCGGCAACGCGCGACACAACGGCCGGCCGTCCATTATTTACGCCGTTAGCCACAAGGTGTTTCTTTTCGCGCAATCCGAGGAGCGAGTGGCCCCCTCTCTTCTTCTACGTCCTCCCTCCTTCACTCCACGCGGCGGCGCTCCACGCGGCGGCGGCCGCTCCTTCCTTCCGTCACCGCAGCGTGGTGTCGCGGGCCTATTATGCACCCGAACGAGGACTCCCTTTCCGTCGACGACGAAGCGGGCCGCAGGGTGTGCAGCGGCCCGTCATCGGCAATTTGCGAGGCCCTGCCCGAGTGTACACTCGTTTGTGTTAACCGGTCGACTATTGTTACTTCTTGACGCGAACAGGTTTCGTGACAAATTTCTCCCTTAGTCGCATTTAACCGATGGCGCGCGGCATAAGGCGACATGTGTAGACGATGTCTCGCGTAGTCAAAGAGGACCAGTTAATGAGGGATTGTTTGTGGGACTTCGTGGGCGGTGGCTGGTCGAATTATATTTGTTAAAAAAGCGCCTCGATCGTATTCGTAAATTTTTGCTTGTAATGAACAGCTCCTCCTGCTTGTTCGACTATATTCCTTGCTTGTTCGACTATATATATATTTGTATATACATCAATCGGTATAATTGTTAAACGAAACCAGCTGGCGAATTAGAATTCGATTTCTATATTATTATTATTATTATTATTATTATTATTATTATTCATGACAGTGTTCGAAATGGCAAGCACCTTGTGGCATTGACTAACCTTCATTTGACGTTAACCAACGGTGATTCGACTTGACTATGTTTACGCGAGGCCCCATATACAATACATATGAATACGATTCTACTGCGTAATGCGTTTACAATATTTCACAAATAAAGTGGGGGGGGGGGGGTGACATCGAGTACTCTTTAATGAGCAATGTGACGAAGCTGTATAGTGTGACAATGACAATTAACGGTTTTTCTCTGCTGATTACCGAGTATCTTGAAGCATTTGATGACGTGGTAAAACGGCTCAATGTGATTGCCGTGCACTTTTTGATCTGAGCGTGCCATATTTATTTGTTTATTTATTTGTCTAAAGGAACCGTGGACGCGTGAGTTCTTGTTATAGCAGGAGAAAAAAAATTGACAAAAATAAATCAATATAACCATGAAATACAATGAAACGTATATGTAAATAAACATCAATGAATGTTTCTAAGGCTGTATATAGCAAGTCCAACATGAAACACAATGCAAGCACAACGTTGGAACATTACAGATAGTTTTCAACACTGAGCTAAGAATAAATATTCCTCGTGCATATGTCCTGTGAAGTCCATGGAAGCGATAACATGGTATATAGTTGGTTTGTTTTTACAATGTTCCATTAAAAATTGCGCTTGAAAATATTACTTCACGCAACAAAAAACGGGTGCTAATCAGTGGTATAGTTTCAGCAATCAGGCGAACGTCAATGGTCTCAAGTTTTGTTCGCATAAAACTTTTTTTTAATTCTGATGACGCTGATGTGGACGTTAACCAATTGTATGCAACGTGCACCTAAGCGATAGCACGTACAAAAAAGAAGTTATGCACGAAGGAATGTGGCGATATGATACAAAGCTTCACGTCTCTCAGTTATAACTATGCACCGCTTTCGGCAATGCATTGTTTGCGTGACGCAAAGCGCATCGACACGTACGCATTTCATAAACTTAAATACCGTGTGCCTTTGACCTTCTTCTGTATTAACCGAACGATATTGGAATGCAGAACATCATCTTCGTTTCGCTTTATACCTATAGTATTGTTGCCGACATTTAACCAACTTATTTTGCCTCAGTGCTGCCTTCGCAAATGGTAATACATAGCTGCTCATCTTTTAAAGAGAAAGGCTTCCGTTATACGTATATGCAAACGAACTCTGTAATGTATGCATATGGCAAGTCTTCGAACACCTGTTGAAATACTGAAGTATACCGTTGTTACGTTTTTTTATGTTTTTCTCTAGTTTTGTTCTGTTTTGATACTGATCGCGACAAAAGGCGGCAGCATATTATTTGAATATAATATCGCTTGGCGTGTACTTACTGCATTTCTGTTGCGCTGGTTAACCCGATGGTTAGCAAAGATGACTTCACTTCTACGAGAGCTGATTTTAAAAAAATGTGATCTTATGGGGACCTCAAACAGGGATGAGGCACAATTTGGCTAGTTTAAATAATTATGCCACTCGGAACTAGTGCACGCCAACTTTTTGATACTCTGTAGCAGTCACGTATACCTTTGATCTGTTTATGTGTAAGATGTGTGTGTGTTTTACAGCAGATGTTGATCTCCTTGCTTTCACTTTTAGGTAGTACCCTATATTCGAAATAGAAAGCCCTGCACAATGCAAAGCTGGCAGCGCCATCTTTCATCAAACTCTCCAAACGTAACGTCAGAAAAGTTCACCGAGATCGGCCGTTTACGTAAAGAGAGGCTATAGACGCGTAGTTTTTAAACGATCTCTCTCAAAATCGAGTGTATGAATGTTGAAATACGAATGAGAAACGCTTCTGGGCTATCTTTGCAAAGGTCAGTGGTGTTATGACACCGCTTTGGCATTCAGCGTTAGAACAATTCCAGAATAAGGCTATCGAGCCGATCTGTAGGTATAATAGTGTTGGGGGGAATGGTCATTATGAGTACACCGCCTTCTTTGCATAACAATGTGTTACCTTATAAAGGCGAAAAAAATCGGGTTATAAAAACAGTGATATAAGAGGTCACTTTTATCTCAGTAAACAGAAATGTGCCAGGTTACCCAAACACTCGCTGCATGCTTTTCCGGTGTCCTTCACTGTATACACACATATGAGAACGTGATGCTTTGGAGGGGTATTCGTGCTGTACACCACGTCTGCTGCTTCTGTGGGCGATTTCTGCATTCCATATATAGAGCGATGAGCTCAAAGCGAGTATACTTCGCTCCGTGCAACTGTGTCGCTGTAGCCTAAAGGTCCTTCACCGCACACACCAAGGACATTTTGTTGCTTCTTAGCGCGTGATATAAATTTACAGAAGAAGGGAACAGTGTTCTTATACGGAACTTGTACGATGTATACTTATGCGGAATGGAGCAGCGTGTAAGGCTATAGAGAAGATTAGACATATATCGTGTGTTCTACGGGCGGGGATACAACACAGGTTGGAATGCATAAGTTAATAATGAAAATAATGTGCTTATAATTTCAGTTGTTTATAGTCTATATATATATATATATATATATATATATATATATATATATATATATATATATATATATATATATATATATATATATATATATATATATATATATATATATATATATATATATATTGCACCTCCACGTATTGCACCATCTTATATAATCACCAAACAATCCCTTTCCATTATATTGTACCATAAATTATTTACCAATCAAAAATTAGGAGCTGAATATCTGATAACTGTGTAGCAGGCAACTAATAAGCTACACGCCTGTATATGCAGTGACTCCTATTATGTTTCGCTTCGCACTGCCAGGAATAAATTCATTTATTTGATGTTAGTCATCACTCCCGAAATGCCACATCACAAAAAATTTGCGTAAATAAATCTGTGCTCCAACTCTGAGGTTAGAAAATAATAGAGAAATTGTCAATGGAACTGTTGATCGAACATAATGCCCTCACGCGCTAGCCACAAAACTTATCTTCTTCTCCTTCTCTCCTTTTTTTAGATAATAATAGGTGTTTGGTCGTACACTTATAGGAAAAAAAAAGACTGTTGTTCAGAGTACGAACTGAGGAACAAAACAAAGAGTAACAGGCCGTCGACTTTTAGAATATAGTCCAGTGGTAACTACGAATCTGGTGCATAGTTGGTTTAGTTGCCGAGTGCCCGCTAAAAACATGTAATAATAAAAACATCACAAACCAGTTTTATTCGCTGCGTTTCGAATCAGAGGTAGACCCGCGATAACGTAAATGCCCCGGTAAAGCTCACGTGGTCTCCGCCATCCACCATGATCTAATCTGCGCCCGGTCAAGCGCACTGTCTTACACGGCAAATCAACAGGAACTCTTTAAAAGCGCGTGCACCGGAGGAATGGCAAGATATGTATCAACGTTGGTCGGCTCGCTAAGTTTGCCTAAATGTGATTCGTTTAAAGGCTCGCGCCCGTAAAGATGACGTTTCGAAGTTCTTCTCCGCGCAAGCTTTCGCGTTACGCTACACACACTCAAACGCGTGCTCCTGCAGTCACATAGTCACGTGTGTACTCGCCAACGTGTGTACACAGACCTTAAACGCACAAACAAAGAGCGGATGCTATCGGCAGCTCAATCAAGTCGCGAGGCATTCCGCGGGGAGCGGCGCAGGACATTGACGCAAAGCGAGGTATCTACTCGTGGAGCCGCAGTTTATCGGCCGCGCAGACACGCGCCACGCGTTTAATCCTCTTGTAGAACCAGCCGACGACTAGACCCTGCCGGCCAGCCGATCGATACCGTAGCCGGGCTCTTTCCTGCGTCGAGAGCAGTATATATAGTAGCTCATTCGAAGCGAACCTCCCCTCTCCCCATGTTCTCTCGCTCACTTGCACAGACAAACCTCTGACCGTATATATGCACCATTTTTTTTTCATCAGGAACAAGCACAATCCGCAGCGATGCATGTATATGCGCATAAACTAGTGCAAGGTGATCGATTTGATTTAGCCATGCACCAGATCGTCTTATAGATAGTATATATAGTGTCCTGAACGAGCCATAAACGCCTTTTACTACCAATAACCCCGCTGTGCTAAGCTGGCTATCAAACGTGAACTTATTTCTGGGTTTCAAAGTCCCAAAATTGCGTGGCGATCACGAGGTGCACGCCGAATAGTCGTGAACAAGGTCTACATTTTGAGTACATTTGGTTCTTTGACAGCCGCCTATAAATTTAGGTACACGAGGGTTTCGCATTCTGTACACCGCTATGGCAAAATAATTGAACTCTGGTGCGTATATAACAGGTGAGAAATTTGACTTTCACTATATTTAAGCCATTTTAAAAATATGCAGTATAAATCGGAGGCGGCACCCACGATAAGTGAGTCCCTTCAAAGGAGGGGAGCAGGAAGGCAGGGAACTTGGTAATTGTGTTATGACTACGTTCTCTTTTGCGCTAATGCATTCTTTCCCTGCGTCATCCTTATTTATAATAACGTAGCGCCCTGCCTTACTCACGCAAGCCTGTTCGGTTAAGCTGGTACTCGTATAAAGGAGTCAGATGGTGATTTAGCTAGACATTTACAGTGGAACCGAACATTCATCTTCTCCTTCATTAAGGTGAAATCCCTAGGGTGCTATGTTGACGGTCGCATGCAGGAGACGTTGTGAGAGTTAGCGGAACGGTAAGGTCTCGGAAGGTTTTTGTCCAAAAACCCACGTGACCTTTTTCGGGCGATCGATGACGTCTTCAAGACGTCACAGATCGCGAAAAATTGTGACGTCATCAGGACGCCATCGTTACGCGACACCATGATGTCATATGACGTCACCATATGACATCATGGTGTCATAAATAAACATATTTTTCACAATTGCAAAGTTAGCTCTCCGGCTATGCAGTTGGCGATAATAATGGCCGCTGGCCACTTGCTGCTAACAGCGTATTCAAGTGGACTTTACTATATGAGGTGAAAAAATGTAGACTCGGCTCTTTTAACATACACATGTGTAATACACACGCCCCAGCGCGGGCAACTAGGACTTTGCCTCCACTTGAAGCACGACAGGCGGCGCCTTTAGTTGGGTGAATACGCAACGCAGTGAAGCACACTTGCCGATTATTCATGAACATGGCCTACCGACATTATCAGTGTGTGGAAAGTGCACAATTTCGGAGGCGGTACAACTGAGGCAGAGAATGCTATACAGCACAGAAGGGAGAGGAACGTTGTGATCGACTGACAACAACGTCAGAGTATTTTACCGTGCGTCAGCTTGTTACATCTCGCAGGAAGACTCGTCCCCGATGCACTAAGTGTGAAACAGACTTCCGCCTTCAGATGTTCCGCTGATTGTGAAGTATACCGCCATTATGAGAAATTTGGACTATACAATTTAATCGTAAGTCAATTTGACGCGTTGGTACACATTTATGGGCTCTTTCCTGCAGCGCTACCTGTATGACGTATACTGTTGTGAACTCTCATGAGTTCCGAAGCATATATCCCTTCAACAGATGTTGACGATGATTGTTCCTTGTGGGCCTTCCGTGTGGCCTTGGCGTCTAGCGCGTAATGACTGTCTTACAGTTGCTGTCATTTAATGGGATCATATTCTATCAAAGGACCCACGTGTCACCATGATGTTAGACACAAATACTAGCAGAGAGGAGATAGAAGAGATTAGGAGCAAGTGTTAAAAGAAGAACAGAAAGATGTGAAACAGAGGAGTAAAATGTCCCACAAATGGTGCATAACCAGCATACACTATGAGTGTGTATTCCTGGAACAGTCTGTTGGCAATACGCGAACGTCAGAGGGCATTGCCGAAATATAGGGAATTGCCGAAACGCGAACAACGAAACGTAATCATGTATAGTAGAATGGTAATATAAATAAAACTACTACCTGTATATACGCATCCATAAGAAACGTGTAATATGCGTTCAAAGGTAAAACATAATACCTTTCTGGCACCTACAATGTTTACATAACCATCCTCGCCTTAAGTAACTTGGCGAAAAAATAGCACCTCTTTCGAGCTCAGACGTTTAAAACGTAGCCAGCGTTGTGCGAATATTTCCAGGTATTGCTAATCGTGTACGCAAGAATGATCACACAATGCAGCCAGCACAAGATCAGGAAGAACCTTGAGGACAAAATACATGACTGCAGTTCGCGCTATTACAAAGCGACACATTGTCACAACAGCCGATGATATATCTCGTGCACCATGCAGTACTAACTAATAGTTGAACCATTCAAGCACAACTCATCGGCAACTCACCAATAAGGGGAATCACAGCGTGTTTCAGATACACGTACCTGCAGTTGATGTTCACCACAGATTTAAAAAAAAAACAAAGGCAATCTCAGAAGGGTTTAGCTTGCCGATACCACGAGGGAACTGCAAGCTCAACGAGCGAGCTGTGTGCCATTTACCGCTAAACCACCAATTTTCGTTTGTTTATACGTTTTTTTACATTGACGCCTCCGCGTTTTGCAGCATTTTACTGGGAGATAAATTCTAGACCATAAATTCCAATTATGAAGCAAGACAGAGTCTGGAACATTCATTTTTTTTTCGCCAGTTGCTTGTGTCAATAATATCATTATAAAACAATCTAGTTGAACGTCCTCGAACTGCACGACGGATTTTGATAGCTAAGCTATGTAGAGTATAAGGTTTAGGGTTAATTTTAATGTCAACGCTAACGTTTTCTGTCATTTAGCTTGATTAAGTACGTAGTCGTCCCGGTAGGGGGTCGTATACCCGCGACTATCGGCAGCCATTAATCCTATGTTGGCTATAGTGGTGATTCCAGAAATACTGTACAGGAACATGAATATGTAAATTTGTATACAGAAAGAAAAAAATGATTATTTCACCTATAGTTCCTTATGCAACCACCTTAGAAGACTGGAAGGCAAAAGCCACCTTCTTTCTTGCGTACTAATCTGCCCCCCTCCCCATCCGAAAGCTTTCTGATCCCAACCTATAGTTTTGCACTGCTCTAGCATCGGAGGCATTAAAGATAAATAATAACTGTTGAGACTTTACGTCGTTTATCATCACCACCATCATCATCAGCCTGACTACGTCCACTGCAGGACAAAGGCCTCTCCCGTGTTCCGCCAGTTAACCCGGTCCTGTGCTTGCAGCTGCCAATTTATACCCGAAAACTTCTTAATCTTTACGTCCTTATATCACGTTATATAATCCCGAGGGGACGCCTTATGGAGAGCTCCAGAAGTTTCGGCCACTTACCCCCATATTCACGAACGCTCCTCGACTCGACTTTCACCCTTCACTTGACAGAGTTGAGCAATGCGCCGCTGCTCGTTTGAAAGTGACGCTGCGCTACTCAAGAATCACAGCAGATTATCGCTGATATGCAGTGACTTTCCCTGCCTAGAGACGGCGCTCCCATCGGCCTTCTCGAGTGAAGGTGAAGCGTTGAGTGTAGGGACGTTCTAGAATACGGGGGTTAAAGCTCTTAAATGTGCACCTAAACTTATGTATGCGGCCAATCGGGCATTACGAGCATTCTGCATCTTGCGTGATCTTGCACAGCTTCCATGACCCGCCGCATTGACCAGGCGATGATGTTCTGGGCTGACGTCATCATATTCGGTTATGTCACTATGGCGTCACCATTTACGGCTCTTTGCGGCGTCATGTAGGAATACTGTTGATGACGTCTTGTTATATTGAGATCACGTGACTTGAGGTATATACACCGACTGCGCGCACGCACCCACTTGAGTATCACGGGAATTTCGACCGACTTTTCTTGCTGTGTTGTTTTTGGCATCGTTCGTGATGACGGTGACACGTGCGCTTATGCGTTGTATGCAATAGTTGTATGCAAGTTTGTTTGTTTGTTTTTTTTTGAATGTACGAAGCCTGACGGCCTTATTGCGCTGCTTGTAACACACAGCCGTCATGGTGGTCTATAGTTGTGGTGCAGACCTGAAGGTCAGGGGTTCGACTCCCACCCATGGCGGCGACATTTTCGACGGAGGTGAATATGCTTGAGTTCCATGTACCAATAGATTTAGGAGCATGCTAAAGAACCCCAGGTGGCCAAAATTTCCGGAGCACTCTGCTATGCGGCGTCCCTCACTATCCAGCAAGATGGCAAGTTGGGCCAGTCGGATTACGTTCATAATTGAAAATTTTCTTGAAGTGCACCAAAAAACAGACGGACAAAATATGCTGACAAGGACAGCGCTTGCTCTCACAACTGAAGTTTTATTAGTCAGAAAAAAAAGTATTTAGAAGCGGTTACATGGTTGATTCTTCGCGCATGTGCAACCGAACAGGGTTCAACAAAAAACACTCGTATTGGTATTGCAAGATTGTCTGTGTTATTTGTGATTTATTATATTTCTCAAACACCACGTATTGAGATACGCACATTCTTTATCATGCTGCGCAATCATGGCTTGGCTTCACACAGTCATGTCCCTTCTTTCGGATGTGATATGATTCCACCTTCTCGCGGGTCAGGTGATCCTTATGTCGTAATAATACTTCTGTTTCTTTAAACACAAGGTAACATCCGCAGTTTTTACAGTGATTCGCAAGGTGAGTGTTGCCTGATGCCTTAAGAGATGCGTGCTGTTCTCTAGGGCGGTCGTCACGCATCTTCCTGAATCTTCCTCATAATAATAGCGTTGTTTCAGGACGTTAAAGCTCAACCATCAATATATTAGTATTATTATCATACGTGCACACTTTCATATTAATAATGAAGCGATTTATTGCTCTGCTTTTCAGCAAATGTTCTGTTGATGGCATAGGGCCTTAGTCTACAATGCGACGTTTGATGTCAACCTAATGCATATGCTCGATAGCACTTCACTAGACAACGGCCATCAGAAACTCTGATGTCGGGACTCTATTGACTAACGCTAGCCAATGGTCATCAAAAACTCTCATGTCGGGCCTCTATAGACTTACGCTAGACTATAGTCATCAGAAACGGTAATGTCATAACTCTATAGACTCACGGTGGCCAATTACTACTAGACTCACATTAGGTGCGCATTAGGAAAACGCATTAGACTGACATTAGACAGTTTAAAGATTGTGATGTCGAATGACATTAGCCTGTTTATAAAGGTACATTAAATTTTTTCATAAGGGTGAACTCCAAATCACGTGCTTGCGCTCTTCACGGGCACTTGTAGTAGAGCCACGTGTCCTTCAGGTGCGCGGTTTAACGAGAGTATAAGCAACTTCTCCTGCAGAGCTTCCATTCTTCTTTCGAACAATGATCGCAGAGTAATGCCCAGCAACTATAGTGTATTCGACTCTATGGCATACATCAGTAAAACGCCTGTCTCAGAGTTCGCTGAACCGATTCTTTGCGTGTAAATTGATTGTATATATATACCCAGAAGTTATTCACCGCTTCCACGCCTTTCGACTTCATAGCAGAAAAAGACATGTGTAACCGGCTTGCTTAGTATATCTGCCGGTAGTTGAGCGTACGTCGTTTACGTGAGAACAAAGCTACTCGTGACGTCATCGAGACATTGTCCGACAAGCAAGTTTATTTACCCAATTTTCTAAAGCGAAATCGTACGTGCTGTTTAGATGATGTTAGCGCTAGCGCCAAATACGGCCTTTCGCACATGACAGAATTCCAGAAAATCACAGCAGCAGTGAGCAAAAAAAAAATGCTGGCAGAAGTACCGACAAGGAGAATTCACTCAAGTTACTTAAGCCATGAAAGTTGTCGCATAATTACAAAGTCTGTTTACGTAGCCACACAAACACAAAAATCAAATACAGTCCAATGAGAAACTGTATACTATGCAGTTCACATAAAATGCATGCCCCAGGAACATCCTATGCATATATGGTGAAAATGACACCGATGCATAATTTCCGGTCACAATACCACAATGCAGTTGCAAAGTGCCGCATTGATTTGCGAATCTCATAAAATATTCTCTCAGCTTATTCCTGTCTTGATTTTCGTTGAAGCACGGAATTATCATCGGTGACATGGCGCCATAGCTTCTCGTCGTTGTTACCTGGCTCTTATACCTTCCACTTCTGGCTAAGATTGGTTTTTGCTCTACCTGCGTATAGCTTGCGAGACATCACCGAAATAAAAAGAAATCTTTATTTTCAGTATGCCTTTGCTTCGAAAGGACATTCAGGATTGCACTCTCGTATCTACAAAACTTGTGTCCTCTGCATATTAAAATAAAAACGCCAACCTTCTCGCTTTTCTCTTTTACTTTCAGAATGAGAGCATTGCCCTTGCAACTGTATCATCCGTGTATACACATTGCGTGTCAGCTTTGTTCCTTAAACTTTTACTGTTACATCCCACTGTTTTCGAAGTCGTATTTTCCGAGTTTACATATTTTCGCTATAGAAGTTGGAGCTAGCTATTGCGAAAGAATACCTCGACTATATATACTTTTGGTGGTTTGCGTTGCGTACGCCAGATGCTCGCATTATATTCTGGCCACTGCGCACTCTCAAAAAATGTTTCGTGTTGTACAATTATTGTTCCTAAGAGAAAATCAGTTCAAGGCGTTCAAGCGAACGATGAATTTAACAGCAACACTGCAATTTGTGCTTTATGAATGCGCGATCTCCTGTCATTTTTTTCATCACGGGAAATAATAGATTTTTACGGTGAGTATACTGTGGTGACGAGGTGCATATGTCGCATACAAGATATAACAGTTATCGATACGTGAACGGTGAACTGGGGAAGTGCACCACTGGGACCGACGGGGTGACATAAGGCAGCGTAATCCAATCATGCACTCGGTTTTCTTAATATTCAATGTTTGTTCTACTATTACTGTTGTATCTTTACAGCTTTTGCATGTTCGCAAGCGTCGGCTAATACACACTTTGAATTAATGACATTGAATAAATTGTCACGTAGTATAAGCACTTGTTAGAGCACTCTCTAACATGTAGTACATGCAGGTAGTAACTATACCAAGTCACACCGACTCGTTCGCTGTTACACTTGCCACTTGTAGATAATACCCATCGGGCGTATTGATGATAACTAGCAGATGACAATGCCAAAGCATTTTGGCACTTTCCCGTTAGTTTTTATTAATATAAATGTCGTGTTTAACAAAGAAAAACGAGCCCCTTAAATTCACGCTTCTCCCCTCCCCCCTTCAGGAAATGTAGTGACGCGCACCAAAGTTTTATTCCAAAACAAGCAGATAATATAAGTACACGCAGCATTAGAGCATTAAAGATTATTTACATATGCGCAATAAACATGGGTATGTTGCTACCTGGTTGCTACCTGGTAACGAGATACAACCAGCGATTTCTTTTGGCGAAAGGGATATCGTATACATAAATATAGCAAGACTAATGCAGTTAGGTGTTCTGCATCGACCGTCCTGATAGGATCGCGATCGGATGTTCTCCTCGGTTCACGCAGTCGAAGGACGACCAGAAAAGGGCTCGCCTTCAACTGTTACTCGTACTTCCGAACTTTTAAACAGAACGCACCATTCGGACATTTGCATTTTACTGAGACTACGTTTTTTTTTTTTGCTGGCTGCTTTGCATCACCACAAAGGCCTCTGCCGCGATGTTGCCGAGCAAAAAACAAACTTTGCACTTTGCTAAAACTGCTGATTGGGTAAGTTGGTTCATGATTATTTGGACCGATTTATCAGCGCAAAAAGACGGAACATTTAGAGAAGAAACAAACACACAGCACTGTTCACACACACACACACACACACACACACACACACACACACACACACACACACACACACACACACACACACTTTGTTCGTGATAATCTTCTACCTACACATAAAGATGCATGCCAGGGGAAAAAATACTCAGAGGATATCTTGTGCATTCACTCAAGGGTATACTCGAAGGTGAACGCCAACCTCTTTCCTTTCTCAGTCGATGTATTGGCCATATCCCCAGCCCCTATCCGAAAGTTGCCTGTACCGGACGTGCTTTTGCACGTCCTCCAAGATCGGAGGTATCGCAAACTTTCCGCACGTCTCCTAGTTTTGCGCGGCCTCATGGTCGAGTCACTTTTATTGACAAGCGGCGTTGTCATGCGATGCCGTAAACACGTGACGTCAAGGTGACATCACACACTTTGGTGACATGTGACGTCATGGTGACGTCATCGCGTGGTCTCTTTCGGTACTTTTGTTCACGCCTGCACCGCGCGACAGCGGCCGACGCCGACAGTCAATATTGGCGTTTGATGACGCATCTGAGGCTTTCGCCTTAATTGAATGCAACGTCGCAGTTGACTCGATTTGGCATGCATAGCGACATATATAGAAGTCATTCGAGGTTCTTCCGCAGCGCCCTCTGGCGGTGTAACCGCGTACTGCAATTATACACGGTGTCTCGGAGTATACCATTCAGGTTGTTTTCGGGGTCCCTCCTCGTAGGTTTGGTGTATACGGGCATGCTTGCAAGTTGCGCATTGCTTATTGCTCTCCGGTGTGCCACCAATCTCTCTCTGGCACGAAGGGCGCGTCGGCGATTACACGTATATACAACGCCCGCGGCAAACTCCGCGAAATGAGCCGGAGGGAAGCTCGGCATCATGACCGATTGGGTGAAGCTGAAGTTCGCCAACCGCCGAGAACAGGCGCTGTAGACAGACAGAAGGCCGCCTTGCCGCGGGTGGCTGGCATATAGGCGCACATCTATAGCGGCTGCAGCGCCGCAGATGGCGCGAGAACATACCCGCTCCGCGAGTAAGAAAAAAAATATATACACTTTTGTAGGACCATCGCTGTTTCCGTACGTTACGTTGAACGCGGCGCCTATCTGTCCTCGCATTGGATGCATACACGCCTCTATTCCGCAGTACACGCGCTGACCCTGCGGTTCATCCGGGACTTCGTGGCGTGCAGGTGGTAGACTGGCTTTGATTGACACGCCTTGCTTGGCTCGGCAGATTCACCCGAAAGCTTGTGTTCGAACGGCTGAGAGAGATGATAGGGGAGGAGGAGGGGGCATGCAAGGGCATCGAGCTGATAGACAAGCGTCTCTAGCACACAGGAATACGCTAGTGAACCTCAACAATCATCATGTGCTTCAGAAACAAATAGTGAGCCGCGTTCCTACTATCTGTACGCAACGTTTTAGCGCGATGCGTTCGGTGTCGCATTGGTTCCGAGATGCCCGTAAATTGTTACGCTACATGCGTATGTGCACGCATGTGCGTAAACTGGTAGAAGAGTTCAAATGGATTTCTCGTACAATATGACGGACGTTCGGAGATGCTGTGGAATCAAATTCGAACGATCACTACTGATTGATCTGCCATTTGACTGACAACTGGCTGTGCCGGTGTGTTGCTTTCAGGCAGCGCTGTACTGTCATGACTTAAACTGTCGTTAGGGATTCTTCTCTCTCCTTTTATCCATTCGCACCTCCTTTCCCCCTTCCCAAGTACAGGGTAGCCAACCGGAAACTCCCTCTGATTAGTTCCCTGTCCTATCTCTATGTCGTGAGTTTTATTGGCTTCATATTAGGTTTTAAACCTCTCTCTCTAATCTTCATTAAGCGGAAGATGCCGTATCGAACTAAGATAAGGAGTCCGGTATATACCGTTTGTTGCTTTGTTGTGTAGTTGTGCAGATAAAAACGTCGGCAGATATAGCACATATGTGGATGCTGATCAGATGGAGATGCATACAAATAGTGGGTGTCAACGAGCTGTCAACGACCAACAACTCAGAACTCGTACTTACATAACGCACGGTCATCGCTTTCTTCAAATATTTGCCCGACACATTTAACCTCTGATTTTCGGCTATAGACTGTAAAAGATGGATTAACAAATGGTTTTATTGAACGGGCTATAGGCAACCACTGGTCGCCACAACGTATCTAAGGGGATGCTAATAAATAAATGCATGATCAGCTGCAGCAACATCACATATACGAAAACTAAGAGAATCGGCAAAAAAAAATCAACCGGCTGCACGCAACGGATATTGATAAAACAAAAAAAAACTGTTTGCTGACAAAGAAGCCTTCCCTGCAAATATTTTAGATGGCTGAATAAAGTGGTGTTGAATGAAATGAATTGAAGTTGGTTGAACGAACTGGTAATGAAGTTGAATGAAGTGAGAGAAATGGTGGAAGAATAGCAGCGGACATGGCGGTGAATGGTGAGAGTCGCGAGTAGTGCACCCGTTTCCCATATACGACCGATCTCCGCGCACATAAAAGCTCCGATTAAGGAGAGCTTCGCCGTTAAAATGCTTCTCGCATTATGTTGCTTATAAATTAGAAAACCCGATACGCCAGCATATAAGGCTTGTCATGTCCTCGTCTGCTTACGACGTCGGTAAGTCGTATAGAAGAAAGCAGTACTTGCGTGGAAGACCTGACACGTTCAATTGTGACTGATCAGACGAAGCTTCGGCAATGCAACCAACCAGTCGAGTGGTCAGCACAAACAAAAAAAAATCAACTGCAGCGTTTGCGGAAACAGACAAACCGCGCGTGAGATACCCGCCAAACGCCGCTGCATGCGGGCCGTCATCAAGCGCAGGAGCAAGGAGGAAAACACGACGTATATATACTGATCTCGGCGATCGAAACAGTGTATACGGACTAAACAATGCGCCAGCGTTGTCCAAGGATTCGGTGTCTGTATCGGTATACGGGTGCAAGGGCAGCTGCGGAGGGGACATAAAGCAGTGCCGCGTCGTGTCGCCGTCGCCGAAATGAGGCATAAATCTGTCAAGGCGGCGAAACAATGCGGCCTTCCCCCTTGAAGGTGCGTGTATCGACGAGGCGTCTCTGTGCGCCGATGCAGCTGAACGGATGGCTTCATAGAGACGCCGTAGTCGACAAATGTGTGGCCGCACTATCGCGAGGCTTCTCGTGCGTCTTTTCTTACCTTGGACTTCGAAGAATGAGTGAGTGGCATGGAGCGAGTGAGCGGAGTGGAGTGAGAGAGTGGAATGGAGTGGAGTAAGCGGAGTGGAGTGAGAGAGTGGAATGGAGTGGAGTGAGAGAGTGGAATGGAGTGGAGTAAGCGGAGTGTAGTGAGAGAGTGGAATGGAGTGGAGTAAGCGGAGTGGAGTGAGAGAGCGGAATGGAGTGGAGTAAGCGGAGTGGAGTGAGAGAGTGGAATGGAGTGGAGTAAGCGGAGTGGAGTGAGAGAGTGGAATGGAGTGGAGTAAGCGGAGTGGAGTGAGAGAGTGGAATAGAGTGGAGTGAGAGAGTGGAATGGAGTGGAGTAAGCAGAGTGGAGTGAGAGAGTGGAATGGAGTGGAGTAAGCGGAGTGGAGTGAGAGAGTGCGCGGTGCGTGAAGTAATTTACTAGGAAAACTATGGCAAAAAAAGAAGGGAGGAGATTGAGGAGCAAGACCATAAATCAGAACATGCAAATACTGTATAGTTGTCTGGTTTCCCACAATGCGTAGCCCATGGGATTACAGAATATTAACAACACGAATTAACGAGCGTGTAAGACTACGATTTGACACTGTTCCTGACAAGCCTATAGGCACAAAGAACGTTTTGGTAAATGATTGCCCTCACACGGCCGTTAATCAGTACAGTCCTCGGAGCATTGCAGTGCACCGTCATTGCTTTGTTTTTTTTGTTTTTTCGTGTGATAAACGCGCTGTCTTACACGGAGAGCCGATTTGCACCGCAATATGCGTTCTAGGACGACGCCCAATAGAGCAGTGCAGCACGTTCTCTCTCTCTCTCTCTCTCTCTCTCTCACACACACACACACACACACTATCTTAGAGGTCGCGGGCAACGCCTGTGGCAGACTAACAACAGCAGCAACGCACCGTCGGAGTTCAGCAGCGGTCACACTGCAGCAGTGACTCAAACGATGGTTTCCAGGCCCATAGGAGACGACGCAAATGTGGGCCCATTAATTGACGAGCGAGGCGAGAGCACCATCACGGCGTGCGCTGCAGCTGAAAGCGTTCGATGAATGCGCGCTGCCAACGGCACCACTACTCGCACAAGGGAGGGCCCCTGCACTCTCGTGTGTACGCTGTGTATACGCTCATGCGGGAACCAATTGACGCTGCCGGTTTCCTGTTTTACTTCACTTTTTGTTTCTTTCTTTCTTTCTTTCTTTCTTTCTTTCTCCTGCACTCGTTGCGAGTCATCACAACATAGATAGCTCGCAGCGCGTAAAAGTAAGCTCATAGCGCGTCAGAGTCAATATAAAAAGAAAATAGACCACGCAGCGGTAAAGGAGAAGAGACGAAAGCCATTTTGAAGCACGCGCACGGACGTCCGAGAAAGCTGCATTACGAGAGACACGCTACTCCCTTAAAATAGGGGCGACTCGAGGCGTGTCCGGCACTTCCATTCATCTGGAGGCCCGCTCTGCGTTGCGGGCCGAAGAGGAGCAGCGACCGGCGCGCGATTCTCCATTAACACAGCCTCGCCCCTCGGCATGGCCGGCCGGGCGACCGAAGCCGCCGCCCCGAAGGAAACCGCAAACGAGACAGGCCTTCAATTTGGCCGTCTTCTTCGAGCCCCGCGGCAGTGTAGCGTTGAGAGCGCTATACGGCAACAAGCGGGGGGCGCGGACGGACGTTCCATTACGCACACCTCGGCACGTCCGCCCCTTTCCTGCCACACCTGCAAGCAGCTACCGGCCGGTGCCGCCGAGCTCTCGGTCGTCGAAGTGACGACGACGCTGATCCCTCGGAGCACGTCGCAGACTGTATACCACTCCCTGTTGTACAAAGCGGCCGCCTTCTTCGACGTACCAGATGCCTCGCCAGAGACGTCGACGGCATATATATATGCATACGCATACCCTTGACGCGCATTTCCTCTTCGTCGATGTCGGCGCGTGTGCCCTTGCAGCGTCCAGTGCGGCTCGACAGAAAGCGCGTGGCAGCGCGTCGATCAGCGCCTGGACGCGCGTAGGGGAGATGTCAGGAGTGAAGGACAAGGTCAAGAACGCGGGAAACGTCCACTCGCGATCGCCGCTCCTTGGCGTGCCTGCAGCGCCGTTCCGCCAACGTTTGATGTTTTCGCGCTCGTTGACGCCAGCCGCCATTGTGTAGTATACATGGTCGGTACCAGGTGAGATTTCGCTGAACGAGCGCCAATTCGCGTTAGCGTTATTAGCAGGCTGTCATGGTGCACCTGGCTAAGCGGCACTGCATCTGGAGATGGCCGCATGCCACTCGACGTATAGTCGAGACGGTACTCTTTCGAAGGGTCGAGGTTCGCATATAACTAACTATAAGTTCTAACCAAAGGTGCGAAGGAAGCAACAACTCGGAGTCTCGTATAAAGTCCTGTTCTCGTTCATCTATTTTTACAACCGTGGCTGTTTCAGAAGCTTGTGTGGTTCCGGTGCTCAATTTCAATGGTATATATACACCCGCTAAGGTGTCTTGATGTGCGTGTTTCTGCGCGTGTCAGATGAACAATGTGGTGCTGCGCGAGCAAATTTTTTTAACGCAATTAAACGTGTTGGGATAGAAACCATTTTAATTTATCTCCAAATAATGATCACATGCGTTTAGTATATGCAGAAATTTTGCGATCACCGTCAACTTCGAATGACTATTCTAATGCTTTGTTATCGAAATGACACCCGGTTATGGCAAGCACACTCTCTGAAAAACGCGCGAAGTTTGGCAATCTCTAAAGGATCATCAATCGGTGGCGTTTGCTTTGAAAGCATTTCCCGCGAGTGCATAAAGGATGTGCTATACATGTATCTCACGTATATATATACTTCCTCTCAAGAACCCGCATTCCGTTTAGGTTGTAAACACGTGAATTTCGTTCATCTATACAAGCGCCCAAACAGCGTTCCACGCTTCTTTTAAAATTTTGCTCAGCCTATCTGTTAAAAAGTCAGTTCCTTTTTTCACATCCTACGGGTATTTCCAATTTCGTCGCGCTGTTGACGCCATGCGACACATACCGCAAAACCTTAAAAACATCGTTATAGAAGAATTACGGAATATACAAAAAATCTGTGCCAATTGATCGTGTTTTCACTTTGCCGCGGTACGCTGCTTAGCCAAGGACGACGAATAAATGAACGATACATAAACAGAGCTCGCAGCACCTACAGAGCGTGCAGAATTCCATACTCAGTTTACCAAATATGAGGTTGCTGGGTGAAAGATAGAAAAAAAGGGGGCACATGCTATAGTCATCGGTACTAGCCCAATCTCAAACTTTGCCTCGTAGTTACTAATAGTTGTTCGCAAACGTTCGATTCAGCCGGCATCCACGCATTTACGCCGAGGCGCACGCCGAAAATAAGCCGGGGTCTTCCGACTGTCGATCGGAGGAAGAGCGGCTTAACGGCGGTCTTCACCGTCGCTCTCAGAACGACGACGCTTTCGAAACTCGCGGTCTCGTAGCCGCGTCGCTGGAGAAAACTGCCTGTCAGTCGCAGTCGCGCCTGTTTCACCGAGTCTCTCGGCCTCACGCGGCTTGTAGTTGCCGTTGAGCGAACGTATACTACTGTCGACTTCGCCTTCCCGTCACGCCCTCTATCGCCGCTTCTTCATCGCGAAGAACCCCCCCCCCCCTCCCCTCCCCCGACTTCATCTGCAGGTGGTTCGCTCGGGGCGGTCTTGCATTTCTCTTTACGCATTCTCTCCTCTCGCAATTTCTCTATTCCCTTCTTCTCGTCCTCCACATCGCTTGGCCGTGTGTATGCTGCAGCCGTCATGTTTCGCTCCGACTGCATGCGCCGATAGAAAATTGGTGTCTGCGGTTTGTGTTCCGGCTGAAAGCCAGCTCTCTTCGCCGGCGTAAGAGGGGAGTTGGCACGGACGAAAATAGAAAGAGACGTTCGGTAGGTGCACTTCGGCATGGCGGCGCAAGGTTGCACGTGCCACCCGAAGACGCCCCCCAAATTAATGACTGCCATTATTGCTGCGAGGAAAAATGGGACGACAATGTTCTCTGCCCCGTGGTTAATGACGCGGCGATCGCAGAAAAGATATCGGCAGACTCCGTCGAGAAGTCTATAGTCGTTTCGCGTGGCCGAAAGGGCACTCTGAAACGAGCGACAATGTATAATATGCCGATAGGTGTGGAAAAGGTTGCTAGAAAGTACGAGGCATTTCTGTCAGGCGTGTGCTTTGCGCAACCGGGGGGTACTCTGGGTCATTGAAGTCCACCTAAGAAGGACTTCTTAAGAAGCATCTTTAAAGGAAAACCGCAAATTTCGACACCACGACAGTGAGATTTCAAGACGAGCACTGGTTTCGTTACCTCACTTTAGTGGTGTCTACATTTGCGCCTTTCCTTTCAGGAAGTTCACCCATCCCCTTGAAATCAAGAGCCTTCGTGCTGTGCGGTGTACGTTATTTTCTGTGACGCGAACCATTCCCGGCTTCTTGTAGTATCGTAAGCAACTTTCTGACATCTGCAATACAGTACACCAAGGAGAAAGCTTATCGTGAACACACCGAGTCCCGCCGGACAATGACGCACAAGTTTTGGATGGACGTTTCTTCGTAGGTGGGAGCTGCTGCCAGCGTCGAATTCAGCCTGCACACTTGCTGTGATTAGGACTTCGTTATATCGAGGTTAGACCTTATACGCGCTTCAATCTGGCCTCCAATCCTCACATCACCGGCGACGCATTGTCTCCTTTTATTCGCTGACGACTGTGCGTGTACACTCGCATATGCAGAAGCGCCAACAGGAACAAGGAGAGCGTTAAAGGCGCGCCACATTCAGGGTCAAGTGAGTCGGTCAACAACCGAAGAAACCGCGGCGCCGTAAGGCGCGCATCTTCAGTCGCGCCCGCTCTATCGCCCTCTTCGTTATTTCGGGGAAGCCGGCCAACAGTGCTTCGTTGTGCGAAAGAACACGGTGCGCGGCGGGCCGCGCAAACACAGCCCGATGTGTATACACCTGGGAAGAATAAGAAGAAGAAAAAAGCGTGTGCCGGGCTCTCGAGTAAAACACTGGGACTAAAGATAAAAATGAAGAAGAAGGCGCCGTGATGTGGTCCAAGTCGTAGAGAAAGAGGAACACGCCGTGACCACAGAAGCGAGGCTTCTTGGCGCGTGCAACAAAACGCGTTCCGCCTGGTGGCAATTAAAAGAAACAAACCGCTGTCGCCGGTGTACACGAATGGTACACACGCACGCACGGAAGGTTCCCTTCTCTCTCTCTCTCTCTTTCTTCACGCATGTCCGCCCGAAGTCCTTGTCTTTGCTCGCGAATGTACGCAGGGCAGTCAACTCAGGCCTATAGCGCGCCGTTCACATTTACTACAGTTCGGCACCCATCAGTATACCGGATTTGCTCTCACTTAAGGAAGGCTCGAAGTGCCCACACGCAGAATGGACGGCAACCTGAATTTCCGGGACGCAAGGCTTTTCTTTCGTAATTCGATCCGAACAGCGCATGAACTGAACTGAAACGTTTCATGCGCGACGCTCTTGCACGGCCGCTAAATGAAAAAAAAAGAAGAGAAAAAGTGGCCGTGGCTCTTGCATCGCTAATCACAAATGTTTTAAGATGGTTGAGCGTGAGACGTGTAAGAGGCTACCTCTCGTAACGTAATTGCGGCCTTTATTGGGATTTCCAAAGGCGCTATTAGTAGCTGCAACTCCTAATTGAAATATCTTGTCGTCAGGAGTACAATTAGCGAAGCGCGTCATCACAGGACAACATACATACACGCACTGCGTTCGCCATACTGACGTTCTGTGCTGACGCTAACATCTGATACTATACTCGGTGGCAAGCTTGTCCAAGTCTGCGAGGCTTTGTGAATGGCAGTTCATCAAACCTCAACAGATATACTATAACAAATATAGCAGTGACAGTGCAGGCTCAATTGATCAGTAACGAAATTTTCCCAAGGAGAACATGCGTATACCTTCCATGTGCGTATTATAACACAAAGACACGAACGAAGGAACACAGAAGGCTTTGCTTGCGTTTACAACACCGTTCCTGCGCTTGATGAGTCCTCCACAGACGAGATGTCATAAAGGGGACATAAAACACACTTCAACTCTTGTTGTAGGAAGAAGCCCTGAAGCTTCAGCCATTTCTCGAGCTGGTAAAAGCGGAGACATTCATTGACGTGACGGACGCTTATATACAACAGATCACTCAACTGATAATTAGAAAGTACAAAAGAGGGGCGAAAACGGGCTGTAAATTCTCAGCATGATAAAGTTATGCGCTTCTTTATGAGTAGCAGTAGCACATTTGGACGATGCCTGTGCTATCGGCGAGTCAGTGTGGGCATGATAACACTTTTTCCACAAGTGAAAGAGATGTTAACTATGACGAACGCATCCTCTAAAGATATAGAGAAGGCGATGCGTATGGTATACGCGCGCGTCTGCCGGAGCACGTGCATATTACTTCCATTGAGGCTGCGTAATTTTATTTGACGTTCTCGTGACTTTTGCATTTCCCATCGTATATATACAAACACTGATTCAAAGTGCTTACTTAACCTGTGCAACGCAAAAACGTCCACTAACTGTGCCCATATACCGGACACTCAATAGGGATTCACCAAACCGTGACAGTGTACACTCACACGTGCTCAGACCCTCAGGTCCGTCCGCCCGTGTCTCTAAAGCGCACACTCGTTTTTCAGCCCACGCTCTGACCCGTCTGCCCGCACCTTTTGTTTTCTCCCATTGTGGCGCCGCTTTACCCACACACTCGCACGTGCAGCCGTCTATAGCCGCTTCGAATCGCCCGCGCTTGTTTCATATATCCGCGCGATGCGTCCGGCACCACCTTCGCGCTTCCCCGCCCTTTGTTATTGGCGTGCAAACCTGACCGCCGCACACGCGGCAGTCTCCGTCGTGGTCGAAGACGCTTGTTTCGAGCCAACGAGCCTTTTGTTGCGGCAGCGAACAGGTGTACGCGTTTGCGCTCCCCGGGGCTCTTAGGTCCGCCGCCGCTACTACATCGCCTCGCCACCCAACGCTTGTTTGCCGAGCTCATCAGAGCTCGGCCAGGGTCAGCAGAAGGGCCTCCGGGAGCTTACCGAAAAGCGGCGTAGCGCGAGAGTGTGTTTACCGTGACGGCCGCGTCGTTCGTCAACGACGTAGTGTTTTCTTGTTCCTGTGGCCAACAGAGGCCGCTGAAAGAGGCTTTAGTGTATGCTCGTGTAGAATTAGTTTGTAAAGACACGAGAAAGCAGAAGGGGAGAGCGAAAAGATAGAAAACTGGGTTAACCAACAAAAAATATCCGACTATAGGTATAGCTTGCATTTGGGTGGGATAAGGATCTGGAAAGAACGAGAATGGGGAAGAGAAACAGGAACATGCGCATGGTCCCCGCTGTTCAGAGCAATAGATGACATTATACAGTCATTCATAGAAGTTCATGCGCAAGTCATGAAATTGCAAAATTACCTCTCTAGGCTCTATACTGAACGACTGAGGCATTCCTTCTGAAGAGATAGGTGGTCTCAGGTCATCTTGAATAGAGGGGTTCTGAATTAAACTCGGCTTAATGAACCTTAGGCTGAATTTACAAAGCTGTAGGAGTTTTTAATGGCTTTGCGTGGTTATTTGTAAACCCAGCGACCTCTTTCCGTCCCTCCGTCGCTTTTGCGAATTAACATAATAAAAACGTTTTCTTCGTCATCATCCCAATCCAGGGTAGCAAATAGTAGGTGCGTTTGTACCACCAGTGTATACCACTGCGGTGGCTTGCCTCACGGTAGTGTGGCACATAACATGTGAAATGTGTATCGTCTCCTCCTCCTCTCTCTCTTTTCTCCCTCATTTCCCTCTCCCCATGTAGGGTAGCGAACTGGACTTAGTCTAGTTAACCTCCCTACCTTTCTAATATTTTTTAATTTTTTTTCTCTCTCTCTCTCTCAACACTTTCCAAAGTTATCAGAGCTTGCTTAACAAAGCACTACAGCTTGCTTAACGTTTTCATTAAACTTTAGGTGCTCCTGTGTATCTTTGTAATCCATGCATACCGAGGTCTCAAGATTCAAGAAGGGTGTACGCAATGGAAATGAAAAAAAAAAACAGAAATAAACAAAGCAGAAGAAAGAAACAACACGCATGTTATGGTACAATGATTTTGTTGCGCCATCTTAACAAGTACTATTATGTCTAGGTGACATTATATGCTATTTATTTGTTCTTTTAATAAAAGGAACTTTTACAACGAACACCGATGAGGAGAACAGAAGGAATGATCACACCGTCGTAAATTTTTCTTATCTGCGCACTCGATCTTTAGATCAAACGTTTCTTATTGTCTTTCTTCTTTCTCTCTCTTTTTCTAAAGACCAATGTGTCGTTAGTTTTGAAGTTCAGAGAGAAAGAAAGAGAGAAAAAAAAAACGTGACACGAGGCAAAATACAAGAAAAAGCTCGAAACGGGGACCCAGCTAGCGCGCAGGGTTCAACGACGGGTGTGGCTATATACGCAGTTTAGGAGACGAGAAACGCCCTTGGTCCCATAAATAACGCTCACAAGTCCTGTCTTTGCACCCTTTCAGTTAGATATGCAAGACCGCCGCGGCTGCAGTGAATGGAGCTGTATGTACCGTATACTACGCCTTATCACTTCCAGCAGGGACGCGAAGCGCACACTTCTCGATCAGCGTCCCCGGCCAGCGGCAATAGTTTACGTCTTGGCGGAGCATCGTGCAACCAAAGAATAATAGCTCCTTTGGAAGTGTGGTACACTTATACGCTCTGCGTGGGACATCTGGAAGGCCGAAAGTAGAGCAATGGCCGTTCGGAAAAGCGTTTCTTGCCGAGCACATGGTTCTCGCACTGAAGTGCACATTGAAGAACGGCGAGTCATAAAGCATTGCTATCGTACGTACCTACACGTACGCGTTAATACTACGTACTACAGTTTTCGCGCTGAGACCTTTTATACGTACGCAGAATGGTGGGACAAACCGAATGAATCTGCGCAGCGTCGCTTTTATATATATAGGCTTATATATAGCATACGCACGGACTGTCCAATTCACCCGTACGTATTTTGTGTGATGTTTGGCGTTGTCTCGTATAACTTCGACGGTGCATGCGCTCTTCTTCTGCAGCTGCAAAGTGGCGCACAATTCGTGACTGTTAGTATATATAGTCTCACTGATTAACTGCAGCCGTCGTCGAGCTTCTCACCCGCGTCCGTTCTTTATTGAAATACTTGTTTGTATTTGTTTACTGATAGCGTACTCCTTGCGTTTTATACTTAGCGGAATCGTTACGATGTGTCTACTGACTGTAGGTTGCTTCAGGTTATATATGGTTAAAGTGCTCAAATTTGATAAAATTTGTAATTACTTCTTTTCCATTAACCTCTTCATCCTTTGTTCTCTCCATCTTGCGCTCCTTTTTGTACAGCGAACAGCGATAAAGGAACACTCGTTCTCGTCCACGCACTGAGATTCTTTGTGCGTCATAGAAAGCAAGAAAAAAGAAAAAAAAAGAAGCGAAATATGCATATGTATATCGGCTATGCCAGCAGGTCACTTGTTGGCTCGAATGGGGAGGTTTGTTGCAAAACATGAAAGCCACTTGTGATAAGGAAATAGGAAAGCATTTACATTATAAAAATAAAGGAAACAGATACGTCCGACGCATCGTCGCCGTACACAGCATAACTATGCACGCATATACAGGACGTATATTGAGCTTAATCATTCGGTTTGTGGCACTTTGCGGATATGCGTGCACTTTCTTTCTCTCAATCTGTTTGCATAATGAATCCTTTATTCAAGTTGCCGTTGTGCAATGGGCCGACTGCCTCCATTTATCTGCCTTTGATCTGACCTCGTCATGTTCTTGGCTCGAGCAGTGGCTTTGATCACATGCCCTCCATTGCAATCTTTGTCCTGTTTATTTTCCAAATGTAAATTCATTTTCTCTACCGAATAATTCAAAGAAGAAGAGAACAGGAATTAGAGCACATCGGAGCTGGTAGTCAAGAAAGAGGAGTCCAGCTGCAAATCGCACTGCCTTAAACGACTACACAACGGGTGCATAAGCCGGTCCTTGTGGATGTGTCTTGAGCATCCTATTTGCTCGTGAGTAGCTTTTGTTCGTTGAGAAGAGTTACCTCGCAATAATTTATAGCACAAGGAACACGCCCATATAAAGGCTTTAAAAGATGTGTGCGTATATTTGTCCGTACGAAGTCGTTTGATATGCTTTAGCGATCAACACACACACACACAACATACGCGCATGACTACATGACACAAAAGTATTTACAACAAGCACACTAGTGAATTATTAAACTTCATGGTATGTTGGTTGAATGCTATATACCTAGAGCCAGGTTGCGCAATCTCAGATTGTTCATCACTTGGTTATCTATAGTTCCCATCGAATCCCCAACACATCTGCTTTCTTTAGCTCACGGTTTTGGTCTATGGGTGATACAGAGAAACAGCCGCCAATGTTTACGCATGAATGACTCCGTACGTTAATCCCTGCCATCGTATAATATCTGTTATACTGTTCTTGAATGGTACAAAGCAGGCTTGCCATATTGCTGCGAAAACCTCAACACAAACGGTACCCTGCGGGCGCCGCACGCTAACAGATATCTCAAGAAAGGATCCGCTTCTTCATGCTTTACGCCGGCGCATCGGTGTGCAACATGCTCGTTCAACGTGAAAAATGATCCTCATGGGGGACATTTTTTACGTCTCCTCTAACAAGGTCACGATCTCGCGTTGTGGTTCAGAGATCCGTACTCGCTCGCGGGACAGATAACGAAGATTACTCTCTCTGTCTTTCGTTTTCTTCCTTCAATAAACCGTGCCTCGTAGAATAGAGAGATAAGACGGCATCGGCCGCTTTTGTAGTTTGATTTTGAGGTCTACACGCCGTTGTATACACAGAGAGCCTATATCATCTCCAGAGTATCGGTCCCACATGCCTTTCCCGCCTCGGCGTCGTCGACGATTCGAAGCGGTGCCCAGCAGTATCGGCTGCAGCGATCGGTCTGGAAAAGCCCGCGTGGGCTTACGTCCGCGAGTTGGACGAGCGTTTGAATGTCGCCATACATCATCAAAGACACCTCGGTGTCGTAACGCGCGTCTAGCACTCGCCCTACGAGAACGGGTCGTGGCGACGACCGATGTCTGTACACACATGGCCATTGTGTTGCTCGATGACGAACACACACGTCTTTGAGTTCCGCGCATATACGATCCGGCTCGTAAAACCGAGCAGTTGAATCTGCAAACGCGTGAGCTGTGGCGAAAGAGTAGACTTCTTTTTTTCTCTTCGGCGCTCTCTTGACGCTGGTTTCTTTCGTTTTGGGATACTTGTTTGGTTTTGTTTTCCTTTTCCCGCTCTTTCTTATCGTTATTCCTTTCGCCCGCAGCTGTTATCGGGAACGCGCATCGGATCATTATGCCATCGAGCCTGGCTCCCTGGCAACTCCGTTTCATTTTGTGGCGCTGCTTGTTTTCGGCAGTTGAGCGCACAGGAACAAAAACACACACAAATAACGAGCAAGGAGGGTGAAAGAAGTCTCCGTCGAAGCGCGCGCTTAGATCTATACGGAGGCATTCGGAACAGCGATCCGGAAAGAAGGGGCCAATGAAATAAATACAATAGTGCGGCTCTTCGTGTATGACCACCTCCGCCACTCTCTCCACACATTGTTTCCTCTTTGTCTCTGACTGTGCGTCTGTGTGCGTGAGCTTTCGTTTTTTTTTTTCGTTCCGTCCGCGACCCCTGCGCCAACCAGCGAACCGCGATGACGATATCGATCGGTTATGGGGTCGAATTCGGTAGATCGCGCTGCGCGAAACATCCGGGATCCTCCTCGCCGTGGGCCGGCTGTAGGGCGCGCTTTGGCGGCGTCGCTGTTGGTATATACACTATGGGAGTGGCTCTCCTCACAAATGGTTGGTGCTGCTTGATGCATTCACCGTATGCTCCGGCTGCATGGCCGTAAAGCATAGTGTCGCCGATACGAGCCGGAACAGCGCACTTAATGGGCTGGCATTATTCATGGCAACATAAACATTGAGAGATTTAAAGAATAAACTGTATAGGTGTTCGTTACAGAGGTGCCAGTGCGACATATCAATCAAGCCAGCACTTGTAGATAAACGACTGTGTGAATGAGACAGAGCGCGTAAGCACGGAAGCAAGAGGGAGGAAGGGAGGAAGCAAGAGGGAAGCAAGAGGGGGGGAAGCAAGAGGGGGAAGCAAGACATTGTGTACAAACGCCGGGAACAGAAAATAACAATTAAGGAAGCCAGGATTGTTCAGATGAGTAGGAAAACGCTGAAACGGGCTCAGAGTGATAGAAACAAAGCTTCTCTCACTTTTTCTTATGTTTGCACGTCCTTTCTCTTTAACACGAATAACCAACCAACAAGAAATTCACTTATTTCTCACGACACGTTGCATGGCATCACCCGCAAAGACTGTTAAACCTTTTCTACCTACCGATGAAATACGGCACTTGCGTAACCTGAAAACTTACAGGAGCTCCTCGCGCCAACAGAAAAAGAGGCGGAGTTTAAGCTTTCTTCGAAGAGAGCGCAAAAACTCGTCAGCTCTTTGAGTCGGCACTTCGCATTCCTTTACGAAGAAAGCCAGTTCGTTATTAATCAGGGACATTTCGAATAAAGATATTAAATAGATATTGCTTCTACAAACTATACACTACGGAATAAATTGGAAAAGTTGACTCATTACTTGACCGATCACCTGCATTAGGTATAAGCCAGTCTAAGAGGAAAACGAAAGTAACACATAACGTGTCACTTATCGCGGCTTAGCTTGTACAGGGCAAGCGCGCCGTGAGACTGTGTTCATGGAAATAAATAAAGAAAGAAAGAAAGAAAGAAAGAAAGAAAGAAAGAAAGAAAGAAAGAAAGAAAGAAAGGAGAATTGAGCTGCTAAACGGCGCGCGTTTGTGTATAATTCGTCCTTGTAAAGTCTTTGACCCTATTCATTTCCGAAGGATAAAGCCCCCTTCTCCAATTAATTATTTTTGACCCTGGGCAGGCATACTCACATACATGGTTATACGGCGTTCTGCTGATGATCGTTCTGACGACAGCAGGCGCCCATTCAATGTGCGCGGAATGCAAAATGTGCCCTTTGGAGTGTTGTTGTGCACACGTCATAAAGAATCTGGCCTCAAAATTAAATTTCGTCCCCCCCCCTTTTCTTTTATTTCTTTCTTGCGCATAAGTTCCACTTGCCCTCCATCCTCTTCACAAGACTTACCGCGAAGCTCATCGATTCGATCTGCGCAAGCGCAGCCGAAGCTAGCGCTCGGCTCGCCTCTTGAAGACAAATGAATTTGTGTCATCCAAAGTCGACCGGGGCCCCCTCCAGTCGCGCGCGAGCGTACAAACACAGGCGCACAAAAACACTGCGGGCGCGCGAATGACGATGCTTGTTCGTCGCACTGCTTATCGGAGATCGCGCTTGGTTTCTGGAGGCTGCCGCGAGGAGTCAGAAAAGGTCAAACCGCGGAGCCCACCGCCGTTCGATGCCGTACACGTGACCTTCGAACCTACGCGCCCACGCACAAGGTGCGGCGTTCGTCTTCTGTCATTTCGTTCGCCTGGGGCGGTCACTGACCTCTCTATTCGAACTTTGCGGAAGAAAGGAGGACATAAATTGATTAAAAGTGATGGCGTGAAACTGAAAACACTCAAGCTTGGATAATGTTCAGGGTTGATTATTTTCATTAGAAAAGCCGGACAAGACTTCCGATTGAGTGAATCATAACTTTGTTTCGATAGGAACGAAAGTAAACGGAGGAGCAAGAATTTATGAAGGTATCGTTTTCTTTTGTGATGTATACAACCTTGTGGAACTAACAGACAATGGGACCGAGTGAAGTGTTGGGATATTATTTGTAGTCTTGAACTGTAATGTTGTTATTAGGATATATATCATGAATAAGAGCACAACTCGACGCTGGTACATGGATTGAATGTACAGCCTTCAACTCAGCACCTTCCGGAAGCAACTTGTCTTTTTGCCCACTCCCGTTTATTTCCGCGTAGATTGCAACTACCACATTAGAGTTAGAGATTATACGAACAATACTTTTTTTTACTATCATTGGCATCATCAGATTGCCCATTTATGAAGGCTACAGTTAGCCGAACAAATTGGTGTGTGCAACGGAAATTTGCGTGGGCTGTCGAAAAAATATCTGACGATATACGGTTACGCGCCCCAAATGTTGGGCCAATCCTACAACTGACCACTGGTCAACTAAAAATGAATAAGCCTGCAGTTCGCAGGCCACTAAAGGGACACTAAAAAAAAAACAATGACTCGGTGTAGATGGACAAACTGGGTTCCGAAAACTCCGTACCTAAGACAAGTTAAATGTTAGCGGAGAAAATAAGGGTTTGAGTTTTTTTTTATTTTGTGCTGAAGACTCCGCGCGTCACGTAAAAAATTTGAAAACATGTTTTTAGTGTTGTCGTGACATTGGTACGATGAAAATTTTTGGAACTTCGTATGCCAGATTTGTGCTACCCACATATGGCACTAAACCGATAGAATCACATTTATATAGAGCGGCGGAGCGCCTGCATGCCTGTCGACATTGTTGTTGGCCATGGCTTCTATATTTCACGTTAGCTACAAGCTTCCGTTGATGCTGGCGTTATTATAACACAAGGGCCTAACACGCAGTATCACACTGTTTGGCATCATGACGGCGTTTCTCTTCACACATTTCTGAAAAGAACGGCAGATGCAGTGGCCGGCTGGGCGCTCCGAACAAGTCTTATTTCATCTGTACTTCCTCGATTTGAAGGACCCAGTAGAGGCCTTCAACATCTATGACGTCTCAGTGTTTGGTGCGGGAATTTCAAGGCGGCGTCTCCACCCGTATTTTCTTATCGTGTGTTTTTTTCGCTTGCCATGCGTCATGTTGCGGTATAAGAATGGCGTTTTGTGAAACTGAACTTCACCGATACGGGAACAAAATCCCGTTTCTCTTTAGTGTCCCTTTAACTATATATATAGGACCTCTATACAGTCAGAATCAACGTGGAAACAACCTAGTATCATCTATCTTAAGTCTGGCAACGACCTAAAAGCAACATGTAAGCACAAACTGCATCACGTAATAAGGCTTACAAACAGCTCATAGAAGCAACCACGTTAGTCTTCAGAATCGCCCATTATCACTGTTCCGAGGTTTACGCGACGTAGTTTTTTTTTTTTTTCGCGATCAACACAACAACAGATATGAAGATATAAGGCAACCGACAACCTAGGGAAGAGCCATGCGTGTGAAGTTATATTGAAAAATGGTGTATGTATACAATGTTGAAGAGGGAGTCCTGAAAAGAGGCAATATATACACAAAGCGAGAACAAGAGAAACATCTCGCAGAGTGCATCGAAACATTTCGCAATGCATGCAATAATACTGCCGCGTGGACACTGACCTCTCGCCCCGTCTGCGCATGCATTGTTGTCTGTGTACACAATGCGGCAAAAGTAGAGCGAACGCACTGGGCCTCGACAAACCATGCACGCTTATCGAATGCGTATATATGAAGCTGGCCATCGAGCATCCTGATAGCGCAGATTTTGCTGCAAGTGGGTTGTTTATTTTTTTTTATCTGGCTATACTTCTTCAGCGTAGCTATCTTTTATAGTCGTCGTCGATTAGTAAATAATAACAAGAATAAAAATTGTTGGCGTTTCGCATCCCAAAACCACGATATGATTATGACGTATGCCAGACCGGAGGGCTCCGAAAATTTTTTAACGTGCACTTATATTTAAGTATAACCGAACGTGGGTATTTTCGCCTCCATCGAAAATACGGCCATCATGACAAGAATTCGATCCCGCAACATTAGGGTCAACAGTCGAGCGTTAAAACCACTAAACCACCACGATAGGTGTATAATTGATTGACTGATTTGTGGGGTTTAACGTCCCAAAGCCACCATATTATTCTGAGAGACGCCGTAGTGGAGGGCTCCGAAAATTTCGACCACCTGGGGTTCTTTAACGTGCACCCAAATCACGGTAGGTGTATATTATACATGTAGTAGTATAGTAGTAGTAGTAGTAGTAGTAGTAGTAGTAGTAGTAGTAGTAGTAGTAGTCCCGCAGCTCACGTGACCACAGCAGGAGGGATTAATGAAATGATGACTGTGACATTTTTTGTACTGAAAATCGTCACCACTTTACAGCTTCGCTGTCCGGTGGCTGCACTGGCGTGGCAATTAATGGATAAATTTTCTCTCTCTCTCTCTCTCTCTCTCTCTCTCTCTCTCAAACAAAACGCTTCGTTTTCGTTATACTTTAATCAGGTTCCGCTTAAAGGGCTGGATATAGTCAGGAAGTGGCAGTTTATATAGCCGGCATTTAACTGCAGGACCCGATTATGTGTGTCGCCATCTTGGCATCGAATTCCCCAAACACAGACAACTTCGACAAGACCCATCTTGGTCACATGAGGATGTCGACTGTCAGGTGGTGATTTCATGGATGCACCGCGAGATCTCCACTCCCACAGCAGAAGTACGTTCGTCGGTACTTGAATACATTGAAGAAAAGCACGCCGATCATTTGAAAGTTTTCACCGATGGATCGGTCGATATAGAGTGCGAAGCGAGTGCTGCTGCGTCTGTGATCCCGTCTCTAAAGGTGTCCTTGGCACCACGGCTCGAGTGCGTTAATTCATCGACAGCGTTTGAAAGCGTGGCAATTCAGCCAGCCCAGAAGAAACTGTAGTTTTGTAGGGAGCAACTAGTCGCTGCTTTCGAACAGCCCGCTCTGCAGAGGCTAAAGCATAGATTGGTTTAGGGATCAGTGCACTGAAAGATCGCTGCGTATCCTAAAAGACCTGCATGGCATTGGTCTAAACATCAGGTTTCAATGGATTTCAGCACATGTATAGGTACAGCGGGTAATGAAGCGGCTGACAGACTTGCGTGGAGTGCTCTGGAGCTTACACCAACAAAGAAGGCTCTCGAAGACAACCAGCTTCTTTTACGAGAAGCTGTCAACAAGCATTTTTTAGACGCCTCAACAGCCATGTGCGACAAAACGGCTATCAAGGGAAGAGGCCTGCTTGCTTCATCGCATCCGAACGGGACCAGCGCGTACACCAGCATGGCTCCACAAGATGAGACACTCCACGATGCCTTTGATCCCGAAGTTCAAGGGAAATGCTGATATAGAACACTATTTGCCTAAGTGCCGTGAGCTCAAGAAGGAATGGCAAGGTTTATTTGGGAAAATACAACGTTTAGGCTCGCTATGCGGCAGCGTGACTGATATTGTGTTTCCGCGTGGTCACTGGATCAGGAAGTTGTGTCACAACTTCTTTTGAAATTTTTGAATGCTACAGACGTGGTGATGAGTGACAATCGTGTTTGGGGTATGGTGCAGTGAGATAGAGTACCGTCACAATACTGCACGTTGAATAGCACAGAGGCCACCGGCTTATGCAGGCTTACGTCGCGCTATGCGCGGTTAATTTTTAAGAGCCTACCTGTGCTTAGTCGATGAACAAAGAAACGAAAGGACTATAGATACAATTAGCTAAAAGAAAACGGGGCGGGGAAATCGCGTGCAAATTATGCAAGGCTAGATCAGCCGGCTACCTACAACGTCCTTATCTTAGTCCTAATCCTGTATATATACGGAGGCTGTATATAAGTTCTCCCGCAAGGCCAATCTGAATTCTCAGATGCGTTGCAGGCAGGCGCAGCGCGACCTCGGTCACTGCCACGAACATATACATTGTAAGTGTCCGGCCACGGCCGCCCCCGCATGCGCTTGGACACGGACTTTCTATATTTAAATCGTGACCTTTCGGCTGCGCCTGCCCGCCGCGGAATGCACATAGCTTGCACGCTGTAGATATATGCAGCCGACATGCGTACTGCTTCTCGAGGTACTCCATTAGCTCCGCAAGGTTGCCCTCCGTTCGCACCATGCACACGAGCCGCGTGCCAGATGGACGACCGTCCTTGGAACGTTGTATACGTTCGTATATAAACGATTTACAGTGATACAAACAAGCTTTTTGGCGCACGTACGAATGCGCATGCCTGTGGTTTTACGTGCTAAGCGTGTGGGGTGCATGGAACTGCGGTGACCGGAGCGATTCTCTCCACCCACGTACCCAAAACTTGGGCTGGAGCTATATAGACGTATACACGCATCACAGTTAACGTTAATTTATTTATTTATTTATTTATTTATTTATTTATTTATTTATTTATTTATTTACAGATACTGCTGTCTCGATACACGAGACATAGCAGGAGTGGGTACATTTGGAAAAGGAACGAACATACATTAAGCAATACCAAAGAAACATACAAAGCATTTAAAACATATTACAAAATATGATTAGGCAGTTCTTTCAAAAACAATTCAATTGGTTTTTCGCGTAGGGAACCAACCATCTACGTTGTTCCAAATCTCAACAACGGCTGGAAAAAAGGAATGCTTAAAGCAATTTGTGTCTGTGTTTCCGTTAGGGGGTAAGCTATCGCAGGACGAATTCACAAATGAGGAGAGACAGGTGTGTTTGTTCGGATCTGAAGTAATTACAACGCTCACTATTCCACGGAGTCACTTTTGGATAAGGGCCGCATGCGCGCATGCTTGTATACTTTGGTGTGGAGCGGGCACGCGCGTTTGCCCATTCCGAGCAGCGAAAAAGATCGCTCTGATTTTGCTCCGAAATACAATTTATTGAAGACAGCTATATGTGATACAGTACAGCGCTACCCATATTCTACAAAGAATTGGGAAATGAGAATGGTTGCTTTTCTTTTTCTGCGTATATTTACCACCCGGAAATATAGAACGACCTTATTGCAGGCTTGTTGGTTCGTATCACTAGACGGGTGCAGTACCGTGCGCAAGCCTGATAAAAGAAAGAGAAAAAGGCTGCGCTCTTTCCTGTCTTTTCCTGCTTCCTCCCATGCGCAGTACAGTCCCCGTCCAATGTCTAACACGATCCAGTAAGTCCACCGGAATAGCCCGGCAAGGAACATGTACATGCACATACGCATAGTACGGACAGCTGACCATTGTTCAAAACTGTTCAATTTATTGTTGTCGCGCTTTTCCTATTGGGAACGTGTGGACAAATTTCGAGTACAAAGAACGCCAGTAAGAAGGATGGTCATTGTTCCACGACTACGTATATGCGTATGTTCTGCTTGAAAGTTCTGCTGCAGTGTTGTTCAGGATGGTGAAATACCCGCGAAAGAGGGAACTACAGTGCAGTTAATTGTAAGAGCTCGCATGTTCTACAACGTGTAAGAAGCCATGTACAGCACTTATTGGCCGCACACATACATGTGTACACACTTAGCAGTTCCGCGTAGCGCAACACACACACACACACACACACAGGCACACACACACACACACACAAACACACACACACAGGCACACACACACACACACACACACACACACACACAGGCACACACACACACACACACACACACACACACACACACACACACACACACACACACACACACACCACAAGTACGGAATAAAACGCGATCATTCTATAGTATATATACGCAGTATATCTCGCGTTCACGCTGCGACGTTGTTTTTTGTTGTGCGTACGTTAACGCCGCCGGTTGTCTGCATATAGCGGCGCGAGGCGCACGCGAATGATTTACGAGTTGCCTCCGTATCACCTGGAAGATCAGCGCCGCAGGAGGGGGCCCGACTCCGTAGCAGCAGCAGCAGGAGCAATGGAAGCATGGAGGGAATTTCAAAAGCGCGCGCGAATCGCATAACGGTCGGCGCCCCGATCACGCGTTTCTCTTGGTCTTTTCTGTTTCGCCGCGCTCGGTGTTTGCAGACGTGTGCACTCGCGCGTCGTCTGCGCACTTAACAAAACGAATAGGTCACCTGTGCCGGAACAAAGAGAAGGCGTCGGTTGACGACACCGTACAAACCCTGCAGCTTGCGCGACTCGCATTCAACAGCGGTATAAAGATCTTAAGGCGTGACGTCGACGACTATACTTCTGCGTGCGGCGATGGCTGTTAGATGCATGTGCCAAAATTTAATCACCTAGTCATTCTTTACGTCTTCGGGGAAGTTCGTGACGTCTGCGTATGCTCCTAGAGTATACGAAAGATACAACGGAAAGTAGAGAGAGAGAGAGAGAGAGAGAGAGAGAGTTTATTTACAGAAAGGTAGAGAGGTCGGCCTAAGCTATAGTTTGCTCTTGCCTGCTACTCTACACTGGGAAGGGTGACTGGGGAGTGAAAGAGTGATGAATGACGATGGTAAGGTAGAGAGATGATATGTTCTTATTAGGCTGGGTAACTCTACAGACATGCATCCAGTCCAGTGGCTTCTAAGAAAGCGATGACGGCTCGTATAACCACATGTGGGCTGATGGCGTCAGGCCAAGGACCTAACACAACCTCATCGGTTGATGGTCGACTAATATAGTAAAGTTTTATTTTACTCTCATATAGTGCTAATGCACCACCATCGAAGCAATTCGTGATGCGATATGAAAAGTCTCCGTTCCCCCTTTTTTTTTCTTTTTTTTGCTGTAATGAGTCCTTTAGTCAGCTTTAAAGCTGTGAATGTGTTTAACTACTTCATTGCGTCATACCTTTACCATGGCACTGCGCAACAACACGTGTGCTCTGATGATGTCGAAGGCTTCAGCCCTTGGGCTGGAGGCATTACTGGTACAAATTCGTTGTTCTGAGTTATGGAAGCCAGCAAAAAAAAAAAAAGAAAGAAGAAGGTGCGTGCACAACTGCACTGCATTTGTTCCCTTTGCTCAGCGCTGTTATACACGTTACTCCTGCAAACAAGTGCACCAATCGACTGGTTGCAAATGTATATCCCTCTTGGATGCATATAGAATATATCTGAACCAAAGTAAAACATTGAAAAGGATAAAAACCAAATAAACGAACGAGTGGCAGTGCCGTGAACACGAGCTATGACGATATACGTATAGCGCTCGGTCGTACCGAGGCAGATACATACAATGTCCGTATTCGCACCATTAGATAAATATGTGTATATATACGTGCGAACCACAGATGGTCACCAGAACGCGTCACTTTTCATTTGATAAATTCTGGTCTCGTCTCGCGCGCATTCGAAGCATGCAATGAGCACGTTAGCGCTATGCATGCAGGTATATGTGTGCATTTCGGCTTCACTATACGCTAACCACGACTCTGCACTTCATACACATATAGACCCATATCCGTTCGCCGCATAGCGCTGGTAAGCGCTGCCCCCCAGCTTTTGAGAAAACGCTTTCAACAAATTGGATGGCACGCGAAGTTGATATTGTATTAGTTCCGTTCTATAGCACAGGAAGGGGCGAGAACGAGAGCTATACTTTCCCCAAATTGGCATGGTGCAACCCGACACGCGAAGTTAAGTCGCCTATCTCCGTGCATATATCTATATATATTTTTATACGAGCATCTGGCAGACTCCCATATTCACACACGACACGCACAATTCCAGTATATATCAACCGCTTCAGCGAACACCTGAATGCGTTCCTGTCCAGCTCCCTTTTCGTGCATATCGGATTTCGGCTGTTCACTGCTTGCCTGCGCTTCCTCTGTAAACGCGTTTCCATGCGGAGCTCGGGGCTGCAGACGCGCTAACAGGCCAGGGGCGTAAATATAAATTACGACCGTCCCGCGGCGGAATCCGCTAACGGGCCTCGCTGATTGGGAGAGCCAACGTGTCGGCTGACGCGTATCGCGTGGCCGATTGTTTCTTTTTAACGAGCTGCGCATCCCTTATCGCCGGTCTAATCAGAGTGGCCCGCGTCTCTCGTCGGAGTCAACCATGCGTTCACCTCTGGCCTGTATACGCACCGCCAGAGTACCTCGGCGTTATCTGGATACGCTGAAGCATGCCGGGATATGGCGACGTGCAGTGTTTCAACCGAGAAGAGAGAGAGATGGGGGAGGAGGTTTGTCGAAGTAAAGACATACAGCGTGTTATATAGTTACCGTTTCTGTAGTCCTTGCACTGTTGGTGAACATTGCTGAACCTTGGAGTCGGTTGCTCTATATAAGTTCCTCAACGAGGCTCCATGTATACTGACGACAAGGGGCCGCCCGACACCAGTATACTAACGAATCCAATTAATAAGGTGTTTAGGTGGACCAGCTTCAAACACGAATTCATATTATCGGGATTAGCGCAGAAACTCAGATTGAATCATGATAGATTTAGAAACAGAGAGCGTGTCTATGTTTCTATGTAGTTATTTTTATCATCTTGTCATTGTGAATTACTGCGCTTATCACTGCGAATAACAATCCAATTGATCCTCGTACTTGGCGAGTTACGATGCAGCCACTGGCCACGGGAACTACGATAAACAAAACAAAGTATAGAAAATTCAACGTCGTGTAAAGGTATGGGGAAATTTATTGTTTGCGTGCATGCGCTCACATCCATGTATGCGTTTCTTTCATTTCGTATTATCTTTTGGAACACAGTGAGACAGCGTTGCCCTCTCGAAACGAAGAAAGAAACCTGTCGAGCAGATATTTTATGCCTGCGCGCGCGACTTGAATAGCAAAATGAGCGGAGGTGCAGGAGACGCGCATTCCGAAGCGGGCTTTCGGTTGCTCATGTGCTCCCAAGTCTATATGGCGTGCTGTAGCCTCGAATGAGGCACAACCTTGGAGACCTCGTTGATTGCCAATTTCGCTTTTCCTAGAGCCCCGTGCTTGCTATACATTACTCTTGCAGGACATGCCAAACTATCAGGCCGTGTGTTTTTGTGATGCAAATGGTGGATCCTTTTCGGCGCACGGAAAAAAACGAACTCAATCACGAGTGGATTTTTGTGAGGCGCGATTTGTTCGATTATTTTTGCCAGTTTGTTGACATCACTGATCGTATACATCGCGTACCGGCTCGCTGTTAGACGCATGTTTTTTATTACCCCCTCTATGCATATTTCACTTTAGGGATTTATTTAGTTGATATAGGCGGACATTTCGCTTTTATTTTTTTCTGTGTGCGACCTTGAGCGAAGAAGATTCAGTTACTTTGATCGCTCCGAACGAGTGATTACGCCATGACAGACGGTTGAGAATGAACACGGGATGCGCGTAATTCGAAGGTCGTAGGTTCGATTCCTGCTCACAGTTGGTAATTTTTTCATCCACTTTTCTTTCTTCTTATTTACATTCTATTGGTTTTATAACTTCCCCTGTACATTCCTTGGCATTACTGTCTGTTATATCTCATTAATATTGTGTTAAAACACAGAAAAACGAGCCCTTAGGTATACACTTCTTTCCCTTATATATATATATATATATATATATATACAGAGAGAGAGAGAGAGACAATGCCACACCTCTGCTAAACGTTATACCGCTCTACATTATCACACACAACTTCTTTCCTCGCTGTCAGAGAGAGAGACCGCGAGGGAAGAAGTAATGTGTGATAATGTAGGGCGTTATAACGTTTAGCACAGGTGTGGCACTGTGAAGACAGTAATTAGCGATGACAAAACATGTACTCCTCGCTGTATCGAGAGAGCGTATTACAATTCTGTCCAGCTATACAGAAGAGCTCGCGCAAATGTGAGGATGCCGGAGCCTGGTTGCGCGCTTCCGATACGTCACCGCGTTTGTCTAGCGTAGTCGGCCATGTTGGGCAATCGAGTTCTATTCGCGGAGACGTGGCGACGCGACAGCGGAGTAGCATTTCCCGCGGCGCCCGTCGCCGCGAGGGGTCGCCTTGTGCAACAGCATGCAGCGCCGGCGGCGCGGTTAATGCCGGTAGGTTTCGCCTGTCGTATGCACACACACACTACGCACGTTACGCGCTTATGTGAGTGAGCTCAAGCAGCGCTCGCCCGTTGAGCGTCCTCTTTCCGGGCTTAGGTAAGAACCGGGACGGCACGCAGCGCGTCGTGTAAACGTATGCACGCAACTGGGGCGAATGGACGAGGCGGATAGTTGTGCTCCACCATTGTAAAACTGTGCATCGTTGATTGATATGTGGGGTTTAACGTCCCAAAACCACCATATGATTATGAGAGACGCCGTAGTGGAGGGCTCCGGAAATTTCGACCGCCTGGGGTTCTTTAACGTGCGCCCAAATCTGAGCACACGGGCCTTCAACGTTTCCGCCTCCATCGGAAATGCAGCCGCCGCAGCCGGGATTTGAACCCACGACCTGTGGGTCAGCAGCCGAGTACGTTAGCCACTAGACCAGCGCGATGGGGCAAAAAACTGTGCATCGTTGTGCAGCGTTACATATAACCGGCGGCGGGCGATCGCGAGCAAAGTTCGCAACATCCTGAATTCGACTGGTCGTTTCCGAACTACCCGGAAGCACTGCAAAGACAGGAAGTATAATGAGAGTCAGGGAGAACGACAAAAAAGATAAGGAGGTCAACCACGAGGAGCTCTAAAGTTGGGTACCTTATTCTTTCGGGTAGGAGAGGGAAATAGCTTAATTTACAGACCGACAAATGTCAACCTCCGTGATTTTCTCGGGGGGGGGGGGGGGGCAACTTCTTGATGTGGACATTCTTTAATTCACTCTGTATGCCATGGTGAAAAAAAAATTCGGAGAAGCGGGGGGTTGCACGGATTCGACTGCCACCCCCAGGCTACTCCACTGTTCCTGAGCGCTGGACAGGCGCGATTATATGCGACAACTCCGTTTTTTATTGCCTGAAGTAGCGTTCCTGCAAATGATGCTTCGTGAAATAATAAATAAATAAATAAAGTTGAGCGACGTTTGCCCACATTTCGCCAGTCCCAAGTGCGGGGTAGCAAACCGGATGCAAACATCTAGTTAACCTCCCCGCCTTCCTCTTCTCTCTCTCTCTCTCTCTCTCTCTCTACCTTGAAACTGCTTCAATCGAGAGAGATGCCAGACCGGCCTCACGTGTAGCGTGCATTCTTCGCTGCCATATTAGGCACTGCGCCGTGCTCCCGACCGGGTTGCAGAAATTAGATGCCTTTTCTCATCTTCTAACCACTACCACCACCATCTCTTCCGTGCGCACCAATGTTAGTAGTGCTGTGCGGCATCCGACCCCGAATCACGGGGGCGGGGTGCGGTCTCGGAGAGGCGCATACCTGATGCGGACGGAGCGTCCAATGCGGCCGTCGGCCGCCCGCGCGAATTAATCGCGGGGGAAGAGGAGAGCCGCCGGGAGCGGAAGAGGCAGTGCGAAGAAAAAAGAAAAAGAAAAACAAACAAAAAAGCACCCGGGGAAGAAAGCGACGATGAGAGACCATCGGTGAGCGCGCAGAGGTTTCTGTAAGCGACCAGAGAAAGAGAGAGAAAGATTGTGATGCAACCGCTACGGGATGCGTTCGGCGCGCTCAGCCGTGGCGGCTCGTCCATTGTATGCGCGCCGCAACCAGGCGCAGATGCGTGGGTAGTACGCGCGCATGCGGTAAAGAGGAGAGAAGGGCTGTTGCCGCCGGTAAATGCGGAGGAGAGAAGATACGACGAGGAGCATCTCGCCCGCCCGTTCGCGGGGCCGTCTCTCTTATTGGCGCGGTGTATATAAATATGTCCGCTCGCGGTGTATACATATATGAGCGCGTGGACCGTGTGTGTACACACCTACACCCCCCCGTATACCTTCCATCTTTAATATTTCCTTTGTTTTCCTTTCCGCCGTTCGCCTTCTCGGAATGATGCTCTCACATCCCTGCGCGCGTGTTGCCGAGCTTAAAGCATTCTCCTCGTTCCCCCTTCGTTCGGCGCGTAATAAAGTGTGGGTGGGAGTGGCTCTCCTGCAATTTCTCTTGCGCGACCAGTTCTATTCCGGGATCGCGGGCTCAAAACGAAGGGTCCTTGCCGGGAACCCTGGATCGCCCCCTTGTGGGCGCGTGGTGTACAACATTTCAAAAAGAAGACGTGTATACGCGGTGCAGCGTACGGGTACGCTGCACCACGTACCGACGTGTATACGCTAGGCCTCGCTCTCGCAACGGCGTCCGAGAGATGACGCAACGAACCGCGAAGTGGGCGGGGCTACGTGCTCTGACCTTTATTACATATAGACTCGCCGCGGCACCCAGAAGAGTTAACGCGCTTGCGTATAAACTAGATAGGGCGGAACAAAGGTGTCTTCGCCGGCCGTATATACGCATTCCCCGATATAGCGTCTTGTCTTTACCGGTGTTACCAGTTTTATTTTGGGGGAGTCGAAAAGCTATAGAGCTGTGTGATGTCCGCGCACATTAAAGAACATCAGGTGGTACACAGTATATCCAGACTCCGCAGCCGTCCGCTACGTCGGCTCTCAAACCTTAAGTAGCTTTCAAAATCAGAAGCAGTTTATTGAAGTTAAGAAATTGTTGCCAATAAATTATTCGTATCTGCATGTACATACTATGTAAGGTTGAACGACATAAACAAAACAACCAGTTTTTTTTCCTTCTTTCCTGATTTCTTTTTGCACGAAACGTAGAGAAGCACACAAAAAGTTACAATTCCGGCTGATTATTTCCCTATCATGAGCGTGCGTGCGTGTGTGTGTGTGTGTGTGTGTGTGTGTGTGTGTGTGTGTGTGTGTGTGTGTGTGTGTGTGTGTGTGTGTGTGTGTGTGTGTGTGTGCACGCGCGTGCCTGTGTGCATGTATCACACCATATGGCCTTTGTCGTAAAGCGAAGCCGTGAAACTTGAATTTAGCGAGCGCGTCAAGGGAAGGGAAACAACTCGATTTCGAAATTAGAGATCCGAGTTGTTGCTCGCGGTAACAAAGGTCGGAAGCCATATCACTCAGTTGGGTGTCACTCGTTAATTTCCGTATACATACAACTTGCGTGGCTATTCCAAACTCTATACCTGGCCTGTCTGACAGAGCGTCATAGCGAAAATTGCTAAAAGTCACAAAAAAAGTGTGATTGTTATTAAGGTGACTGAAAGCAATATATGACACTTGTTTTCTTGGTCATGCAGTCGCTGTCGTCTCCGATCCACCCATGGGCGAAATCGTGGTTGCTTTTTCCTAAATTAGGAAAATAAGCGAATCTTCCACGCATGTTTCGTAATTATTTTTTTATGGGAGGGGGTAGTGGTGCTCAAATTTTTCTGACAGCCCTACTTCTATACCTACTCGAGGCCCACTGGACGGCTCTTTTATGGTAGAGTACCACTTTAAGTTAACACACACATCGTTGACGTTCTGTTCTACATCCCACGTTGCGAGGTAGTACATCTATACTGAATCTGGTACGGCCTACAACTCTCACATGGTAATGCGAAGTGCTCTGTGTCGTTAGCAACTTTTTCTAAGAGCATATAGCATATGGGACTCGCTGGATTTCGTGCCGACCGGTTGTGCCCCCGCGATCTCCGACGTCAGCGTATACCTCTGGCCGATTGGCTCGCCCTCCGCCATCTCCTGACGCCGTGAAGCTCTCGCTGATTGGTGCCCCGTCCTCGGACTCCTGCGACCGTGTCCATCTTTCCTATTTTCTTCTTATTTATGTGTGCGGGTCTCAGTCCCCACTCTATCCCTATTTCTTTTAATTTCTCCTTACCCCCATCCTTCGTGAGCCACTGTTGAGGTGTCGCACCATGATGCAGTCAGTTACGGGACTCACCTTCTTTTCTCTCTTTTAACAATCACTTACTACTTATAAACACTTTTCCCACCTGTATTTAAACCGTATGGTATACCATACGCATACCATAAACGTATACGTTTATGGTGGTGGTGGTGGTGGTGGTGGTGGTGGTGGTGGTGGTGGTGGTGGTGGTGGTGGTGGTGGTGGTGAAGAACTTTATTCAAACCAGTGGATTGAGACGTGGTGCCTAGGCCGCGAGGGGCGCTGGAGAGACCCAGTTTATACCAGCCGTCTCTCGTGCTCACAGGATCGAACGCTGATATTTGATCTTGCCGATCCGGGCAAGATCAAATACTATGTATAAATTATCTATAGGAAAATACCCATATGTTTTTTTTTTCTTCTCCTTTTCGTTCGTTAATGCTGCGCTTGAGCCATTGCTGCAAATGCCGAAAGCGGATTCACGAAGCTCTTCAAGAGGCTCCTTCCGCAACATGTATTCGTAACTGCTGTTGAGGAATATGAACGAACGAAGTGTTGTTTTGGTTACGATGTGATGTTACAGTAGAGAGTTTTAGTACTGCGTACGCAGCGTACGTGGCGGCGTTGCGTACGTAAGGACGCCACGTTCTGCGTAGTGCGCATGCGCAGACCGCAACGCGCACGTATCGCATTACGTACGCAGCCGCTAGTACGCACGCATGAGATGCGTGCGCGCGTACGTATGAGGTGGTCGCTCCGCTCTCGAACAAGTTCGCGACAGCGCGAGGCTTCGTTTTGCAAAATGGCGGCATCGAAGGCAAGCACCGACCGGCTCTGTGGCTTAAAACATGGCCATAATCTGGCTATAACACTTGAATTGGCTCACATTGGCTGTCAACAACACGTGCTTCTATTTCGACCTACCAGATGGCGCAACACGCCTCACGCTCGTTACGTACGCGGGTACTACGGCGTACTAAAAGCCGATTAGTGGCAAACGACGCCACGTAACGCAAGACGCTTGCGTGATGCGTACGTAGCACCATTCCGCAGTACTAAAACTCTCTAATATAACGCACAAGACAAACGTCGGGGCACCTTCGACGTTGCGTGCGAGGGATGCGGCGAAGAAGAGCGCGTCTCCTTGGCGAGGCACCAAGTGCGCGGCCCCCGAATGACGTGAGCCGTGAAAGGGGCGCAAACAAGCCGAGAGTCCGTCACGCTGCGGCGACAGCCGCGGGAACGTCAATCACGCCGTCATCGTCGAGGCCACCAACGCCTCCACAGCTCAGTGACACGCGGCAGTTCCAATAGAGTCCTCTTTACGCCATCCCTTGAGCAAGACTGTATAACACTCAAGCAGGAACGGTCTCTTTCACATGAAAGCTAAGCAGAGAAATTGATAAATAAAAGCGTCATTAAAGCGAAAGCCTTGCGTACTTCATCTCTCACGAAAAGCGACTGTCAACGCGAGTGATGCGAGAAATGATCACGCGACATCATCGCCCTATATGACTTCATGATGTCGCCATGACGTCGGTCAATACGTATCGGGATGTGATAGAAGAAAAAGGAGCGCACGTCGCTCTATATCTGTGTAACCGAGTGGTTACACGCGCAACGCTGCCACGTGCAACAAGCCTAGCCGGAATTACAGTGGCTAGTACCGGAATGTCCGAGAACCTTGTCGATTATTTTGGACTTTTCTGGACTCTTCTGATTAGATTGTATACGCACAAAACGCGAACACTGCAATTTATTCTAGCCCCGCCGTGGTGGTCTAGTGGATAAGGTACTCGGCTGCTCACCCGCAGGTCGCGGGATCGAATCCCGGCTGCGGTGGCTGCATTTCCGATGGAGGCGGAAATGTTGTAGGCCCATGTGCTCAGATTTGCGCGCACGTTAAAGAACCCCAGGTGGTCGAAATTTCCGGAGCCCTCCACTACGGCGTCTCTCATAATCATATTGTGGTTTTGGGACGTTAAACCCCACATATCAATCAATCAATCCGAGTGGTCACACGTGCAACGCTGCCACGCGCAGCAAGCCTATAGCCGGAATGTCCGAGAACCTTCTCAATTATTTTGGACTTTTCGAACTCTTCTGATTAGATTACGCACAAAACACGAACACTGCAATTTATTCTAGATTATAGGCCGTGCCGCCAGCGATAACACTGGGATCTTCGATGCCACGGGTACGAATGCCGACGTACCGTACAGCTTGTCAGGTTATTCGACGACCGAAGACCATGTGCGCCGATATCGCTGCGTCATTCTTTTTTTTTTTCCTGCGGACGAGTTCGCTCCGTAAGAAGTTTCACCTTTACGTGTTCCCGTTCACCGTCACGATCATGTGACAATATGACGGCGCCATCACGTGGCATCGTCGATTGGTCACAGCTGGGATCGGATGATGCAAATAGATGCAAAAAGCTTACAGCGCCTCTAATCAGAGAGACAATGCAAAGTCACGTGCTATATTCGAGTAGCTTCGAAAGCTTTTAGGGAACGGGGCGATCAATACAATCGACTTAGTAAAAAGAAAAGGTGCTCTCATCTTCGAGTCATTCTATAGGGGATTTCATAAAGGGCTCAGTGAGGGGACTGATTATTGTCTTGGAAGCCATGGCCGTATCTTTCCAGTTCAGGGCTCCACTGGCCCTCGGGTGCTGGCCATGATATATATATATATATATATATATATATATATATATATATATATATATATATATATATATATATATATATATATATATATATATATATATATATATATATATATATATATACTTTCACTTGCTTGATGGTTGTTTCCCTGCTTATACCTGATACACTGTTAAGCGATAAAGGTTCTCGTGCGATATATGAGATAGACTGGAGATGCTGGAATTTTTTCAAAGGTACCTCGTCTCACAATGCTTTGTCGAGAAAAGTGCACTCGCTTACACTTCAGCCTTATTCCGGCTTGGGAACATTTTAAATTGGGATATACAACAAGCGCATTCGAGAGCTACGTAAAGAACCCGTTGAATATGATTTGAAAGTTTTCAAAGACAGCCTTGTGAAGCGATGGCATACCAGAACACCTACGTCTTGTCAGCAATGAGATTCTATTGAAATGAAGCGTGTATAAGCTCGCACTTAAGCTTAGTTCTTCACGGTCATGTGCAGCGTTTCCTTTTACGGTGAAGTGAGAGGCACGCAAACTTTTATCGCACTGCTCTGTACCAGATCCGTTAAGAGACTCCTATAGACAGACGACGCTATACTAACTACATACGCTTTCTATACGAGCGCACTCAGAACCAGGATTTCGTTCAGAGCGCAGGCTGTCTTGGTTTCTTTCGGGGCATACAGCACGGCTTCTGTCGAGTGTTAAGCTACTAAAGTTGCTCCCGTGTCGCGATGCAACCTTCCCATTGTCACATGCGAACAACTTATTTCCACTCAGGGAGCGTATATAAAAATCTGCCGTTTCTCGCGAAGTACACGCTTTCCTCTCTTCGTGGCCGCCTGCGACGGTTGCAGTCCACAGTGCACGCGAACTACACACTATACTCTCTCGCGTACGCACGCGCGAAAACTACGTAGCGTTCAGGAAGGGAAAGAAGAGAGAGAGAGAGAGAGTTGTTGAAGGGCGCATTGAGGAAGGGTGGCAAGTGAGGCTGCGTGCTCCATCACCTGCGTTTGACATCCGCAGGTCGGAGGCTAAGCGGCGAGCAATGGAAGGAGACCCGCTCCACGTAGCAGTGCAGCTACGAAGAAGGCCTCACTTGTGTATAGCTTTGTACAGCGAGCGCGTTCTCCTAGCTCTACCCGTTGCGCTGCACGCGGACGGACAGGAGGGCGACGATGAAACGCAGCCGTGGCCGCACTTGTTGCTTGGCCTGCGTGTGTGCCAGCGGCCCTTTTCGCTAGATGAGTTATAACCAGCGCTTTCTACCCTGTTTCCTCGCCTGCTAACCTTTTTGTTTGGTTGGTTGCTTTCTGATTCCTGCAGCCCCTTCGTAGCTTACTTACTGGACGTCATCGCTTTATTTCTACTTACTTCACTTACCTTCCCGAAGGAATTCGGATGTGTACGTGGTTAGCGAGAGAACGGAGGGGGAAAAAACAAGGAGGCCCAGAATGACGTGGTCTAAACTAGGAGAGGGAACGAACAACAACAACTAATGTCCGAAAAGGGATCGGTGATGAGACGATTGGTTTCTCTACAGGGTGGCCACTAAGTGATTGTTGCTTCGTGCGTGAACCGTGCACAAGCTCTCTGTGATTTGCCCTCCTCCCCAAATCATTATCACCAACAAAAAGCAGTGAAACGGGCGATATGTTAAAGAGTGGCTGGAATAGGCACTGATATGCAGTCATTTACACTATGAATACGCGAACAGCAGCAACAACATGAAAATTATGTACTTTGTAGACATTCACCATGCATTGAATGTCAAGTTCTATTTGCAGTGAGCTAAATGAAAAAAGTTTGAAAGAACGACAGAGAGAGAAAGAAAAAAAAGGGGGGGGGGATAAGCAAGGACGTGTAGGTTGACTGCGGGAGATTCCTGATTGACTACACTACATTCGAGCACGGGGAGTGTTTCCGAACGCTGATTGACTTTGGTGAACGCAAGTAATCGAGATGAGAACAAATATATAACGGTGATTAGTTGTCTGCACACCCTATTCGATTGATGAAATAATCAGGATAGGCCACTCGAACGATAAGTTCGGTTCTGAGATCATAGTCACACAGCTTCAAAACTCAACACTCGTCGCTTCTATGCCGTTCTCGGTTGAGGGTTAATTCGCACTCAGTTTTTTTTTTTCTTGAGACCAGCAACAGAACTTCAATAGCGTGCAAACTGGGCTAGATGGTTTATATTCATAGTCAGAGAATTCTCCCCCTCCCACCGCCCCCCGAAAAAAAAAATAAACCAAGAGAGCGCGACACGGGACGAATAACGACACTGGATACAGGAAGAACGACACAGGCTTGTCCTGTAGCACGGTTCAGTACGCCGAATACGAGTGCTTGAGTGTACGAATGGCCAGGGCGCATAGCAGAAAAGCAGCACGTGCGGAAATCGCCGACATTCTACCGATCCTGTGCTGCCATATTGCTTGCTCACTTCAGATGCGAGCGTGACTACACTCGGAGTGCCCCGAACATGCAGTGAGCGATGTTCCGTGGGTACATTTCGCGATATCGCCCCTTACTTGCGTATACGTGCGCAACGCAATGTATACCACGTCGAACTGCTGCCGCTCGGAACAAAAAAAGGAACCCCCGAACCACACCCTTCGTTCATTCTTCAGGCACAGCATGCGGAGGCGTCGATCACGTGAGCGCACGGCAGCAAGGCGTCTCCCCCATAAATGCATACACGGAGGGAGAGAGAGGGATAAATAGAGAGAGGGAGAAAGCTCGAACCACGCACGTGGTTATACCGTGCAGCTGCAGGAGTGTCGGGTTACACGGTCCCGGTGTTTGGGCTCCTTTTCTTTGGAGTGAAACTTTCTCCTCCCCATCCATATCCGCTGCCCCTCATTGTTATTTTTCTTTGTGCCACCACGTGGCATTGTTAATCGACGTGTTAGGGGCCGATCTGTGTTTGCTTCACCGGTGCACCTGAGCCTGCCTTAACGGTGAATAGTATAAGATGTGCGGTTTTGCGTGTCTCTAAGATTCACAGGTTTTTTTTTCCGGATTGGCTATGCCGCAGACTCGGACGTTATCCGGATATTTTGACCGTAAGAGGTCGTAAAATGAACCCGTCTCAATAACCGTGACCCTTTAGTGTGTCTCCTGTCCGAGAATGTCGAAGAAAAACAGAAAACAATAAGTCTTAAATGAATAGCTTGGTAAATGTAACTCCTCTCGATGCTTTCTCATCAAATCTTTTTTTATGTGATGTTTTTTTTGTACACGCGGCAACCATGTTTGGACAGCATTGTCGCAAAACGACGCAATTTAAACTTCATGTGAAAATAACTTGAGGAAGTTGTACAATGATAGCCTTGATTTCTATTGGTTTAAACACTGATTACAGCACAATTCTATATTTTATTAAACAAATAGCACTTTATTCTTTACTGGTTTGCTCTTAGAGCGCACATCGGTAATAAGTGCCCCAGGGGGGCTCCAAGGAAACCTGTGAAGGTGAGCGCCTCACAAAAAGCACATTGGATTATATTTAAAGCAGAACTGGAGAAGATAAAAAGCATCGGTTTACATACAAAACACAACTTTTTCGCAGATTATAGCAACACTGGCACGTGACCGCTGTAAAGCCTTTTAGCAACAGTTCTTCACCATAAATGCAGAAACGAAAGTTGAAGAAAGAAAATAGCAGTGAGGGTAAAAATTATACGTAATGATAGCAGTCAAACTGTCACGACTCATTGCTGAGGCGTTTTTCACGGTTCATTTGGCAATTTTCCCCCAAAAAATGCGCATGGTCGTTGCTTTTTTGGTCGGGCAGGAAGCGAGTCCTGCCAGAGGCTTATAGTTGATGGATCTCTCTCTCTCTCTCTTTTTTTTCTCTCCCCCGGGTCTAGAGGCGAGATGTTGCATTGTTGCCCGAGGATATAAGTGTAGATGGTTTCTGTGCGGGCCCGCTAACATATACCGAAACACACATACGGTTAGTCTAGGAACTGACGACTGCTGGTTTTCGCCGCACCAAACAAGGACCACATGTGAGCGGCCATGTGTAATGCCGTCAAAGGGTACGCCGACGCAAAAGTACTTTACGTCGAGGACAAAGTCGTTGTTGGAAGTGAGGAAACGAAAACACCGACAGATGAGCCTGTCGGTGTTTTTCTTTTGTCGCCTTCCGCCATCGTTATAAGGGCCACCTGTTTACTTCGTGCTTTTTTTCTCTCATCTTCGTTCGCTTTAAAGAAAACAAAAAAAAAAACTTCACACTATCAACACACAAGAACCAGCTCAAGCTTCCACACTTGTTAGGAGCAGAAGGGACGATGACTGGAATGCAAGGCAGTGTCAGATAAGATTTGAAACTGGAAGCACGTGTTGCCTAATCTGTGCAGAGTGAGGATTTCCAGCGCTTTCTGCCTGCCCGTCCGCTTGGTTTATCCGTCTGTCTGTCCGTCCGTGCGTCCGCCCATAGCTCACGCTATACGTATATCCTATAGCATATCCGTGCTGAGCCACTGCTATATTATTCGCAACGTGGTCACTTCTCGCGAATCGGCTCAAGAGCATCGCTGCAGTATCTCTTGCGCCTGCAGGTCGTGCAAGTCTGCTGTGTCCGCGTGCCGCGCGCATTCAGCCAAACACGAATGGAAAGGCCTTGATCGACTCGATATAAGCATATGCACCCGCCGCAACTTCACGCGGAGCACTTTCGCAGCGAAAAACGAGCAAGAATCGAGCTCGGCATTATTCGAGTGTAACACACCGGACCGAGTGTGACTGACACCGACGCCCCCTCGCGAATCGGGCTGGCACGTTTCGCGTTCGTCGGACCCAATTGCGACAGACTGCGGACAGCGAGATAGGCGCGTGCGCTATCCACTCTCGGCGCTGTCAGTCCTCATTCGCGCAACCTTCGAAACTGAACGGACACCTCGTTTCCGATAGGTGTCGTTGCGACAGTCTATACACGCGCTTATATGCATACACAACGCGTCGCGTGATTCTCGATAGTCACGGATCCACGTAGTAGTAGTGCTGGCCTTCCAGCCGCAGATGTCGTCGTGCGGTGAATGTTCTCGAGCGTAGGCAGGCAGAGCCAGCACCACTGAGACTTCGTGGTTGCAAACGTTTCACATTAACGATCGCCTGACATCTCCGGCCGGTGCGTGCCGGCGGGCGCTGCGAAATACGAGAACAACAACAAACAAACAAACAAACAACGGCGACTTTTGGTTGAAACGAACAAACGTAGGAGCGAGAGGGAGGAGAGGTTTCGAAATCGCGGGAAGCCTGCAGACGTCGCTGCGGTCGGAAGTGACGGGAACTGACCTTCGGCCGTCGTGTTTCTATGCGTTCGCTGTGAACGATCGAACGACGATCGGTCACGCACCCCCCCCCCCCCCCCCGGACGAAAGATTTTTTACACCACGAGCGCTGTGCGCAAACCACGACTTTCGCAGGTGCAAGCAGCGAGACGGCGTGACACGATTACGTCAAGCGTCGTATTACGGCATGCAGGCACATCGTGGGTCGTTGAACGGACAGCGCGTATTATACGCGGTTCTGTGTTTCGCATGCATGCGCGTGTCATTATGAACTGCTTGCGAGTGTGGCATGTATAGAAGACGTGTGTTCGATGTACTCGGGAAGTTCGGCGTCCTCCGTTTAACGCACCAACTGCGAGTATATACGGACGTCTGAATTTCTTCTTTTCACGAAATTTATCAGTCTATTATTATTATTATTATTATTATTATTATGCAATGTCACAGTTGCGATTCACTGGAATAGTGACACAACTGTCTAAAGCTGTAGAGACAAAAAAAAATTCCATCTGTTGATCGTCATTTCAATAGCGTAGTTAGCTTTTATTCTCGAAAATTTCGAAGCAAAACACGAAGTGAAAAGACAAGGCATTCCGGCCCCTCCCATTTAAAGCGATGGAGAAATGAGTTGCGAAACGCAAGATTAGACGGCACACAACCGTCCGATTTGTTACCCGTTGTTTGAAAAAAAAGGGCAATGATAGAACAAAAACTGGAAGATATAGTTGTTATATTGATTTGCTTGACAGGTCTATAGTCCAACCTAGCTGTGTGACCTGTCTGTTTACATTGTCGCAACAGCAAGGTGTATACAGCTCTTTGAGCGGATGCCACTGTCTAATTCACCCTCTAGGAAACAGACAATACAGCATTGACTATCAGACGTGAGCGATACAAGAGTAGGCAGCAGCAGCTAGCTGCGAGCGAATGAGTCCGTGCGCTTCTAATAAATTATTACGGGTTCAACCCGTCAACGGGTCAGAGGTCCGGAAGATGTCATCTATCCGCTGAAACGAACCATGTGACCCATGCGCATTTTTGTGCAACAGCTGCGATTTCCTGGAATCGCGTCGATATAATGGTTCGCAGTGTGCGACGGGCCGCACGGCCGAGTCTCGCTTCTGTTTGTTGACACTGAGACGCCGAGATAGAGACGACGACAGCGGCATGCCTGAGGAAGTATGTATAGACTCTGCAGCACCACTCCATAGATCACAAATGGAATCGTGCTTCGCTATATACGATTCCGACAGCGCGTGCCCACAAGTATAATCAGCATTGTTTTTTATCATATGAGCCCTTCACAGCCTGTTAAACGTATGAGTAACCAGCTTGTGTACTCGAGGAAACTCGAGCACTCTGCGGCTGCATGAGCTGTACACAAGTCGTCGCGGTGACCTGGCGTGTCATTCGACGCGTGCCACGCGCAAGCTGTCGTGGATTGCGGGGCAAGTATATACGTATATACGAAAGCTCTCTCTCTCTCTCCCCCAGAGGATACGGCATCGATGTTTGTCCGGCCACGCCGCGCTTGGCGAGGCGCAGGGTTCATCGGAATTCACACTACGAGATGACTTCAAGGACATTGTTTACACAGAAGTTGGACGGAATGCAAGAGTATATATATATATATATATATATATATGGTGTGGCGATTCTACGTAAAGAGGGCCACTGTTGAGAGACGATCATTTAGGAATTCAAAAGCAACGTCAAGAAAAAAGAAAGAAAGAAAGAAAGAAAGAAAGAAAGAAAGAAAGAAAGAAGAAAGAAAGAAAGAAAGAAAGAAAGAAAGAAAGAAAGAAGAAAGAAAGAAAGAAAGAAAGCTTTATGTATGATTAGCTTCAATTGTAATGTTGGCACTACCGTGAGGCAGTATGCCAAGCTAATTTCGCTTAAGTCATTTTTTTTACGACCAGCATCTATACGATGCTCTTCATGGGTATTACAAGGTAGAATGTGTAGATTTATGCTTAAAGAGTGCAGAGGTAAAACAACGTAACGCCAGCAATCAGCATGCCACCTTCGGAAAAAAATTGCCAAGCCTGCGCGAAACGCGCAGCAAAGTCAGAGCGAAAGCAAGAATAATTGTGTAAGAGCCTTTTCTCAACGCTCTTTGGGTGTTGTGGGTAGCATGGTGTAGTAGGCATAGCTAGTGTGAGGCCCACTTGCTATCCACTACACCATAAATATTCATATTGTCTGTGTATAGTCCGGGATTCACAATAATATCCTGCGTCATTCTTCGGAGAAGCGTGGTATCCGACCCGCTAAGCAGTTGCAACGCATTTTGTGCCAATTTTGTGTTGTATTCAGTGGCTGGTGCCGATGAAGAATTACGCCTGAAGTGGGTATGTGTGGCAGTAAACAGGGGATCAAGAACAAGCTTTTGTAATGTGTTGGAGCATTGGACGACCCACTCGTTACGCGATTCACCTTGTGTGACGCCTGGTTGTTCCTTTGCTGTTCTGAAACCCTTAATTACTCATATTAACGCGATTCCTTTCCCAAAATCCAGCCTGCCTAAGGGAAGTTTGCGAACGAGTCCTGGTCACCGGCGTGGATCAGCGGTATACATACATAGAATACTGGGCTGGCACGCAATGGACCCGTATTCGAATTTCACGATGTTACCACTTGCAAGTCTTTAATGTTTTTTTATAAAGTTTTTTTTTTCTTACTTCGTGCGATAGTGGTTATGGACACCGGTGGCGGCAGCGGCGGACAACTATATACGGCGCCGTGCGTGACCCGCGTGTATTGTGACCTCGCAACAGCTTTCGCTGTAAAACGTTTTCATTTCATAATCGGTGGACATTCCGCCCATGCTTCGGCACATGTGCCATGCGTAGAGGGGAACTTTCGGATTATAGATGGTTCGCATGGGAATCAAAATCTCCAGTGCGAAAGTCAAGAAGGTATATGGCGAAAGGAGCAAAGGAAAATGTGAGAAGAACTGATTTTCGAAAAACATACCTTTAGTTATCTTGTGAACACTTAGACTGCGCGCTGTTTTTCACAACACACGCATTCACACAGTGCGTAAATTCAACGTTTCATTGTTCGTTGATTTAAAAAAAACTACTTTCTGTGATAATCGTCAACTATACTATCGGCTGCTGATGTAGTGGGCACATTAATCCTCGACTGTCGTAGACACTGTACAGGTAACGTATAGGTATAGGTACACGTATAGGTAACGTAGCCCAATGATAGTAACCAATCATTTCGTTATCAAGCTCAATGCTGTTTTAACACTCATATGCAGAAGTGTTCTGTCATAGTAAAAAAAAACAGTGCGAAAAGAACAAAGACGATACACGTGAAGAAGGACTAGCTCTAGGGTTTGGTCGTCGATCAATTATCCCACGTGTATATAAATCACTGAGTAGAGCATCTGAAGCCGCAGCGACGTATGTATACGTACATTAAAAGCAGAATTCAACGATACAAGACGGCGAGATTGGCTAGTTGATTGATCATTTATGTTTAAAGCAAAAACTCTTTGAGCGTCGTCCTGTCAAAGTCCTAGTTCTGTCCTCGTTTAATGTGCACCTAAAAAGCTTCTGCTTTAAACACGAATTCCACGAAACATGGTTCGAGAAAAGTTTCGGTTAACTGATATGCTTTATTCTTATCCGATACATTTTCGCAAAGTAATCTTATCCAAGTCGATGAATGTATTGATAACATTTTTTTAAGGAAAAATAATATGCGTCATCGGAACTTGCATTGAAGTAGCTTATAGGAAAGTCATTTAGTTCAGGCTGTGCCATTCTCGTTATTTCAAATAAAACGTAATATTTTTTTTGTATTTTCCCCCTGCAACTGTCGTGTTACTACAGGAAGGTCTCGGAACGCGATATCCGCTAGTTCGACTAACAAGTTCTACTGCGGCAACCAAACTCGCTTCATAATTCGCCGTATAAATCAAAGGAAACAACAAGCATTCTGTGTAAGCCTTGAAACACTTTCCGTGCCGGACATTTTCCTTGCGAGCAAAGTAGCGACGTGTAACAACTCCGGCTGGCAGTCCTACGATTCGGTATACACGCCGCGCAGCGATGTTAAGAAAAGCAGAAACACCTCGTGAATGGACGGACGTGCCCTGGCCGCGTAGACACCGTTGCGTTCGTTGCTCGCATTTTTACTGACAGCCAGAACGAATGGACGGCAGCGCTAATCACCGCGCGCCCATTGTTGGGTGAGCACTTTCGCGAAAAGGCCCAGTGCGATTCATCACGCGGACGGATCGTAGCCCATCACGCCCTTTCTGCGGCTCGAGCCGTACTCGAGTGAATGCTCTCGTTTAGAGTCAGAGAGAGAGAGAGAGAGAGTATATATATAGTTGGCGTGTTCGTTCCTGGAATTATTCATTCACGTTTGTTCACTCAAGGCACGTTAGTCCGACTATTTGCCCTCTATAGCGTACATGCACGTTAGCCAAGAGCAAACGTCTGATCAAATGGAATGTAATAGGCTTGCGTCTGAAGTCACGTTCTGTAGTGATGGTTTCAAAAGCCTGTGCGCGTATAAGTGTACCCCGAGAGCCGGATTCATTTGCGGGTGCCGGAAACACGTCAAGACCACCATATTTTAGACACCATCTTATGCTCGAAACGTTGTGATTATCGACAGCGTACCACTAACGCACGCATTTGTTACTGTGACCGACAGCGTATAATAATAATTGCTGGGGTTTTACGTCTCACTATCAAACCATGACACGGTTATGGAGGGTCCCGCAGTGAAGGGCGCCGGAAATTTTGCCCCCCCCCCTTCCCCTAAAGGGCTCTTCATGCACCCAAAATGTAAACACACTGTTTACCATTCCGTCTTTATTGAAATACAATCTCCACAATTGAAATCGCACCCACGTCTTCAGGGTCAGCAGCATAGCTCCCTTAATCATGCTCTTAAACATTACGGCGGCCATAGATCGAATGCATAGACATTCTTCTTACAAGTATACACACTACCTATATCTATACTTTTCGCTAAGGAAACGTTAACCTTAAGTTCACATAAGATTGCATCGCATCCGTGCGTATATAGAAAGTAGCTGTCTGTGCATTAGTCATGCATTCCGACCTGGAAGCGGGTTCTGACACTCCAATAAGAAACGTGATACCTCAAACGCTCCATTGACTCATCAAATTTTCGAAAAAACTAAGGCAGACATATATTAAGAAACATTTTTTTCCCCTTGAACCGTCATGTTTATTGCAACCAAGATACAGACTCGTTTTTCAGCGTTGCTTCGGCCCTTCTCAAATCATTGATGGAAGCAGAAATGGTTAGAACTGGCATGTGGCCGTCCCGCAGTGACCTTGTACATGATCGAGGCCAAAATCTCGCAGATGCACTGATGGGCGACCACTCCCTAACGAATCATATACCACCGACGTGCACACGCGTCCATGATGATCCGCGTTGATATCGCTTCCCTATTAAACCGAGTATTTGTACAGATCGAGCTTCTGGCAGTTCCTTTCATAGAATAAGTTTGTGGAGGACTGCAAATGTACCAAGCCACGCTAAGAAAGAATCCCATTTTCGCCCAGTAATTATGCGGCGCTTTTCAGGCTCATTCACAATAGCCGTCCGTGGCGAACCCGCCCAAAGTGTACGCCGTTTTATGTGAACGAGGCTTCACTCACAAGCATATGCAAGCGCGAAGATATGCGCGAACGACGAAGCAGCGTTCTGTCACTCGCCGCGAATTCGCTCGCGTCACGCTTTCGCAACGGGCATTGTGGATCAACCGAAAAGCTCATCGGCCACTGCCGGGCTTCACACAAAGTCGAGAGAAGAGCGTGTCGAAAGAATGAAGCGGGCGCACAGTAGCAGCATTACAAAGGCACGCGAGGCAAAATGGGGAACAAAAAGTAAAGCAAGCGCGTAACAAGCGGGGAGGAGGGGAGCCGAGTGAAGTAGGCACAGCCCGCGGCAACAAGGCGTTAATCCCGCAGCTATTCAACGAAGTCCACCGCACCGCGTACTGCAGGGACGGAGGAAGAGCGGAGAGCCAGCTGGGTGTCGACCCCTGGAGTCACGCCTTCTCCGCCTTGCACGCTTGTTGAGCGGCGAAGGACGATTTCGTGAGCTGTGAATTAGTTGGCCGCACGAACACGGGGCCCTTGAAAACATTCAACAGTTCCTACGGCAGCTCCCCGCCCTTGCCTCTTCTACTCGCTACTGCCCTGGTTACGCGGCGCGGTCTCCTTTGATCGCCGCGTGAATTTGGCTATAAGGTTACGCGGCGCTTAAACTGCTGCGCGAAGAGCGCGATGGTTGCGTGCGTGCATGTTCCATATTGGTGCGTGACGGGTGTTTCAGGTGTAAGGGGCGTGTGTGGGCTTGCCCGGTGTTACCTTCCGGAACGGCTCATTTGTTTCGCGGCACGTGCTTCTTAAGCAGGCGCCGGTAATTGCGGCCTTGCCTCTGCGCACGCCCGAGTAGGTGGTGGAAGCTTTTGAAACGGCCTACAATCGGCATTGATTTCTATTGCGCTTGTAGATCAACTAGAAGCCGCGTAAAAATTACGACAGGAAGTTGTGGGTAGATGACGGTGCCAGTGCAGCTGGCACGAAATTATTGTAGTATTAATAATATAAAAAGGCGGGTATGTGTTTTGCTATATATGAGATTGATGAGTTATGCGCACATAAGCCCATGTTGAGTAATGGACTGTGTTCCAATAAGGCTATATAAAGGCACGTGGATCTCGAGGCTTGCCCGACGTGTCAGGACTAAAGTACGCATGATGGCAATGAACATCGCCTGAACATCGTTAGTGTGACACGCAACGAGAAAAAAAAATATTTCAAAAAACCAACGAGAAAGTTGCACATCAGCATGCAAAGCCGGCACTTCTAAGCCGACTGTGTTATGAATGATTATTATGATATGAACATACTCTACTTAACTTGATTGACCTCAATCGACTGACCAAATGATATGTGTTCCTTTGTCACGAAAGAATGCTGGCGAATTAAAACACGCGTTGGCTGCACGTGTTGTAATGACAGTGACACTGCTTGTTCGTGACGACAGGCTCCGTAATTTCGTCTGCGCATTAGGGGATTAAGGGAGAGATTATTCAGGATGGGCTTCCGACGACACATGCCGCGGTCTACCGGGCAAATAAAAGTTGTTTCCTTCTCCACGTGGCCATGGCGCCCGAAACGCGAGCACTATTACGTGGGCGCGCGCTCGCTAAACCGGGCGTACGAGCGACACGGACCGTAGTGTACTTACAACTGCGCGCTTACGAGTGAGAAAGCGATAAATGAAAGAGAGGGAGAGCGCGTTTACTACGAAACTCCCAACCGCGCGCGTACGGAGACGCCCCGCGAGGAGGGATGAAGCGACGGCCCAGCGAGAGACGCTACCGAAACGCCAACGTCGGCTGCGCAGCGAGCGTCGCAGCATGCCCGGGTGGAAACCTGCGGCGATCCCGACAGCGCGCACAGCTTGAGCGAGACAAAGGAAGAGAGCGAGGAGGGCTCAACTGCTGCTGCTGCAGTCACTCCGGCGCAGTCTCCGTAGTGCCACAATTGCCGGGGCGGCAACGGCGTGTCTCCGATCCCCGCCTGACAGCAGACAGATGGCCATCGACGCCCGCTGTACGCGTGCGTACTTACACACAACGCCTCTTCGCTCAACCCAGCGCCGCTAGATGCGGCCGGGCGCACCGCTTTTTGCGCCGTTGTTCGAACGGACGCACGATTGGAAATGTGCCCTACCATGCACTCCCCCCTGATGATGCTGCCGACGAGTGTGTATACACCGGTATTCAAGGCGCCCTCTACACAGGCACCCCTCCCTGCCCGGTCCTTGTCTCTTTCCACCTCTCCCGCCCAGGCGCGCTGACAAGCGTGTGTGACTCGCGAGCGTGTTTTTTTAAAAAAGCTATAGCGTTTAAAATCCACTTACAGGGAACGGCGTCCTGCGTTGCAACCTCGTATCCACGTTGTCTCTGCGCTATTATGTAGTGAGCACACCGATTCTCAGTTATCCTGGGGTTTAGAGGATGTATACAAACGTGATCGTCGGTAGCTGTAGTTGAAGCCTTCCCGACGTGTGCCCGACTACGTATTATTTCGTTCTTGTTTTTTGTTTTGCTTCTCCTCGTCTATCTTCTTTACCTAGGTTATCTGTGAATATGAAAGCTGTTTGTAATAGGTCGTCCTATGGCACACTCAGCGTCACCATCTAGGTTTTTAATGATTTTCGTTGTAGTTAATTTCTGTTCTGACTATATAAACATCTGTTGACAAGGTGCTGCATATAGAGTGTAAAATCTTTCCGCACGAACCATACAGCACAACCGAGCAGCACAACCCTGTCCAAATCTTGCTTTGACGTAAAACACGAGGCCAACTCTGCAAATGATAGGAACGTGCCTTTCTGGAGCGTCTTCATCTATACGTTTCGCCTTGTGTTTACAATGGGTTTGTGCCAGCCAGTCCAGCTTCTATATGCACTTCTGAAGGTGCACACTTATCAATGGTCACGTTTCTTTTGGCATACAAGCAGCGTCGGATGCACATTCACGTACGGGGCCAAATTAACCACCCAGCGCTAAGCTCACGTCAATATCCCAGCGGCCAAGATCGTATATATAGCTATGTTACCCGCTGCACTACTCGGTCGCCGCCCTGAACGCTCGGCTTGATCGCGGCTCTTGCCGCCTGCCATACATCAAAGTCGGCCCGCTGATGGAAATCCTCCTCAGACAGGAGGCACGGCCGCGTCCATCCTTGCTGCGGACGCTGCCCCTCTCATTCTCTAAAGCCGTGAGTGGCTATGCCGTACACTGCGACGTGGGGCACTTGATGTACAGGTTATTAAACCACGCGTGCGGCAGGTGCCCACGCACGGAGCTATCCTCAAGGTATACGAAGACAAAAGTGGGAAGGAGCCTTACGGTTTCACGTCAAGCTGCTCCTATTTCCTTTATAGTATGCATCTCCGCAAGTCACCCACTATATATAGTTAACGCATTGAAGATGAGTGGCACTGTTCCAAACCCGCCGGTCGGTACAGCAGTTGCTTTTTTGTATTTATGGAGGCGGAGCGGGTCATCCATCATAGGTTTCCCACCACGCATCCGCTGTTGATCGGGTTTTTAGTTGTTGAGTTATACTTGCGGTACCCTCTCTGGTCTACTCGAGTGAAGTAACGTGCCTTGTTGGAAATCTCTGTTACGTAAACACAGGTTCAGTGTCGGTGACAATCATTTCAAAGAGGTAATCCCATAAAACAAGTTTCCCTGGTCGTTTAGGGGAGTCGTCAGCGATATGAGATTGAACACACAGTGACTCCTGTCTTGCTCTCAGGTCTTCATTTATTGTGCGCTGTGCGTATATTAACACAATCGTACATTAATATACCACCTCGTGTGCATAGAATATGATGACCACATGTGACTGAGAATCAATCAGTTATGCAATACCGACGCAGAGGTGTGTTACATATGCGCGCAACAGTAGTGTCGCTTCCTTTTCTCCTGCTGCTGTTTGTGCGGCGTCCTTGATTTTAACCGACAGATCGCACCAGCGATGCTACGCATTGTTAGGACCGGCGCCAGGTCTGACAATGGATCGGCGTTCCTTTTGATGTTCCTTTTGAGTCGCCAAACGGGTTGGCGGCCTGTGTCCGCCATGTATTGTTCCCACCTGGCCGGAGGGTGCGGCGTCCTGCCGCCGCGGGCGCCGTGAGCAGTTCGGGAGACCACCGGTGCAGCTTCTTCTTTGGAAGATGACGGCGGCGGCGGCGGCCGGGAATCGTCCCGCTAATTGAACGAGTCGTTCGGCACCCTTTGAAGCTTGTTTACGGCGGCCCTTTCGATGGATGCAGTCATCAACTCCAGACCCCTCGCCCAGCGACACACCTTGACGGGGGGGGGAGCCGCGTTCGTGCCACATGGCCGTGCGGTGACCACGCTTCAGTTTTGAACGTTCGCGTGGACCGTGCGTGCTCGTCACCCTCGCGGGTAATGTGTGGTCCGTGATTGGACGGTGCCATCTGTACGCGGTCCCCCGATCTAGGGATCTGGGGAGGACAGACCCTTTTATAATGAGCCCCCACGGCTCATTCGGGGTGCTTTTTCGAGTGGAGAGCTCGCCATGTACGAAGAACGCCACTATATATCTAAACTTTCTTATTGACCTCTCTCTAATGTAAATAAACGTCTGTTCTCTGTTTTCCCATATAAGCATTGCTTCTCGCTATAAGGGACGAGTCCGATGGGAGCCAGCTACCAACGACGAGACCCACAGGACCCAGACCACAACAACTGGATGGCAGCGGTGGGATCGAGCTCATCGACCAGGAGGCAATGCTGAGACCTGCTGTCTGGAGGACCTAGAGTCGGACAAAACTGCTTCGTGGCATCTCTGACAACACGGGAAGGAACGCGTCCGAATTCATGACTGCATAGGGTGAGTGCACTGCTTTTCTTTGCTGAGATATCACCAGGCTTTGCGTGGGATTGTAAACAAAGCAGTGATTTGGTAACGGTTGACGGAAGTATTGATAGTACGTCAAAGTTGGTTAGTTAAAAGAGTTAGCAGCACCAAGGACCGCCATGAATTTGAAGGGACTAAAAAGCCAGAGTTGTTAGAGTTGGCCCGAGAGCTGGGCCAGGTAATTGCCGAGACGAAAAGAAAGCAGGAGATCATTGACGCCATCGAGAAGATCGGGGCAGATGACGATGAGCTGAGCGAATGCTTGGAGGCTATTACGCAAAGGAAAGAGGAGCAGAGGCTCCGTGAGGAAAAGAGGAGCAGAGGCTCCGGGAGGAAAAAGAGGAACAGAGACGTCGTGAGGAGAAAGAGGAAAGAGAACGTATCGATCGCATGGAAATGAAACGCCTAGAAATTGAACTAGCAAAGGCTCAATCAATGAACGGAGCTAGCGCAGTGGCACGAGAAAGAGAGCGCCGAATGACAGATTGATGCCATCCTACGCGGTAGGAGGGGACATGGGTCTTTTTCTGGTGCACTTTGAGCGCACGTTGCGAGAGGGAAAATTTTGCTAAAAAACACGTGGCCCCAAGCGCTTGCTTACGCTGCTGCCGTGTGAAGTAGCTGACATTATAGCCCGTATGGGTAAAGAAGACGCAGACAACTATGACAGAGTCAAAGCGAGTCTGCTCAAAAAGTACAGACTGTCAGCGGAGGCGTTCAGGCGAAAATTTCGTGAGATCGAGAAAGCCAAAGACGAGTCATACCCAGAGTTTGCGTACACCTTAAAGGTAATCTGGAGGAATGGCTTAGAGAGGAGGGTGCGCTTGGCGACGCGGAAAAGACTCTGCAGTGTTTTGCGTTGGAACAATTCTTTCGGCGTCTACCTGAAAACATTAGGTACTGGGTTCAGGATAGACAAGGAGTAGATACTATCACGAGAGCGGCAGAGCTCGCAGAGGAGTACGTAAATCGCCGTGCCCTCGAAGGCAAGGATGTCCCTAGGAGGGAGATTAGTAAATATCGGGGCCGACAAGCCTCCGCGATGGACAAAGTCGGGTCGGTATATGCCGAAGGAGGGTTTAGACTCCAAAGGAAGCGGTGATGAGAAAAACAAGAGAAAGGAAGAAGCACCCGAGAAAAGGGCGGAAGGGCAACAGAAAAAGGCGTTCGAGGCCAAGAAGCCGATAGTTTGCTATAACTGCCAACAGACGGGGCATATTTTCTTTGGGTTGTAAGAACCCGAAAGTTGTGTTAATGTCACTCTGTAGTAATGACGAAAACATGAAATTGCTAGAACCATACATCCGAGACCTAGTCGTGAATGGCCAACCGTGCCGCGTGCTCCGCGATTCGGCCGCCACTATGGATGTAGTGCACCCCGTCCTATGTCGAGGAGAGTCAGTTTACAGGAGAATGCGCGTGGATAAGACAAGCAGTAGAGACAAACAGTGCATGTCTCCCAGTAGCAAGATTCCGCATCGAAGGCCCTTTCGGTGTTCTAGACACTGAAGCTGCCGTTTCGGCACATCTCCCAGTGCAATACACCGTATTGTTCTCAAATAAATCAGAGTACTTGCTGCGACAAAAAGGAATTGGGTTCAGTGAGGGTATCGTACAGGCCTTAACTCGATCCAAAAGCAAGGGAGCTCGCCGCTCAGACGTTTGTAAAGATCCGGTGCAGACGAAACAGCTTCAGCGGGCAGAGCCTTCTTTACCTGGCACGAAAACTGGACCGCCCTATAATGGAGCCTCAAAACACAATATCTAAGAAAGATGTAAGAAACCGGATGAATCCGAGGCATCTCGAGAGTAGAATGCACTATAAGCTGTTAAATGTAAGTCCTACAGAACTGATAGTGGAACAGGAAAATGACTCCACTCTCCGTAACTTAACGCCAGACGCGAAGGAAGGGGGTGGCTAAGCAAACATTCAGTTCACCAGAAGGGGGGCGTCTTGTACAGAAAGTACACGAGTCGAAAAGGAGTTCGGTTTAATCAGCTAGTCGTACCAGTATCCTTTCCGCAAGGAGCTGCTGCACCTGGTCCACGGAGGTTTGTGGTCAGGGCATCTCGGCATCAAAAAAACAAAAGACTGTTTGTTACGGGAGTTTTACTGGCCCGGCTGCTTTCGGGAGGGGAGGCATTTGTAAGAAGCTGCGACACGTGCCAACGCGTTGGCAAGCCAGGGGATAAGGCTAAAGCACCTATGACGCTGGTCCCCATTATCACAGAACCGTTCGCAGGCTAGTTATAGACACAGTGGGTCCACTTCCTGTAACGCAGTCCGGGTACCGGCACATACTCACAGTGCTCTGCCCGGCCACCGAAATTCCCGGAAGCAGTACCGTTAAAGGAGCTCAGCTCGGAGGAGGTAGTTAAAGCGCTTTTATCTATCTTTGCACGTGTAGGCTTCCCCGCAGAATTCAGTCCGACCAGGGATCTGTTTTTACAAGTGCACTAACCTCGACATTTTCTAGAAAAGTGTGGCGTTAAATCATCCACAGTTCAGTGTACCACCCTCAGTCAAATGCTGTAGAAAGGTACATTCAGTCATGAAACGGCTGCTACGCGCCCTTTGTTATGAGCAAAAGAGGATTGGGAGGCTTGCTTGCCCGCAGCTATGTTCGCGCTTCGGATCGCTCCTCACGAATCAACAGGGGTTTTCGCTGCGGAGCTTGTTTACGGACGTGCTCTTTCGCTCCCCACTTCGCATTGTTCGAGAATCTTGGGAGGGCCGGGCGGACGACCCTTCGGTAGTAGCATACGTGCTTGAGCTGTTAGGACGACTTCACGCAGCTCAGAACTAGCGGAGCAGGAATGCGCAGAGCTCAAAACAACGCTAAGCGCTATTATGACAAGACAGCCCGGACGCGAAGCTTTCGAGTAGGGGAAAAAGTGATGATACTGAAACCCTCACTGAAGAATAAACTTCAGGTCCAGTCGGAGGGACCTGTTGAGGTAGTTCAGAAATTGTCAGACACAAATTACTTGGTTACGGACTGGGAAGGCGGAAAACGCAACAGGTGTACCACACTAATCTGCTCAAACCGTACAGCAGAGGCATGCCGTGTAAACATGTCACCTCAATCAACGGAAGAAATGCCTATTGATTTCCCGGAAGTTAACAACAGAAAACAAAGACATTTGCGAGACTATAGAACCTGGTAGAGCAGGCGGAGTTGGAGCCAGATCAGAAAGCGGAACTGAAGGAACTATTGTTTGACTTTAAAGAAACATTTTCAGACACACCTGGCAGAACCAAAGCCCTAGTTCATGATATTGAGCTGACATCTTCGGAACCAATTCGTTCTAAAGCTTACCGCGTTTCCCCGAGGCAACGGGAAATAATGGCCGCGGAGATAAACCGAATGCTCGAGCTAGGAGTGATCGAGCCAGGAGAGAGTGATTACACTCGCCTCTGATCTTGGTTGAGGTCCCAGGGAAAGAGCCGCGACCGTGTATTGACTATCGGAGGCTCAACTCGATTACAAAGGACCAACTTATCCAATTCCGCATATTGAGGAAAGGCTTGAGCAAGTCAGCAGTGCCAATTTCGATCTCGACTTGGATGTAGTCAGGGGATACTGGCAGGTGCCTCTAACTGAAAGGGCTAGTAGGCTTGCGGCGTTTATTTCCCCCGATGGGAACATTTCGGCCGAAGGTCCTTAGTTTTGGATTAAAGAATGCCTTATTGCTTTTCTGCCTAATGGACAAAGTGTTACAGGGTATGGAGGACTTTGCCCTCCCGTACCTAGATGATATTGCTATTTTTTCTTCTTCTGGATAGACACATGAACAACTTGCGAGCTGTGCTATGTCGTCTGCGTGAGGCCGGCTTAACAGTGAAGGTTGCGAAATGCCAATTGGGGCGCGCTGAGGTAGCTTATCTAGGGCATGTAATAGGCCAAGGCTACCGCCGGCCGTCAGAAGTAAAGCTGGCCGCAATAGACAACTTTCCCCAACCACGAACCAAGAAAGACATTCGGTCGTTTCTTGGATTGGCCGGTATTATCAAAGGTATATCCCGCGTTACTCTGACATTGCAAGTTCCTTGAAGACGCTCTTAGAAAGACTGAACCCCAGACCGTAAGATGGGATGGGGCCAAGGAACATGCATTTCTACGCTAAAGAAGGCACTAAAAAGTCAGCCAGTGTGAGCGCGCCTGACTACTCTAAGCCGTTCATTCTTCAGTGTGACGCCAGCGACCGGGGGTATGGGTGTCGTGCTTTGTCAGAGGGGAGAGAACGACCAGGAACACCCTGTACTGTATGCCAGTAGAAAGCTTTCTGTTCGTGAGGAAGCATACAGTGCCTCAGAAAAGGAATGTGCCTGCGTTGTTTGGGCTGTGCAGAAGCTAGCTTGCTACATCGCCGGTTCTAGGGTCACAATAGAGACTGACCACTGTCCCCTCACATGGCTACAGTCCATGTCCTCGAAAACGGCCGTCTTTTGCGCTGGAGCTTAGCTCTTCAACAATACCCTTTGATATCCATTACAAGAAGGGTAAACTCAACAGCAACGCAGATGGTCTGAGTCGTTGTCCCTAGTACCCCGAGGGGGCTTCAAAACGATTTTCTGCTTTCTATCCTCGATTTGAGGCCCACTAGTTTCTGTATTTATCCAAACATGTGTCAAGTGTTTTGTTTAATGTCTTCAAAAGTGGCTGATGTGGTGTTGCGACTCGGCGGGGGCCACAGGAATAAAGTTGAGGATAGAAGGAAATGACTTCCACAGGTGGAATCTAAGTCTGGTGATTCTGAGTAGGGAATTGCCGTGTGCGTTGCTTGGTGTGGTGTGCTTTCGGCGCAGTTTCCGCAGTTCCTCATTGTGGTGGGCGGAAGATATGGTGGAGGGGGGTCACCTCATCCCTGCGAGCAACGCCCTCTTTGTCAATGATCATCGGATCCAGTGTTCGGGACAAAAATAATAGAGGAAGAGCCGACAAGCGCAATACAGATCCCGCTGCACAGTACCTGCTGGCCACTGCACCTCGGGATGCTTCTTTCCCGGCGGAGAGGCTGTTAGGACCGGCGCCAGGTCTGGACAATGGATCGGCGTTCCTTTTGATGTTCCTTTTGAGTCGCCAACGGGTTGGCGGCCGTGTCCGCCATGTATTGTTCCCACCTGGCCGGAGGGTGCGGCGTCCTGCCGCCGCGGCGCCGTGAGGCAGTTCGGGAGACCACCGTGTGCAGCTTCTTCTTTGGAAGATGACGGCGGCGGCGGCGGCCGGGAATCGTCCCGCTAATTGAACGAGTCGTTCGGCACCCTTTGAAGCTTGTTTACGGCGGCCCTTTCGATGGATGCAGTCATCAACTCCAGACCCCTCGCCCAGCGACACACCTTGACGGGGGGGGGAGCCGCGTTCGTGCCACATGGCCGTGCGGTGACCACGCTTCAGTTTGAACGTTCGCGTGGACCGTGCGTGCTCGTCACCCTCGCGGGTAATGTGTGGTCCGTGATTGGACGGTGCCATCTGTACGCGGTCCCCGATCTAGGGATCTGGGGAGGACAGACCCTTTATAATGAGCCCCCACGGCTCATTCGGGGTGCTTTTTCGAGTGGAGAGCTCGCCATGTACGAAGAACGCCACTATATATCTAAACTTTCTTATTGACCTCTCTCTAATGTAAATAAACGTCTGTTCTCTGTTTTCCCATATAAGCATTGCTTCTCGCTATAAGGGACGAGTCCGATGGGAGCCAGCTACCAACGACGAGACCCACAGGACCCAGACCACAACAGCATCCTGAGTC